>CM031242.1:893603828-894203828 GCA_018340775.1 Taxus wallichiana var. yunnanensis
TATTAAAATTTGGCGTGTTGAAATCCTCCCTGCTGGCCGCACTCATTTATTTCTGATTTGCAAATCTTACCTGCTTCTTGTTGACTGTCTGTTTATCCTCCTCTCGAACCGCGTGAGATCTCCCTGGGATATTCTGCGCGTGGAGTGGTTGAGGGACATTTTTTCCTGTTGCGTGGGTAGAAAGGCCAGTAAAATCCTTCTGTCATGGCATTTTTCCTCCCTGGTTCCTCCCTGTGCGCGTTTTTGTTTGATGAAGCTTCAAGCTAGTGAGGTAGGCGTGTTACCTCCACGTTTCATTGGTTGCTGCGAGGTGTGCTCTTGTCGAAATCCACAGCAACGCCCTGCACAGTAATTAGACAGGCAGCAAGCTTGTTGCGGTATAGTCGAAGCCTTTGTGAGCGCCTCCACCAAGCGGGTTGCACAACCTTGTTGTTATCTGTTCAGTATCAACGCATCTTCAAATTCGGGATTCTCCTACAAGATATTGTTATCAAATCGATTAAGTGACAGTGAGAGTGTTACCAGGAGACTGATGAAAATTATTGCAGAGATTCTCTACTGAGACCTTACTTGTTTTACGATGTAACTCATGGAAGAGAATCTCAAAGGCGTGGATCTGTTTCTTATCAGAATATTCATGAAGCACATTTTGCTTACATTTATGAACTTGCTGGAAAACGTGGCAGACTGTTTTGCTTCGGCTCTTGTGGTTTTTTTTTTTGTTGAAATCCTCCTCTTCCTACGCGCGTGGATGGATGCCGCACCTGTTCCAGTCTGTCTTTTTGACCTAGTTTCATGGGCAGAGGGGCCATAGACATCCTTTCTGTCAGGTTGTTTTTCTTGCACTGCTGGCCCTTGGAAGGAGGGAAGTATGTTTGGGTGCCTTTGGGGCTGGAGAGGGGTGTGTTTGTGTCTACTTCTGCAGGCAACGAGGGTCCTGGGGAGCTGTCTGTCACCAATCTTTCACCATGGGTGACAACAGTTGGGGCGAGGACTTTAGACAGGGATTTCCCTGCAAACATCATTTTGGGTAAGGGGAAAATCGTCAGGGGAGTGTCTTTGTATAGTGGAAAGGTGTTGGGGTCTGATTTAGTCCCCTTGATCTATGCTGGAGACATCTCTGTTGGGAATGAGATTCACAGTGCCAGTAAATCAAATTTAGCAGAGATGGGCATCACTAAGGAGGCGGTGGAGGCCACCTTGACCTCCAAACTCAACCCAACTCATCTGAATGTGGTCGATACATCTGGAGGGTAAGGACATCACCCGTGCTTCCACGTAGTTTAAAACCATTGTATTTATCAGATGTGGAGCAAGCTTTTCTATTGAGATAGTATCAGCTCAATTTGAGGAGGATTAGGGCTTGAGCGGCAGGTAGGCTGCGGGTATTTAATATCAAGAGCTCTTGCAACTACTTCATCATCTGAAAAATATCCTTTCCAATGTTGGGCAATGTTGCTTCACGTCGTTGGAGTAGATTACGCGCAAACTGTTTGACAAAATGCTTCAAAGAAATTTTGCTTAGCGTGGAGGATAAAAGTGATGTTAATTGAAGCAAGCGTTAATGTGTGAGACTTCCAATGGTAAGCATGAATCAACTTTGATTTTAGTTTCTGGAATGTTTTCTTTGCGCACAAATTGATGGGTAAACTAATGTAATAGGTGCGTCCTAATAGCTTTAAAAAAACTAATTTACAATGCCTTATATAGGAAAGCAATTCATGAGTTGTTTGAATAGTTGAACGCAAGACTTTCCGATCTTGTTCTAGAATCTAGACTCAAGAGTAAAAGCATATTGCAAGGACATGCAAAACCCTGTTAATTATTCCAAATTTCTGTTGTTGTTTCATGGATTTACATACTGGGAATTGGGGTTAACTGCTCTAGAATGAATTTTCTCCTTCTGCCTGTGTCTATGCAGTTTACCGGAATGGTTATTGTTTCTTTTGCGTGGTATTTGGGACACCGTGTGGGTGAGAAGCGTGAGTTTGGTGGAGAAATAATTTTGGGACTGCTGGGAGAAGGGGTCTGCACGTGCGTGGCCATGAGATTTAGCGTTTAAAATAGGCATGTTAAATCTACTCCTTGTAATAGTTTTCTACCTTCTTTCAGTATCTTGAAATGAATTTTCTTCCTCTTGAATGGCGCCTAGACAAATGTTTTCATGGTTGTTTATATCGTTTGATTTGATTGTGTTGGTTGTCCCTTTAAATCTCGATCCAATTTCACTGATTTTGCTTGGAATGTTCTTTCCTCTCTTATAGCTTACTCTATTTCATATTTGTCTAAAAGGGTTACTGCAATTTTGAGTAATGCAATCTAGTTCGTAGGGAAGGAAACATTATAGGGTTTCGTTTTCTTATATGACCCTCTTTTAAAAGAATTTTGTGATGGTATTTATAATTGAAGGCTTACTATATGGAAGGTTAAGCCTTCATATCTCTGCGTGGTTGAATAAATACGTATTTCCTGTTTAGAGCCCTCCTGTTTTGCTAAAAGGTACATTAATAGTAACATTGCGTTCTAAAACTTGTTTAAGCCTGTGGGCATTCCTTACTTTTGTTTGATTAGAAAATGGCATTAGGGTCTTGCTATAGAACTGTACAGGGTTGACTTTTGTACCCAGTTCTAGAGGATGAATAACTTGACTTCTAATTTTGGCCTCTACGTGTTGAGAGAGTTACTATACCTACTTCCTAGTGCAAACTCTTGTTTGATTAAAGTAAGGGGGAAGCATTGTAAGTTTAATTGAATGAAATCTCTACAATTTTTATTAAGGGCCGCAAGCAAGCTACTACTAGCTGGACTGAAACAAAAGTTGTAGGTGAATCCATGGTATTGGACTCGTGAACTCGTTTCCTGTTAGATGACAGCTGATTACAGTGATAATATAATAGGTGGCTATTATATTCATCTGTTTGATATTTGCTAGACTTTTCCTTGATAAGCCCGCATGGATCGGGTAAAATTTCCATCTTCTATACCATTGGCAAGGAACTCATAGAACTTCTAGGTCTGACTGCACTGCGTAACCTTCCTGATGGAATTGTGCGTTGGTTCTTATTTTGTGCTTGTACTCGTGGTAAGGTCTTTTGAGTCTGGGGCATCGTTGGTGTATTACCCACCGTGTATCGAATCCCTTTGTTTTCGAACTCGAATAACTTATACTTCAAACTTGGTTACTAAAAGGTCCCATTTTGTGGCCTTGTTAAGGAAATCAATTTTTATTTTAATACTTTTACATTGTTCGAAATATATAAAAATTACTAACGACTTTTGGGTTTAGCCTTCCCTTATTTTATGTCGAGAGGTTGACGATTAGGATAAGGTTGTTGGTAGAATAATGGCCCTTTTTGTGTCTCATTTGTATGCTTTGGAAGAGTGGATTTGTTTTGTTAACTAGTCCTACGTTTAAGAAATCCTATAAGAAGGTAGTGGTAAAACTCCTTGGTTAGAACTGAAACTATAGTTGTTTTTCTTTTAAGGGTGTCGAACCCTAATTATTGCTATGAAGCCTCCCCCAGGAGATTTGGATAACGTCGTTTTGTTCCGCGCCTACGATCATAATTAGTATGTTTTGTCTTCTCTTGGACCTCTTTAGATGGATGGATTGAGTATTGGATTCCAATCACGTAAACCATAGGATCACATGAAGAAATATCAACCCTCTTGACCTTCTTGTTCCTAACCCATAAGGTCTTGCCTTGATTTATGTAATTTTGTTCTTACTGGTATTTTGACTTTCTCCTTGTTGGATGGTTTAGATTTCTCTCTCATGTGATTAATCTTGGAGTTGTGAGTTGTGTTTTAATCCATTTCTGAATTTAGAACATTCCTTTCTTGATATTGTTAAATGTTAGCTTACTGTTGCAATGTGTAGCCTTAACATGCTCAGTTCTTGCGAACTGACTTTAGTTAATATTTGTGCAGATGGATTATGCGAGTAGACTAGAGGAAAAGAGTGTTAAAGGTTCATCTATACAATTTATGAAGTACCTTGTAAAAATGTCGAATGTATTGTAGAGTATTGTTGTTGTAACTGTTGAAACTTTGGCTTGTTTGGATAACATGTGAAAGATGAAATTTGATTACCGCTTGGTTATGGGATATTCTAGTGTATTTTAAATCCTTAGAATAGTAGTGTGGCATGTTCCATGTTATTACGCTCTTGTTCCCTAGTCATGGATTAATAGAGATGGTATGTCCCTTTGGTTTGTGCATCGTGTTGGAAAGAATTGATGTAACCTTGTTTTGTTTTCATGCAAACGAGTACTGTTAAACTTTGCTCTCGAGTTAGAATGTTGACTTGTAAATCCTTCTAAGGCATAGTAACAATGAGTTTGTAAGCACTATAAAGTGGACTGGATAGTCCTTATAAAAGTTAAACGAAAATTTATGTATATGAATATATTAATGTAGATGTGATCTACTTGATAACCTTTGAGACCTGGAACAATCAAGAGGAAACTATCTTTTGTAACGAAATATGATTACTTATTTTTTTTTTTTTTGAGCCAAACTAATAAACATTATCCTTTTATGGAGAATTCTTAGAATGATCATAAGATGAAACAAATTGTTAGTTGATATAAGATAATAAGATTTAATAAATAGGAGGAATCGGTTTTGAAGCCATGTAATCTGTTTCTCTCAACCATTTGAAAGGTAAATTGTTTTCTTTTGTAAAATCATCCAGTGAAGCCTAAGTAAAATATTTAATAATTTTTGATAAATCCTCAAGCCTCAATAAAAAGTGAGTTAATAACTAATGAGGTCATAAAGATGAAATCAACTCGACCTTCTTCCTCTAACCTGTTTTTTTTTTTCAAAGTGCTTTGTCTTCCTTCTCTTAAGTATGTTGAACGGAAACCCATGTTGTCATATGGGCATGAACAAGTTCTAGTAGCGTAAGTGTAAATAGATGGCCTGGTGGGATTAAATTCCCCCTTTCTCTAAATAAACGAATTAAGCAAATAAATGTCATAATAGAGAAGTTTTAAAGATGATTACTCAGTGTAAAAAGAATAAACTTAGCTTGGTACGATGAATTGTATGAGTCATATCTTGAGCCTCCTTGAAAACGTAACCTAAGAATTGCAAGATATCTTATTAAAATAAATAACCCTCAAGAATAACTCATTGTGGTTGGTCCTAACTGTAAGTGTGTTCTGTGATTGGACTTCTATGTTGTCTTGTCAAAAGAAAAGTAAATTGTCCTTGATAGGTGTGAACGTTTCCGTGCTGCCTTTATGGCCATCCTTGTATCAAGTTGTTCACAGTGTTAGTTGTATCCTTGATGACGACATGTTGCGTCTTGTTATGTGTCAAGCAAGTCAAAAAAAAATATCCTATATTTCACTGTGTTGTTCGTGTGAGAATTTATTGGGTCGTTACACTTGGTATCAGAGCATAGGTTCATGCTCTCGAACCTATGGGCCGGATTGGTGTTATATGATGATGTTACATGGTGGTGGTGGTGTTACATGATGATACTGCATGATGATGATGATGTTGCATGATGGTGGTAGATATTGGAAGAGTAATGTGCTTTAAACGTGATGTGATTAATGTCGTAATTGTGATATTGTGAACGCACGTGATGTGTATGTCACTTTGTGCGTGTTTGTGATCATGTTGATATGTTAGGGATGGGAGTATTCTCTCTCCTTCTTGTGGATTCTAGGAAGAGTTCACGTGTGAATTATTGTTTGTGATGTGTGAAAAGAATTCTAATGTGGATGACGTAGTGTTGGAGCATTGTGACATATTGTGATATGTAAGTGTATCAATGTGTTGTATGACTAGATTGATGTTAAAAGAAATGAGTTGTATCATGATGTTTTTATCTTCTTTTGATGAGATGTGTGTATCACCTTGTTATGTAGCAATGGATGTTATGTTGTGATGTACTATATTCATCGCATGTATGATTTGTGCAAATATGTAGTGCTTCATGTTGTGATTTAGGGTCATACGATGAGTGTATGAACCCTATCGTATAGTGATTGCACTTTGGGTGCAGAAAGTGGTAAAGTGATGTGTTACACTCAGTGAATGTATGATTGTGATCTGCCCTGTATATGTACCATATGTAAGACGTTATGGTAGTTATGTGTGTGCCACCGTTATATTAGTGATGTTGTTGTATGTTATGTTGTGAACCTTACGCTAACCGATCCTGAGGGAAATCGGTAGAAGTGTATGTTGAGAGTGAGGAATGGTGAACCATGGGTCAATAACTTGAGCCGAAACTCGGTTTAGTAGATTACATGTGATTCTTTCCTCTCTCCATATGTGGTTGTATGTACACAACCTAAGTGCAACTATGACTATGTTTAGCCTTGTCGAAGTGGTGGCGGGATGATTCAGATGGAGGTGATGACAGTTGTATTATTGATATGTATTTACGAGCTGAGGCTCGATGTTCCGAGTGCTAGCAACTCGTTGAGTACCCCTTTGGTGGCTAGATAAAGCCACACAGTTATCGTAATGTGACATTATTATAAGTTGATTTTATTCGTAAATTGAGCTTTTTACCTTATTTTGTAAGGACCAACAACTTTTCTTGATTGCAATGCTTTACAATTTTGGGCATTTCCTTGGTTTGTGGCACTAACATGGGGATTTTGATACTAACTTTGGCTATTTGGCCATTTATTTTTGCTTGATTTTGGGTCTTCTTTTAAATTTGGAGTTTTTACCGCCTTGCCCAAGGCTTGCACTTTGCCACTTGGCACTTTGATTGGATTGTTTTGCTGGTTCTATTGTCGTGATGTGTGGAATAGGGTCATAGGATGCACCATGGATTGGTTGGACCTATGGACCCGCTTCGTTGTATAGGGGTACGCCCCAAGGAGTACAGATAACTAGCGGGTTGTTGAACCACGCGTTATTATGTCACTTGGGTTAGGAGTGTTCGAACTCTATGTGTCTTGGACCATAGGGTCAACCGGCCTCCTTGAGGGAGGCATAAGAGTTTGAGGGAGGCATAAGAGACTTGAGGGAGGCATAAGAGTTTGAGGGAGGCATAAGAGACTTGAGGGAGGCATTTGAGGGAGGCATAAGAGACTTGAGGGAGGCATAAGAGTTTGAGGGAGGCATAAGAGTTTGAGGGAGGCGTATGATATTTGTCTATATGGTTGATGTTTCAGGATATATGTTGAGTTATTGTGATGTTTGGTAGTGGTCTTTTGATGTATGTGTTACTCATGTCAGACGGATATGTGTTGTGATGTTGTGGATATGTCATTGATTCCCTTGTGGACACTATGTACCTGTAGCATGGTTTGGTGTTATGTGAGTCTTTCATTGATGCAAATTGAGGAAATGTCTGGTGGATTGTAGTACTCTTTTGTTTGAGTATTTGGTATGTCAGTCATTGATGTGTGACGTGTACTATGTAGACTGTGCCTAATCCATTCCGTATTTGAGTAACCTTTTGTGGTGTAATACAATCTTGAAGTATATACTTGTGTGCTTGTGAATCTGTAGTGTTTTTGAACCTAATAGGGTGTTATGTTAGCAGTTCATGTTGGGCACCCACAATAAAGAATAAACCAAGACTCTGCAATGATGAAATTTTAAAAGAAATTAAACTAAGAATAATGCTAATGAAAAGAGACTAATGAAATGATGAACAAGAAAGAACTGCCAATCTTCACAGAACATTGAAAGTTAAAAATTCTACCAAATGTTCCTAAGGCTACCTTGTGACCGTGCTTTAATCAACTAAAATTTCAAACCATAGGGTGTGTTTTCTTCTGTATCTATCCCTTGTTGCGTACCATTTCCTTTCCTCTGTGTAATGTCGCATCGAGGACGATGCTTTCTTAAGGGGAGGAGAATGTAATGCCCCCCAACCTACTTGGTCACGGTCAGCCTTGTCTCTTTCTTGGCATGGAGGGTGGAGTATTAAAATTTGGCGTGTTGAAATCCTCCCTGCTGGCCGCACTCATTTATTTCTGATTTGCAAATCTTACCTGCTTCTTGTTGACTGTCTGTTTATCCTCCTCTCGAACCACGTGAGATCTCCTGGGATATTCTACGCGTGGAGTGGTTGAGGACGTTTTTTCCTCTTGCGTGGGGTAAAAGGCCGTAAAATCCTTCACATCATGGCATTTTTCCTCCCCTGTTCCTCCTCTGCACACGTTTTTGTTTGATGAAGCTTCAAGCTAGTGAGGTAGGCGTGTTACCTCCATGTTTCATTGGTTGCTTGCGAGGTGTGCTCTTGTCGAAATCCACAAAGAAACGCCCGCACACGAGAATTAGACAGGCGAAAGACTTGTTGCGGTATAGTCGAAGCCTTTGTGAGCGCCTCCACCAAGCGGGTTGCACAACCTTGTTGTTATCTGTTCAGTATCAACGCATCTTCAAATTCGGGATTCTCCTACAAGATATTGTTATCAAATCGATTAAGTGACAGTGAGAGTGTTACCAGGAGACCTGATGAAAATTATTGCAGAGATTCTCTACTGAGACCTTACTTGTTTTACGATGTAACTCATGGAAGAGAATCTCAAAGGCGTGGATCTGTTTCTTATCAGAATATTCATGAAGCACATTTTGCTTACATTTCTGAACTTGCTGGAAAACGTGGCAGACTGTTTTGCTTCGCTCTTGTGGTTTTTTTTTGGAAATCCTCCTCTTCCCTGCGCGCGTGGATGGATGCCACACCTGTTCCAGTCTGTCTTTTTGACCTGGTTTCATGGGCAGAGGGGCCATAGACATCCTTTCTGTCAGGTTGTTTTTCTTGCACTGCTGGCCCTTGGAAGGAGGGAAGTATGTTTTGGGTGCCTTTGGGGCTGGAGAGGGGTGTGTTTGTGTCTACTTCTACAGAACGAGGGTCCTGGGAGCTGTCTGTCACCAATCTTTCACCATGGGTGACAACAGTTGGGGTGAGGACTTTAGACAGGGATTTCCCTGCAAACATCATTTTGGGTAAGGGAAAATCGTCAGGGGAGTGTCTTTGTACAGTGGAAAGGCGTTGGGGTCTGATTTAGTCCCCTTGATCTATGCTGGAGACATCTCTGTTGGGAATGAGATTCACAGTGCCAGTAAATCAATTTAGCAGAGATGGGCATCACTAAGGAGGCGGTGGAGGCCACCTTGACCTCCAAACTCAACCCAACTCATCTGAATGTGGTCGATACATCTGGAGGGTAAGGACATCACCCGTGCTTCCACGTAGTTTAAAACCATTGTATTTATCAGATGTGGAGCAAGCTTTTCTATTGAGATAGTATCAGCTCAATTTGAGGAGGATTAGGGCTTGAGCGGCAGGTAGGCTGCGGGTATTTAATATCAAGAGCTCTTGCAACTACTTCATCGTCTGACAAATATCCTTTCCAATGTTGGGCAATGTTGCTTCACGTCGTTGGAGTAGATTACGCGCAAACTGTTTGACAAAATGCTTCAAAGAAATTTTGCTTAGCGTGGAGGATAAAAGTGATGTTAATTGAAGCAAGCTATAATGTGTGAGACTTCCAATGGTAAGCATGAATCAACTTTGATTTTAGTTTCTGGAATGTTTTCTTTGCGCACAAATTGATGGGTAAACTAATGTAATAGGTGCGTCCTAATGGCTTTAAAAAACTAATTTACAATGCCTTAAATAGGAAAGCAATTCATGAGTTGTTTGAATAGTTGAACGCAAGACTTTCCGATCTTGTTCTAGAATCTAGACTCAAGAGTAAAAGCATATTGCAAGGACATGCAAAACCCTGTTAATTATTCCAAATTTATTGTTGTTTCGTGGATTTACATACTGGGAATTGGGGTTAACTGCTCTAGAATGAATTTTCTCCTTCTGCCTGTGTCTATGCAGTTTACCGGAATGGTTATTGTTTCTTTTGCGTGGTATTTGGGACACCGTGTGGGTGAGAAGCGTGAGTTTGGTGGAGAAATAATTTTGGGACTGCGGGGAGAAGGGGTCTGCACGTGCGTGGCCATGAGATTTAGCGTTTAAAACAGGCATGTTAAATCTACTCCTTGTAATAGTTTTCTACCTTCTTTCAGTATCTTGAAATGAATTTTCTTCCTCTTGAATGGCGCCTAGACAAATGTTTTCGTGGTTGTTTATATCGCTGTTTGATTGTGTTGGTTGTCCCTTTAAATCTCGATCCAATTTCACTGATTTTGCTTGGAATGTTCTTTCCTCTCTTATAGCTTACTCTATTTCATATTTGTCTAAAAGGGTTACTGCAATTTTGAGTAATGCAATCTAGTTCGTAGGGAAGGAAACATTATAGGGTTTCGTTTGCTTATATGACCCTCTTTTAAAAGAATTTTGTGATGGTATTTATAATTGAAGGCTTACTATATGGAAGGTTAAGCCTTCATATCTCTGCGTGGTTGAATAAATACGTATTTCCTGTTTAGAGCCCTCCTGTTTTGCTAAAAGGTACATTAATAGTAACATTGCATTCTAAAACTTGTTTAAGCCTGTGGGCATTCCTTACTTTTGTTTGATTAGAAAATGGCATTAGGGTCTTGCTATAGAACTGTACAGGGTTGACTTTTGTACCCAGTTCTAGAGGATGAATAACCTGACTTCTAATTTTGGCCTCTACGTGTTGAGAGAGTTACTATACCTACTTCCTGGTGCAAACTCTTGTTTGATTAAAGTAAGGGGGAAGCATTGTAAGTTTAATTGAATGAAATCTCTACAATTTTTATTAAGGGCCGCAAGCAAGCTACTACTAGTTGGACTGAAACAAAAGTTGTAGGTGAATCCATGGTATTGGACTCGTGAACTCGTTTCCTGTTAGATGACAGCTGATTACAGTGATAATATAATAGGTGGCTATTATATTCATCTGTTGATATTTGCTAGACTTTTCCTTGATAAGCCCGCATGGATCGGGTAAAATTTCCATCTTCTATACCATTGGCAAGGAACTCATAGAACTTCTAGGTCCGATCGCACTGCGTAACCTTCCTGATGGAATTGTGCGTTGGTTCTTATTTTGTGCTTGTACTCGTGGTAAGGTCTTTTGAGTCTGGGGCATCGTTGGTGTATTACCCACCGTGTATCGAATCCCTTTGTTTTCGAACTCGAATAACTTATACTTCAAACTTGGTTACTAAAAGGTCCCATTTTGTGGCCTTGTTAAGGAAATCAATTTTTATTTTAATACTTTTGACATTGTCGGAAATATATAAAAATTATTAACGACTTTTGGGTTTAGCCTTCCCTTATATTATGTAGAGAAGTTGACGATTAGGATAAGGTTTGTTGGTAGAATAATGGCCCTTTTTGTGTCTCATTTGTATGCTTTGGAAGAGTGGATTTGTTTTGTTAACTAGTCCTACGTTTAAGAAATCCTATAAGAAGGTAGTGGTAAAACTCCTTGGTTAAAACTGAAACTATAGTTGTTTTTCTTTTAAGGGCGTCGAACCCTAATTATTGCTATGAAGCCTCCCCCTGGGAGATTTGGATAACGTCGTTTTGTTCCACGCCTACGATCATAATTAGTATGTTTTGTCTTCTCTTGGACCTCTTTAGATGGATGGATTGAGTATTGGATTCCAATCACGTAAACCATAGGATCACATGAAGGAAATATCAACCCTCTTGACCTTCTTGTTCCTAACCCATAAGGTCTTGCCTTGATTTATGTAATTTTGTTCTTACTGGTATTTTGACTTTCTCCTTGTTGGATGGTTTAGATTTCTCTCTCATGTGATTAATCTTGGAGTTGTGAGTTGTGTTTTAATCCATTTCTGAATTTAGAACATTCCTTTCTTGATATTGTTAAATGTTAGCTTACTGTTGCAATGTGTAGCCTTAACATGCTCAGTTCTTACGAACTGACTTTAGTTAATATTTGTGCAGATGGATTATGCGAGTAGACTAGAGGAAAAGAGTGTTAAAGGTTCATCTGTACAATTTATGAAGTTCCTTGTAAAAATGTCGAATGTATTGTAGAGTATTGTTGTTGTAACTGTTGAAACTTTGGCTTGTTTGGTTATCATGTGAAAGATGAAATTTGATTACCGCTTGGTTATGGGATATTCTAGTGTATTTTAAATCCTTAGAATAGTAGTGTGGCATGTTCCATGTTATTACGCTCTTGTTCCCTAGTCATGGATTAATAGAGATGGTATGTCCCTTTGGTTTGTGCATCGTGTTGGAAAGAATTGATGTAACCTTGTTTTGTTTTCGCAAACGAGTACTGTTAAACTTTGCTCTCGAGTTAGAATGTTGACTTGTAAATCCTTCTAAGGCATAGTAACAATGAGTTTGTAAGCACTATAAAGTGGACTGGATAGTCCTTATAAAAGTTAAACGAAAATTTATGTATATGAATATATTAATGTAGATGTGATCTACTTGATAACCTTTGAGACCTGGAACAATCAAGAGGAAACTATCTTTTGTAACGAAATATGATTACTTATTTTTTTCCGAGCCAAACTAATAAACATTATCCTTTTATGGCGAATTCTTAGAATGATCATAAGATGAAACAAATTGTTAGTTGATATAAGATAATAAGATTTAATAAATAGGAGGAATCGGTTTCGAAGCCATGTAATCTGTTTCTCAACCATTTGAAAGGTAAATTGTTTTCTTTTGTAAAATCATCCAGTGAAGCCTAAGTAAAATATTTAATAATTTTCGATAAATCCTCAAGCCTCATTAAAAAGTGAGTTAATAACTAATGAGGTCATAAAGATGAAATCAACTCGACCTTCTTCCTCTAACCTGTTTTTTTTTTCAAAGTGCTTTGTCTTCCTTCTCTTAAGTATGTTGAACGGAAACCCATGTTGTCATATGGGCATGAACAAGTTCTAGTAGCGTAAGTGTAAATAGATGGCCCAGGTGGGATTAAATTCCCCCTTTCTCTAAATAAATGAATTAAGCAAATAAATGTCATAATAGAGAAGTTTTAAAGATGATTACTCGGTGTAAAAAGAATAAACTTAGCTTGGTACGATGAATTGTATGAGTCATATCTTGAGCCTCCTTGAAAACGTAACCTAAGAATTGCAAGATATATCTTATTAAAATAAATAACCCTCAAGAATAACTCATTGTGGTGTCCTAATCGGTGTGTTCGTGTTGGACTTCTATGTTGTCTTGTCAAAAGAAAAGTAAATTGTCCTTGATAGGTGTGAACGTTTCCGTGATTTTATGGCCATCCTTGTATCAAGTTGTTCTTTAGTCAATCCTTGATGAGACATGTTGCGTCTTGTTAAGTAAATGCATAATAAGCATGATTCATTTTTGTTGATGATCAATGTATGAATAAGATTTACCAACCTTTCAGTTGTTTTATTTATTCAATAATGTATAACAATAAAAACAACTTACATAAATATTAATTATATTTATAGAGAACTTACATGCATGAGTTAAGGAAAGGGAACCCAACATTAGAACTAACACTCGGAGGTAAGGATAAGAACTCTTAAAGTGCGGCCATTCGGAAATTGAATTACAGGCTGTGCGTATGGAGATGGAAAAATTCAAGCAAAAAACAAAATTGAACCCATGTTGCGAATTCGACCTAAGAGAATCTGAAGCAAAGCCAAGATTGAAAGGGCATTCTAAATGAAAGCAACTTTTGTGGTAACCGCTTTAAATTCTAAAAGATAAGACGAAGACTAAAATAAAAATCTTTAATGGTTGATTGTGATCGAAGTCCGAATCTTTGCGGATTACATTATTGTCTTCACATACGTTCTATTATTCGGATGTCTAATTAAAGGAAGCGCTATCAAATCCATGAATTCGAATATCTTTGGGGGAATTTGTGTTATTGTTTTCTGGATCTTTCACTCATTTGGAATATTTTCTTGGGGCCATTATATCTTTATTCGAAAATTTTGAGCTGCTTCGACTATACGAGGATTATACGAGGATGATAATGTTGTTTAAACAATGGAAGAGTTCGAAGACATCCTTGGAGAACTCACAAAATTATTTTCCAAATAGACTACTATTGTAGAAGAGCCGAGGAAGTATTCCTACTCGTGAATTTGTTGTATATATAAGTGGAGAAGTAAAATACAGTTGACGAATTCCTTACTGATGTTTTCATTGATAATGTCCAAATCATCTCCCAAGTATGGCGTGATAAAATCTATTTAATAGATGATGTATTTTACATGCTACATTCAATCAACAATGTGATCTTCTATAAAAGCATATGGCACCTCACACTTGAAACCAAATTCTAAGTAATATACAGTAAAGAAGGAGCATCCGGGATGCGAAATTATCATTTAGTGCATGATTTAAATTTATTTATTTCTTTGTAAACATATTAATATTACTCTGAAGAGCATCAAAATTCTTCTTTTATAACCCGATTTTTGTCTAATTATCGGAAATGGGCTTCAATTAAATTCTGTTATTTATTTCTATTATTATACATGAATTGTAGATTAGGTTAAGATTGCAAGTGAAATCATGTACATATGTGACACAGAGGATTTGGGAAGTTCTTGTATATCTGTAAGTTTGAAGAAGTTTGTTCTCATTATAAATATATTGAAAAGCCGAGAATAGTTATTTCCTGATGGGAGTTAAGAAAATTTTATCCTCTATTTTGGTATTGATGGCTAGGTTTCATTGTATATCCCATCTCACATTATTTTTATTCTCACTTGCTTAAATTTTATTTTACATACCTTTACATTGCATACATTTTTATTTTTGTTATGTTTTCCTTACTACCCCTATGGGCATTTCCCTTGCACCCTTGATGTACAATTCGTAGTTCGTATTAGTGAAGAAGAGCAATTTATTGTTCACATTCAATTCAGTGGAACATGGCTCTAGAATTTGTTACTTTGCAAGCAAGGAAATATATTCCTGTGCATATATTATGGAAAGGTATCCATATGCACAACATTGTCAGGATCAAATGGAAACGCTATTGGGTACTCCACGGCCTGTGAGACCCCCTTGTTTTGATAGATCGGTAGTGTTCGGGTAAAGTAAGGTATAAGGAATTTTTGCAGGTCCATGCCTGTTCTTATAAACATGGTTCTTGTTATTCCTCACGATGATATTTTTCTCAATCTTCATCATGTTCGCTGAAAATCTCTTGAAAGCCTCTTCTACACCTGCATCGTCTACACTGTCCATGGTGGATCCTTGCAACTGCCCCAGATATACTTCATTTTTGGAATGCTTTGACAAAATCTCCAAAACACCCATGATTAGAGTAGCCTTTGTTGGAGTAGATACTGTCTTCAAGAAATATCTGTCTGCGTTCATAAGCAATTCATCGTATTCTGGTGTTCCTTTTTCTGGAATTAAGCGTCTAGTCAAGGTGGGCATATTGGGCATGTATCCTCCGTAGGAGTACTGTCCAAAGTTAACTGCAGCATGATGAGCAGATGCGGTCCAGATGATAGTGGTAATTACTTGGATTGCATTAGCCAATGAGTCCATCTTGAACCATCTACTTGGATAATCTTTTAGATCTCCGTGCCCCACATTTACAATTTCATCCCACCATGCCTGTAATTCCTTGTCTTTTTTGACAGAGGTGTCGTCTTTGTAATACAAAGACAAGTAGTCAGAAACCCATTGTCTTATGACAAACCATATATCAATGCCATCAACAGCATATGGGTAGTCCTCAATCACAAGCCTCAAGCCATGAGGTGCCTTTGGATCCGGGACTGCCATTCCCCTGCTCATTAAATTTAACAACAAATTATTAACTTAACCTCAAGTTAATAAGATTTATGCAAAACAAAAACTTGTTTGCAGAGTAAAACTTAAAATCAATTTAGTTATAATACAGTAATCAATGGAACCGTACGCAGTAAACTGAATGATGAATTTGGTGTCTTTCTTACCTTGCAACGAGATCAGCAGGCAATCCTTGCTCATTGAATTTCCACTGTTTGTAGACCTTAGAAGACATTTCCATAGAATATCTGCCCGTAGTAAAGCCTTGCTCAATAATACCGCCTCCATTTATCAAAGATTGACGGGCGGCTTGATTGATGTCCATGGTATCCACGTAATGGGGGGTCAATAATTTGTAAACAGGGTGCATTTTGCTTAGTTGCCTGTGGGTTGCTATAATGAAAGGCTCTGTGATGCAATGAGTTCTCAGCCTGCATTTAATAATACCAAAATAAATAAAAAAATTACTTGTGGATATTGAAAATCGGGAAGTTATTTAATCAGAGATTTGGAATAGCGTTTCTCATACAAACACTGTTATGATAAACAGGCTTCGGTTATGTATTATAAGTGGTGTCTATATAGAAATAGTTTAGCTGGCATCTAAAATAATAAAAGTATTAAACTAATAAATAACACACATACCAATGGCTGACGAGCTGATGGTAACCTGCATCATTGGATTTTACATGGGCCTTTGCTAGTAGCCACAGTGCTCCTTCTTCTGTTCCATCTTTGGCAGGAGTAAACACCTTTCTGACTGCTTCATTCCCATCAATTGGAGGCAAACACAACTCTATGGCAACAGGGCTCAGGGTGCCCTCCTTGGTGAGGAAGAAAAGTGTGCGGCTCGCATAAGTTTTAACATCGTTAGAAATTTTGTTGATGCGCTCGACGTAGGGCATGAATGCATCATAGTAGTCCAGGATAAATAGCCTCTTGCATGCCGCGGCCTGCATTAACATTGATTTTTCATTTTGTTTTCATGGCGGTACAGAGAAAAGGCCTATATTAAATTTTGAAGAAACAAACCTGATCCACAGAAAGACCCTCAAGCCTCTTTTCTATGTGTTGGGCTGTGATGGCACTCTTCTGCTGGCCGTACATATTTTCATCCAGGCTACCGGAGGGAGGAAATTTCTGTCTCATAAAACCAATATTTTTTGAAATTTCATGTGAGAAAGTGAATTAAAGTTTAAACAGAAGAATTTCATGGCTTTGCACTAATAAAATAAATATTTTCAACGGATTACCCTAAACAATTTTTATTTTTAAAAATTTAATGCCCTATGTTGGGATGGATAAAATGAATCATACAATCAGATTGTATATAATTATCAAAAAATTGAATTTGGGTCACCTGTAGGCACTGAATGACAATCGGATTCACGCCGGCAAGAGTTTGGCGTGCAAATTCCTCGTCCTTTCTCCACGCGAACTCATCGGCTGTCTCACATTATTCATTGAATTGTTTTATTAAGCTATATTCTTTAATTTTAAAGAAAGTAAACTGAAATTATAAAAAAATTGAATAATACCTTCTACAATTTGGGGACGGCTGAAATTTATGAAGGGGATGTTATCCTCTACCTCGTCGAGGATTCCTACAATAATCTGGAACGGATTTTCGTTTTGACGGAGACTCCTGCGAGAATTAACTCGAGTTTTCAATCCCCTTCTGTAAAGCTCACTAACTTCGTCGAATGAATCGAAGGCGTAGTCAAATAGATTATGCAGAGTAGGAGCAATCATGTTTGCGAATGACGTGAGTAAGTGAGCTCCAAAGTCTGACAAATCGGTGTATGGAAATCTTTCGTCTGGGGGAATAAAGTTTAAGCTCCCTCGCGTCTCGAATTCCGGAGCTGAAAAAAGAAGATATATATATATTTTTTTGTCAAATCTAGACGGCAGGTCCGTTTACAATCTCGGTGAATAAAAAGAAAGTTAAAATACCCATGCCTGTTTTGACGCGTGGGCGACCCGTTCTACATCTTCTGGGATATGGAAAGTCCGGAGATCCGCCCAGCACTTCCCTCTGCAGCTCTGGACTTTTTTCTGGATCTGCAATGTCGTTGTAAATATCGTAATCGTATATATGAGATCAGACACCTTCCTTTCTCCCGTCCCATCGCCTCGCAGCAATTCCATATCTAGCTCCCTCAATTTCTTCAGACCTACTGGTGTTTTCCCAGGAAGAAAGCTCTGATGGAAAATGTTACACAACAGATTAATCCATGTCCATCACTTTCAGTTAACCCAAAAAACATTTTTAACTGATATTACATGTGGTAATAACAAATACAGTACCTTATTAGCGAAGAAAACACGGTGATCGCGGGTGTGAGTAGAGGGGCTATCCATGAATTACAGTGGAAAGAAACCTTGCCTTGACCTGGTATGAAGATGGTGAGTGATTTCAGAAAGAATTCTCGTGCATGCGTATTTTTAATGAGAAGCGCCCCCGGAATCCCAAGGGTAGAGTTCCATTTCAAAATGATGGTGTATCGTGTTTCCCGTGCTATGGGTCCGTCCCACGCATTCCACTTTATGTAAGACGGTTCGCTAGCCGTTTTCCCGAATCCCGTTTCTACACATAACAAGTCACTTATCATTCTTGGCCGTTTGAACATTCAGTTTGTATAGATTTCAGGTATAACACTTAAAAATGTATGACAATATTAGGTATTTACTATTAATTTAGATATAATAATAATAATTGTTTTATAATGTATGATGTCGAGTGGCCTCTCTTTAGGTTTAGAGGTGGCTTATAGAATATGGGACTACCTTGTACTCCTAATACGTAAGAGGCATTTAATTGTGTTTCAAATACGAGGTGTATATTTACTAAAGTATGGTCAATATAGTATGTGTATGTGTCCAATATATTGTAAACATGAAGTTTATAACAGCAAGGAAGGGCAGGCAGGAAAACCCCTGAAAATGTGGGGAAGAGAAGTTAATATTGGAGAAGGTACTTAGAGCATGGTCCTATATTGGACCCGATCCTACCCCTATTATTCAGTTGCACATGGTCCTATGTTGATTTTTCTAGCTGGATACAAGAAAAAATCGAATCTTGAACTACAAATCAGGAGCTCCACATTTTTAGCCTGTTAAACTTCGGGAGGTGGTGGGAGGGGGCCGACAGTCTCCTCTTGTTTGGGTTGTTTTGCTTCCACATGGCACCAAAAATACATTCCCACCACTATATTTTTGGTCATTTTGGAGAAAAATAAACTTCATATTTTAAATATGGTATAATTTTAATAGTTAGAGGCTCTACAGATGAAAGTCCATGGGACCATAAAATTGCAATGGGTTCCTAAAATATCTCAGCAAAAATTGTAGAAGAAAATGGTAAAAACATGAGACCTTAAATTGGCTAAAATATTCCAAAATTTTTAAACGCTGAGATATTTATGGAGCCCCCATTACATAGGACCATGCCCATAAGGAGAAATATCTAAAATTTAAACAAACAATGATTAGTAAATTATTAAATCTAGATGAACAAATTTATTAACAATAAGAATAGATCTGTCACATATATTAGTAAAAATGTACAATTAACCAAACAATATACTATTTACAATTTTTAAAGATATTTTTATTAATTAATTTACCGTTAAACCTTACACATATGTATTATCTTTATGCTAAACCTACAAAACATTTCCTGAATTTGAATCTTATTTTTAATATTCTAAAGCATTGCTACAGAATCTTAAAAATAAAAACTTACCCGGATCAACTTTGTCGCTGCTCAAAAGCTGAAGAGATATTTTATGGCCCATCGATTCAGAAACCCCGTCAGCCAGGGTTGCACAGTAGTCAGTAACGTCGAGAAGAGCCACCTTCTGTAACACCACTTCCCCATGGATGTCAAAATCATCAAGCCACTGGTCTGTTAAAGTATCAGTTTCAGTGGCCGGGGTGCTCAATTTTAGGGCAAAGTTTCTACTGGCTTTCCTAGATCTCAATAACCCCTGACCTGATCTTCTCTGTTTCAATGCAATCAAAAGAGAACTATTTCCCAATGAAGGGAATAGAGAAGCGCTACATTTGTTTGGTTTATCATTTCCAAACCATGGAGGGGCTGAATTTGGGACAATAAATTTATAGCTACCTTGTTGAACATTCATGACCGAATACACATTTGTTCCTTTCGATACCCTCATCGCATCCATTTTTTTCTGGCTCACTCACTCGTACAACTCTTTTGCTGCAACTTAGACAAGCAATGGGGATTGTTGATTTCTTAGATCGCCTTTGCTCTATTAATAGATTTTCACGGGATGGAATGCCGCCATATGAATTTTCTTTGTGCACATTTCCTAGGATTTTTAGATTTGCACTCGGACCCGTCTTCCAAAGAAATTATAACCACACAAGTTGTGGTCGGAAATAGACAATTCCATTCGAATGACATTTGACAAGTATTTTGATTTGACCCGGCCATTTACAACTTGTTAGTCTCGAAGGCATAAAATACTTTGCCAAATGTTGGTATCACCCTCTATCTATATTGAATGTTACATTATATACTTGTAACAATATCGTATTAGAAATTATAACTATACACATTATATATATATATATATATATATATATATATATATATATATATATATATAAAATTAATATTCTTTAAGTTAATTATGTCCACAAGCATTCTACAATTGGATTATGTGGAAGAGTTCTCCATGAAAGATAAATTATGGCCCATTTTAAGATTTGTTATATATATACTTTAATTTGTAAAAGTAATACATTTGTATTCTCCCATTCAACTTTTGAAAATCAAAACAAATAAAAATGTAGTTTTGAGTACTGCATTTTTAAATAATTACATAAGATTTGTTATTTTAGGAAATATACTATTTTAGGTTTTAATAGAATACATATAGGTGCATTTGTTTTAATTTATGTGTATATAAATAATTCTTTGTACATTATTATAATTGAAGGTATGTATTTGTTTTTATTTCTTACATTTGTATTATATTTGTTTACCTTTGATAATTATGGACATCTTTTACATATATTTATTTAATATAGATATATTAATTAAAATTATAACATAAAGTGGAGGAGTCTATGATAATGTCAATAGAAAGATTTGAAATATTAAACCACGTAGTATATATAAAAAAACATCACAAAACTTTTTATAATTTAAATATTATTATGCTTGAAAATACTTTTATACACAATTTGAAAGACATAAATTTATAATAAAAAAATACCATCGGGTAGATGGCCATTATAGTTTCAACTTCTACTCCTCATTTTTTCGAAAATTCTCTTTGTATTTTACTTTTTGGTAATATTAATCACTTGATGATGTATAAAATGGAAACATTAATAACAATTAAATTATTAAAATTCATAACCAAATCATTTTTATTTTAAATAAACTTTAAATAAATAGTAAGTGCCTTCTAAATGGAATGAAATACTAACTTAATTGATTTTCCATGATGATATATTTTTCCGTTTATGTGAGAATAATAATAAAAATATGGAAAATGTGATGAAAAGACACTTGAACTCCTAAAATTATATATAGAGAGAGAAGGTACATAGCCTTTTCTGTGTGTGTTGCATACGTAAATATTTTTCGATTATATTTAATATTTCAATTTCAATATCAAACTTCACGCTTACTATTTGAGCCGAAAAACATTTTACGTGATTAAATTCTTAAAACATGTTGTTGAAGTTCCCATCTTTTGATTTTTGAGCATATATATCATTTAGATGTTGTATAGGTCTTTCCTCACACTTGAAGATCTCGGTCTTTCCTCACACTTGAAGATCTCATTTGCATTTACATGTAATTAATATCCACCTTATAATTTAAATATACTGCTTTATAATAAATTGCATATTTTTATTGTAAATTTTACTAAAACATTAGAATTCTCATCCAAAATTGTATCATCGAAAATGAGTATGTGATGCAAATATTTAAACATGAAATTAAAAATTTAGAAATTGTGACATAAAATAAGACTCATGGAGAAATAACTTTTGCAACATAGATCACCCGGTTTACACTAAAAATTGTTGATTATTTAGCACCAATTAAAGCACTCGATAAAAAAACATGTCACATCATATTTTTCAATAATTTTTGTATTTGAAAATTTGGTGTTTAGGTTACTCTATTTTGATGGTAAAAGTGATGTAAATAGTAAAAATGTAGTAATCTGCAGTTCATTTATTCTCTCATTCAATGCACATTTTGTTTTCTTTAAGGTTTCTTAGATATTTCCACTTGTTACGTGCAACAAGAATTTTTGGTATTAGAAAGTATTGGAGGCAAAGCACATAAATTAAGTGGTGTATTTTAGGATTGAAACTATGGAATATAATTTTTAAAAATTATTCGACATATTAATAGTGTTATTTAAACATCAAATTGTTATAGACATAACAAAGAAAAAGAACACTCTAGACAAAATTTTATGTCGGAATATGTGGTCAAAATTATATTAAAAACTGACTATTAAATACATCTTAGAATATTTGTAGAAATATTATGGATGCACTACGTTTATTTAAATTTAACATCTTAAATATTAAAAGTTTAATCACAGTGTGTCTTTGGTGAATAATATTCCAATGCCCAGAGAAAATAAAAATAAAAATGAAACATTGGTATACACTTTGAACCTTAAATCAAAAGCGTTTAAATACTATAGACATAATGGAAAAACTTGCCATCTTTTGTTCAATTTTCTAGCTTGAGTCCTGCATTTAATTTGGATGCTGATTTCCACTTTCAAATTTTAATATAACTATGAATATTATACATCAATTTTTTTCTCTAATTTGAAAATCAATAAATTAAATGCAATCTAATATTTATATTAATTTATATGTAATTACGCCGAAGGCGTGGCTAATGTGCACTTGATCCTGCACGACGACGCTCTGCAGCTTCATGTGCTGTCATCGTTGCCTCCTGCTTGACCTGCCTGTAGGTGAGTGCTACGTGTTTTTGTTTGGTGATCTTTGCGGCTGCTTTTGGCTGTATCTCTAGCCACGTCCTGTTTCCCTGTTCCGACGCAGAATAGTTTAGTCTCCGGGATGTACACTGAATAACAACTGGACTACGTAGCGGATCTGGATGGACGCGACGGCCGAGTGAAAATAACTATCAGTCTCTGCTACTTTAGCGTCCTTTCTGTGTCAACTTCTCCAAATGAGGGCTCCGGTTCCACCCTCGCCAAGATCAGTTTGGCCCACTTTTGCATTATTTTTGGCTCTTCTGAGTTTCAGATGGGCGACGGCATCAGCCCAGAGCAACACATCTCATCTTTCATCTCCGTGGTGTTGATCCTGATGAACTGCGGCACCATCCCCTATGTGACCGCCCGCGTATTCACATCCTCGGCCGCATACTCCTTTCCCGTCTCCTCTGGGCACCACTGGTTGAGGCTCCATTTTTATCCGTCCAATTACAGAAAATTCCAGCGCTCCGATGACGTCAAATCCGTCTGTCAATGGTATCTTCAACCTGACATGGGATTTCTATGTTGAATCCAATTTCACGTACTTGGTGCGGCTGCATTTCTGCGAGTGGATCTACAAGCTGTCTAAACAAAGGGCTTTTAATATTTACATCAAGCTTATTACACACAACCCCTCTGAAGATTACATATCTTCAATTATTGCAGGCCTGTATTTTCACGAGCATGGTTTCACAAGGAAAGACAGTCCACTCTTTCATTGCTCACAGGTGATTAAATGGCATTTGCTACACACAGCTTTCCATAAAAAACATATTTAAATGCTCGTAAAGAGTTTGACCAGGTGAAAGAATGAGACAGTTTCTCATGGACATCCATCAAAGCATAAAGGATAGAGGAATTTTGTCAGATGTGGTTGCAAATGTCCTGGTAGACATGTATGCAAAATGTGGAACCGTAGACAAGGCCCGTGAACTGTTCGATAGAATGCCTCAAAATAATGTGGTATCGTGGACAGTAATGATTGCAAGATATGCCCAAAATGGATTTGTTGAAAATGCGTTATAATTACTTAGAAACATTCATGCAATTGCAATTGGCAGATGTAAAGCCAAATTCCACAACCTTTGTCAGCATCCTCCCTACCTGTGCCAAAATGGGAGCTTTGGAACAGGGTATGGACATCCATCAAATGTGGAAGCATAGACAAGGCACGTGAACTGTTTGATAAAATGCCTCAAAGAAATGTGGGCTCATGGAATGCTATGATTGTAGGATATGCACAATGTGAATTTGTTGAAAATGCACGTGAACTATTTGATAGAATGCCTTGACGTGAAGCACCTGTTGTTTTGGCACCCTCCGCAACCTGTATTATTGAGAATTAGTGGAAACTAAAACATACTTGGGAATTACTATGAAACTCAAATTTCCTTGATAAAGAGGCATAATGATTGTAATGGGCATTAGCTCATGCCTCATACAAGATGTATAGATAATTTTTACGAATTGCAAGTGCTTAATATGGTCAAGAGGCAGCTACATCCATTTACAGAGCTCATATCCTTTCGTCCTTTTCATTAGTTCTGATGTGACAGGTAAACCACAGAATAACTTTTTTACAATATATACAAAACGTAATGCCCAATTTTAGTTGCTTACATGAAATTCATACACTATTGCTCACAGCCACCATCCAAATTCCCATTCACCTTCCTACATGCCCATTCCCAGTATCAAAAAATGTCTTTTAAGAGACATGGAACAATCGTAATTTCTTAATCAGTCTAAAATCCTAAACGACTGCCAAGAAGTTTCAGAGCTAAGTGGAAGTAATAATTGTAACTTTCTTCCATGGCTGCAACACAGAGTCTGAATACTTGGAAGGCAATGTTGGTAACCATCCTTCCTTGGAGCGAGTCCAACACATTTCCCTTCCATCTGCATCTATATCAACAACTTTTAAAATTCCCTTAGGATTGTGCTCAACATCCTAGGGTTGTGTAGCTAAGGGCAATTCTTTTGCAGCCTCCACACCGCCAATTGCCCAAAGTTGTTGATTTTGCAAATTAGGTCTCTCCACAAAGTTTACATCCTTCCCTTTGATATTCTATCACTTGAATCCCATTTACAGGGATTACGCTTTTTATGTGGCGTGACCAGCTTCGACCTGCCTATCACTCTCTACAGCTACTCCTTCAACTTAAGATCAAGGGCTTCCCCCCGAAGAAGGGATAGAGATAGAGACCTCGAGAGAGGATAGGTGAGCAACACTTCATAGTCGGTGTAATGAGCATCCAAACTAGACCTCTCGAAAATTGAATAAACATAATCTGTAGTCGCAAAATTCTCCAGAGTGTCAGCCACATGAGGTTCTTCAGTGAGCTTCTTCGAATGCCCTACTATAGAATCGTTGCGTCCTAATTTCAACAATAGTTTGTAAGCAGAAGTGGTGCTAAATTTATCAGGAAATTGTGTGGAGTTTAAACAGAGCTTAATAATTCTTCTCACCGTCCATGGCTTGGCAAGCTTATTGGAAGTCGAGTCTCTGAATGATTCTAGAATTCCATTGTTATCATTTTTTTACGGATACAGGTTTTCCTAGCCCCCCATTTTCCTTTCAAGCATGTGTGGCATGCCTTGGTGTTGCAGTGCCCATCCTCGGCAAGGTTGATAGCCTCACTTTTCATTATTTTGTAATCTTTTCTCCCATAAAAAACATCTGAATATCTCATACAAATGAAACAAATATGCAGTTGGTGAAGTGAAGAGCATTGATTTCTTGTGCACCCAGGTATTCTGTTTTCCTTATAAGTGAAGAAAACAGAGGACTTGGTAATTTTTTCTTTTTTATTTTATTCCTTATTTGATTTGCATTGTATTTCTATTCTGGGTTAAATTTAGGTAAGAGAATTAAATTGATCTATCTTGATGTATCAAGTCTTTCTTTTATTAATTACAGTTGTTTTTTTCTCTAAAAAAGATTTTGCTTCAACTCAGCAGTAGCATAGAAATTAAGTAGCCTACTCCAGAATAAGTTTTAGATAAAATTCTTCACATAACAAAGCTTCAATGTTATGCTTGGACTTTGGGAAGAAAAAACCCGAACATGAGCCCATCAGTAATGAAAATAGACATTTACTTATTGTAAGCGAAGATAATGGTGTATCAGAAAAAAGCGTCTTGGCGGAGGAAAATGGTTTAGATGAAGAACTTAATGTAGAAATCAAGACTGTGATTGGGGCAGCCAAGGGGGTGCTAACTCTTCAAGGAAATAAAGAAAATCAGGTCATTGGTGTTGAAAGTAGGGAAAATGAAGAGATTGGGTTAAGGGGGGAGATTGGTGGAAGTGAAAATAATTATGAAAGTCAAGTCAATAGTAATGAAAATGTGGCAGATGAAGGAATTACGATAAGGGAAGAAGGTGAGGTGGCAAAGGAAAGTGGCCTAAAAGAGAATGAGGGTGTAAACCTGAAATCCTATTCATGTTCAAAGTTTTCTCCAAAGGGGATGATGGGGGGGTCTGCTCTGGCCAATGGTGATGATAATGTGGCATTGGATTTGAACATGGGGAAGATTCCTATTTCAGGTTCGAATAATGCTATTGTCATCTGTGGAAAGAATGAATGCCTTGGTTTGGGGGAAAATGAAGCCTGTTTGAAGAACAATGGTGATGAAGTGTTGAGGTCTTCGTCTGACGTTGATTGTACTCTAAGGAAAAATCGAAGTGATTTCTTCAACGCAGAGGGTGAGAAATGGTACCCGATAAAATTTAATTATTATATTTCTCTTATAGAACTTGCACGCAGATGCCACCAAAGAGTGAAGAAAAGATAGTGACGGATCTGGAGCTACTTGGCCATATCAATTGCCATTGGTACCACAGTTGTGGTGTTGCGACACAAATTTATATCCCATGGGCTAAAATGAAAGATGAGATGCCTTTATTGTGCAGAAGGTCTAACATTCATAGGATGACACCTAATAGTGTATATTTATAGTCCTTTTTCCTGTAGGAAATGAATTTGGTTACTTTCATATTTGATACCTGCCAACCCTAGCTCAATGGTATGGAGATGGTGAAACATCAAAATCAAGCAAGATCAATGAGTTCCTTTGTTCCTTGGTTTGGTTATCCAAACTGAGAAGTAACCTTAATTTAAAATGGCTTTCGTTTATTGAAGAGTTGTAAACTATGAAAAAAATAGCCCATGTTTATATTGTTTATCATAAAAGCAAATCAACTGTCCTTACCTCCATTAAACCATAGGGTCAATGGACTTGATGTAGGATTGTTTTCTACCTCTACAAAGTAGTAAAACAAGGCTCTGCCATGGTGTTCACTGCGGGTGATATAACCACTCCATGTTGCAGACTCAAAAAAATTACTGATGCCAAAATTGGTAACAAGTGTCCACCAACTTCCACTCTAATCCCAATGCATTACAAACCCATTCAAAAACACACCCTACACCAGAAGATAACTCCCAAACAAATCCACGTCGGCGTAACCTTGCTCCTCCTGGAGCGACCACTAGTTAAACAACATAAATATCTTAATGTGTAGCTTGGTCGTCACTATCTTATCACTTTTGGGCCATGATATGTTTTGTGTTCTATTCATGTCACGATGGTGGTGAAGTTACGGTATATTAATAAATTTTGGGTGTGATGACATGCACGTAGTCTTGTCTGTTTATGTTCAAACATGGAAAAATCTTTCCTTGCCTTAATGTCTTTTGTTTTCTCCTTTTGACATTTGCCCACAGTTTACGCTTTTCACAATTAGTTCTCTTTTATAGAATTTATTGTCTTAGGGTCTTGCTTTTATCTATTTGTCTATCCCAATTATATAGTATCGTGATTGGGAATGCCTTCTTGTCTTATTTGTCTTCCTAATTTGTAACACCAATCTATATGATATGGTTATCATGGTTATCAAATTTGCAATTCATACCAACTTTTGAACAATAAATTCTTGAGGGTATGTATTATTTATTTGATAAAGGATCAATTTTACTAGAACAACTTATAAGTTAATGTTTAAAATTAATAATTATGTTTCAAATAATGTACAAGTAAGAGATAAGAACTACCAATCCCCACCCAAGTGGTGTAATAGATACACCAAAAGGGACGTATAGAAGAAGTTCAAGTGGAACTAATGCGGGTGAAATCTTACAAAGAGATGAGGGAAGATTAAGAGGATAATAGAAGGAGAATAATTTTAGGCACGTGCATTCTATCTTGGATATATTTTACTCTACGATGGCACTTGGATGGCAATAGATTTACTAAGCCTCGAGTTAGAGTAAGACATGGTGCTATTAGCCATGACCCATAGTTTAAATGATGTATCTTATGTGAAAGCAGCCGGTGTGGTATTCGCCTACAAAAGTGATAATACCACAACAATATTTACAACATTAAATCTTAAGTGTTGTCGCAAGAGTGTCATATTTGGAACCCTAACACTACCAACATTAACTCTTTAGATGTGGTGTCGACATGAGTAGTGTAGAGGGTTTGATGGAAATTTTATGCTAACATTAATATGCGAAAAATGGATGGAGATAAACACCATAAAAATGAATGGATGGTGGATTTCGTAGAAGATGTTACATGTGCTAGTGGTGGCAAGGCCCAAAGTGCCAACCTTTTATTACACATAGAGCACAAGGTTACATAGGAGCTCAATGCTTGTGTTTGATGGAAATCCATCGAATGTGCATCACATAGTTTTCTTCATGAATTATTAGTGTTCTATGGATCTCGACTTCATCTTTCTCTAAAAATGTTGGAAATTGGTTGATATGTTACTCAACACAAAGTATTAGTAGATTCTTCGTAAATCCCCACAGATATTTGCATCAAGTTTTATTTTGATAGCATTGGAATCAATTATACATTTTACATTATTTAACTCTATATTAGACAACACAAAAATCCACATGGAAAAGTGGTTTTAAAATTGCCACCTCAATAATTAAATCTAACCATGGATTGGAGTTCTATGAAACATGGCTCTCCTCGACGATGGCTCTACGAGCTTCCTTATCCCTAAGATTGTTTTATTTCTGGCGGGATTATCTTGGATGGGACCGGATGGCAGGTGCAAATTACACGGGGATTGGCCTTGAGGCGGGTGGGTACTTTATTTTGGGACAAAATAACGATGCCACCGCTTTGGCAATCGGAGCCGTGGGCGATCTCTCGAAGCAAGGGTTTTGGACATATTTGTAATAGGGATCTTGAAAATGGATGCACTTCCTTCTTTGAAGACTTGGCTCATGGGAAGGGGAGCGAGATATGGATTTTGGAGATCCACGGCTTTAGAAAATTTCCTTGTTCGAGTTTGGTTTGAAGCAGGTGGGATTCGGTCAACAGTGGTGGTGCTACATTGGGAGATGGTGGCTTGCAATTTTGGGGAAATCAGACTCTCCCCTAGGGCATTCCGAATCAAAGGAACGCGAAAATGCTACAAAAAATTTACCCTTAGTGTCTTTCAAGGAAGCAATGCGGGGAAAGGAAATAGAAACAGAGGAATGGCTTATGCAAAATCTATCGCATTAGTTAGTTTTTGTGAAGAGTCAGGTGAAATCTAAAGATATCTACCGGAAAAATGGTTTGATATGCGATTCAATAAGTTTTTATCTTTGTATCTGCCTTCTCTTCATGCTTGGATGACCAATCAATGGGTCCCCATCATGGAGGGTAGGATGTATATTTACCTTAGTGCTCGTTTTGTTTTCATTGTAGTATTTGCTGAAAAATCGATAGGGATTTCATTTTTGCAATAATTTAGGATTTTGAGTCCCATATGCTATTGATGAAACAATGGTTCCCTCTATTTAACCTGGTGTTAGATAGTTTCAAGTCAAGTGGTTTGAAGTGCGGGTACGTCTTCCCTATTTTCCCCTCAAATTTTGGATGGAGAGTTGTTACATGCTATAGGAAATATTTTGGATTCGTCTTCCCTATTTTCCCCTCAAATTTTGGATGGAGAGTTGTTTTACTACTATAGGAAATACTTTGGGGAAATGTTTGGCTATTGAACCAAAGGCGGGATTATGAGCACACTATGTATGCCAAAATTTTGGTTGACATGGATACTTCTGTAGATTTTCCAACCACTATTGAACTCAAAGTTGAGGATAGAACATGGATACAAAATCTAGACTATGAAGGGTTTCCCTTTAGATGTAGAACATGCTTTTCCTTAGGCCATTTAGCTTCATATTGTCATATGGAGAGAAAACATGTTAAAAATAGAAGCTCATGGTGGAATAATTCTAATATGAGTCACCAAGTTTTAAAGGATGAGTCATATTGTGATTCCGATGTTGAATCCAATCATTATGTTAATCTAGAAGTGGATAAGAAGAAAGTTCCTCTTCCTCCTTAGATGGATCCATTGCAACAAGAAAGTTAGAATGATATAAAAAAAATTGATTTGAAAAAGGATTCTTCATTCTCATTAGGGATACAAAGTTTTGAGGAGCAGATTGAGGTGATGATTCCAATCCAATATTGAAAATGAAAATCCAAACACGAAAAAGGATTGGAAGGTTATGAACCGGAAAATAAAGGAACTATCTCTCCCCTTAAGATGAACTTAATATCCAATGAGAAGGTGTCTCAAAGATGAGATGGTTGTTATTTTGTAATATTGTTAGTTTTGTTGTTGTTTTTGTTCATTTGTTGGGTTTTGATTTTTGTGTGCTTTGGAGAAGAAGCCTCTTTTTTCCCTAATTGTCATATCTTTCTCTCCACATTTGTATGGGGTAAGACCCCTTAACCCTCCTTTACCTATAATCCAAAAATTCAAGAATGGATTTTCACATATGTCGACCATCTAGGGATGTTGTGTGTAAAAGAACAAAACAAATTAGTGAAAAATAACAGAAACCACATGAAATTCCAATTAGAAGAGAAAGGAAAAATAATTGGAAGTGAAATCTTTTGTGAAATGTGATATTGTGAGCCATCTCATTCGAATTCGTTTCTTCTCATTAATTTTCTCTTAACAGAAACGTAATCTAATGTAAGTGAACTATTTTCAATGCCTAAGTAGAAAGATAATTCTTTGTTGTTGGAATGTTTTTCCTTTTTCGTTTTGGGTTTAAATTCTAATTTTGGTAGAAATGATAACAAATATTGTTTGGCATTTTTCGAATTTATATTATTATAGCCAACATTAATTTTCTTCCGAATTAAAAATAGGAGTAGCACTACTTTTTCAATTAATCATAGTTGAGCACATGTAACGCCCACTAAAAATGCCCGCATGAATTTCCCAAGAACATCCTAGGGTTAGCTAGAAAAATTATAAATTTTTTTTTGAAAACCATGCCCACAAAAGATTTCGAAAACAACGATTGCTTCATTAACATTTCTAGACAATTATATTTAATAGATTAAATTTTAATTTTTTCCGTTATAATAAATATTAAACCCGCATTAAAATCTAGTGAGTATAATTAGTCTAAGCATGGTTAAATTCTCTCTAAGTGTTAATTTAATAAACAATTAAATTCCTACTATAGTTGAATATTCCATATTTAAATTTAGAGGGTTAAAGGGGCCAAAACAATTTAATACCCAAGGTATTTAATTCGACAAGGTTTAAACAATTAACAAGTTCTCCATTTTATATGGGGTTAGAATAAACATTTCCTTACCCCATAAAGTGACCCGTTAAAAAGTCAACCCATGTTTTTGAAATTAAAACATTTAAATTAAAAAGGCAATTTCCACTCATCCACTCTCCACCTACTTTTTGTAGGGACGAATCTCATCCCTTGGATGGATTCAATTTGGTCCTTTGATGAGGAAAAAGGACAACTAACCCTAAGGCATCCTTATGAAAGCTTCTTTCTAATTTCATTTGGCTCATTGTTTCTCTTTTGTTTTGGTTGGAGGAGGAAGAGAAGCCATTGAAGGCCCTTTAAGCTTTTGGGGAGGCATACAAGCTTCATTATTTTTCTTATTTGTTTGCACCCTCATTAGGGATTTTAATGTATTTGTTCATTCTATTTAACTTACATTTCTATGATTTTCCCAATTGGACAAATGGGTGTGTCCCCATTTGTGATTTAATTAATTTTGATATATGATTTCATATGTGTAATAGAATATATATATATATATATATATATATATATATATATATATATATATATATATTTCCTAAATTTCTTTTTCCTTGTTGAATATATATATATATATATATATAAAACAAAGTAATCAAGAACACCGCTGGATTTAATATCTTATGTAGGCCGTAAATTCCAAAAAGGTGTGTAGGCTTTTAAATAAGTATAGGGCTGCATGTTTATTAAGTATGGTATGTTGGGTTGGGGGGTTTTATTAAGTTAAAAGTCAATACTTTTGTGCAGGGGAGGGTCCCCCAATCCCTTACCTTATTCTTAACCATGCCATAGCCTTTATGGCTTTAAAACTTTGAATTTTTATTATTTATTTTGGGTTAGAATACTTAACATTATATATATAATATTATTAGTATTATTATTGTTATAATAGTAATATTTAGGTAGTAATAATATTATCAAAGTGGCATTAACTAGTCTACAACTTACACTTTAAAATTTTATTTTATTTTATTTTTATAGTATTTTAATAAGGGTCTAAAAAGGTAAGCAAATTTTACTTGCTATAATGTTGGCTTACATTGGGTTTAAATATATTTTGCAATGACTCAACTATAAGTTTATATACTCTAGTAAGGCTAAGGCCTAATTAGTAATGAGCAATTTCTTTTTACTCCACTAGATTTAGGAATTTTGATCTATTTTGTTGAACATATAAAAGACAATTAAAATTTAAATTATTTCCATCTAAGCATACATAGTTTTATTTTCTTTCAACAATGCAAGGAAATGGACAAAATAGCCTAACTTTTCTTTTACATGCCTTTCAAGTATTAAAATTAAATTTACTATTTCTTGACTTTTCACAACATAATAAATTGCAAACATTCTCACAACTGAATTTTACAAGATTTCCAATAATTTTCAAAATAAAAACCAAAAATTTTCCAATAAGATCTATACACGTGTATGAGATAATGAATTGACTAAGATATGAACAAGTTGTTTCTTTCCTTTACAAAATACAATGCAATCTTGATCACTAATAATCAGTACAAATTTTTCTCAAAAAGATTAATAAAATATCTTCCACTTAAAGTGGCAAATAATACAAGAATGTAAGGTAAAGGAAATGCAAGGTTGCAAGTTCCTCCACCCTAAGTGTGAACAAAATATAATGCTTTTCACAAGAATGAATTTCTTAAGGATTCCAACAAAATCTCCAAGCTTCACAACACCAACAAGAAAGTTCCTTCATGATTTTTTTGATCCACAACAAAATGGGGGGGGAGTGGAAACACTCTTCACCTAAAAAAAATATCCAATGAGAGGAGAATCCATCCTCCTCATTGGCCGCTAAGCCCCAACCACATTACAATGAGAGGTGATTCCAACACATGGCAACAATAAGCTTCCACATCAAAAACCAAGTATTTCACAACCATTCCAAATGCACATTCAACTAAAACTTCAAACATAAGAATGAGAACAACAATATATACAAGGCTTTGAAATGAAGAGCCAAAGGAGCAAGAACTTATGGGAGGCCACTTATGCCTCCCAATGGGAAATGGGTGCCCACCTTAAAAACCTCCAATACATATCTCAAATCCCCTACATACTCTTATGCCTCCCTCAAGTACCTCTTATGCCTCCCACATACTCTTATGCCTCCCTCATTCTCTTATGCCTCCCTCATACAAGAACAAGTACAAATGCAAGCATTCTGTTTCTAAGGTGGGGCACCCAACTGAAACTCCCTCCAAAACATGAATTGACTCTTATTCCTCCCTACATGAATTCTTTCCATAGTCCTCTCCTACACCACACTTAGGAAATCTACCCAAGTACCCAACAAGCATTCCAAACACTCAACAAAAACAAGCACACAAACAAAAAATAAAGGAATAATATAAGCAAGAGTAAAGCTCATACCTTTCCATAGTAGAGGTCCCACAAAGACCACAAGCTCTCCAAAATCCTCTAACTCCAAGAAATGAAAGAGCACAAAAGAATGAAGTAACCCGAAAACTAGCAAAAGAACTTGAATAAATAGAAGAGGGAGAGAGGAGGGTGATGTGGCTCCAAGTAGGATGCCACCTCATTTTCTCTCCACTCCTCATCACCCTAGTCAAACCCATACTCCAAAGCACAATTAATAAGTGGTTGAAGAAATGAAATTTTACTTACACACATAATCTAAGCCCACACCCCTTAAGGACTAAAATAAATACATGTAAGAAAGTGCAATAAAAACTTACAATTTGTCTTCCTAAAACACATAATGGGGTCTAATTTTTACCCCAAACCCATAGGTAGGGTTTGCATATCAATTTAAGAGGTGTGGGACAAGTTTAACTTGTCCCACAAGCCTTCAAAATTGGAACTTAAAGCCAAATTCAATTTCCATTAGGGGATAAAGTGTACAACACTCACAATCACAAACACTCAATCTTAGAACACAAAATACAAGAGCCATCTATTTTAATAAATTAAAATTTTTGGTCACATCCATAATTAGTTAATAACAAGATTAATTTACTTTAATTGAGACACTTAAACACATTAAGATAAAGGGGAAGAATACATAATTTCTAAATAATTAAAACAATGAAATTACATCACTAAAAATCACATACTACATTAAATAAAGGAAACTAAACAAAATACAAGACACAACCCCTTGGTCACAATTTTCCCCTAACAATAATTCAAACACACACACTAACATATGTTGTCATGGTGACCCTTTTTGAATTCATATAGAATTCTAATGTGGTTGGTCTCCAATCCCAGCATGTTTGTTGTAACATGTTTAGCTGTAAAAAACATAACACCTCCTTTGGCCTCATGGCTGCATCAAAACATCCAAATTAAATATACAATATAACTCCACAATCATCTATATATGAATCAAAACATCATCTAGGAAAGTAACGATATCATTTACAATTTCTAACAACATCTCGATTTTACATTTCATCAATATCCATATGATCATAAGATTAGTTCAATTGTCTAGGTCTACTCAATATGACGAAATATGCATGTCTAAAATATATAATTATAACCATGTCAACAACATATCAACATCAATATAAAATGTCTCTAATAATCCACACACATCATGTATGAATCAAAATCAACAACAGTCCAGTATCTCTAACATCTAACATCATACTAAATAAAAAGCTACAATAATATCCATAAGTATAGTCGACAATAATGAAATCAATAACAAAAGGTGTCGAAGGGAAATTTACACTACATTCTCCTCCCCTTAGACTCGAATTCCTCCTGAAGTCACTAGAACAGTGTGGAAACTGAACTCGTAGCAATGTAACATCCTCCCATATAGCAGCAGTCTCTTCGTACTTATCCCACTGGACTCATGAACAGTCGATATCTCTACGCCTCAAAGGTTTAGGGTCATGCACTCGATAATGCGGACGAGCTCCACCATCACCTACCCCTGATCCTGCACTTGGAATGTGGTCCAATCTAATACATGAGAAGGATCATAAATTTATATCCTAAACACAACGTGAAACACATCGTGGACATGAGACAAGATTGGTGGCGATGGTAGATGGTAGGCTGAGGGACTGATGTGATCCAAGATCTCAAAGGGACCCAAATACCTAGGAAGCAAGCTTAGAACCTTTTGCGTAATAGATAGGGATCTTATGTGGTTTGACATGAAGAAACACCTTCGTGACCACCTCATAAGTATGATTTGTCCTATCTGAGTCTGCATACTTCTTACGCCTATCATGTGTCTCCTGCATCTCTACTGCCTAATCATAACCACCTACTACTCCATGTCCTCTGATAAGGTTGGCCCAAGAGAAATCCTTTCCTCTAACATGTCCCAACTCATAGGTGTCATACTCCTACCATATAATGCCCTAAAAGGAGCCATGCCTATCGAACTCTAGAAACTATTATTGTAGGATAACCCCACTAAGTAAAAATACTCCTATCATCTTGACAGTGATCCATGACATATATCCTAATAATGTCCTCCAAAATCTTATTCACCATGAGTATATAAAAATGGTGTCCCAAATTTGGATATCATAGGAAAGAGAAGGCAAAAGTTTGCATGTCCTTCACCTTTAAACTCTAAACAACGTAAGCAGCCACATCTCTCCAAATTCTCCAATACAAATGTCTCAATGCATTAACCTCTATTCTTCCTTAAGCCTCCATCTCTCGGGAAAGCTTAATGAAATATTTTTACAAAGAGTGCCTAAAGCTTTGTGCAAAAGACTTAAGCAATCAAGGAATCCTATTTGCATTTTTAGTTGTTTACTCCATGAGGGTGAATGAATCTCACTAAATGGCTACATGGCCAAGTTTAGCTATTTCATTACTAACCTAACATGGGTGCAAGATGAAGCTATTTTAATGGTGGATGACCCAAGATCAAATGCCTTATTAGCTTGGCTAATGCAAATGAGCTCTTAAGCTTTCTTAGGCTTGTTTTGGCTTTGTTTTATGTAAAGTTGTGTGTTTGAATGGGTAGGCTTAGCCTTGTATTTATAGTTTTTGGTTTGGAAGAATTTGGAATTTGGGTGCATGTGGGACTAAATCTCAAAAATCACTTTTAGATTAGATTAGGATAAACATGCTTTAGGCTTAGTTAAGCTTGGTTTAGGCTAGTTAACTAGGGTTTAGGCTAGTTAAACTTTGATTAGCAAGTGATTAGAGACTCATTGAGAGTTGGGAGGGGTCTGATAACCAATTGTGACTGATAGATAGCCTACAAAGCCAATAGAAGTGGTCTAGAGAGAACTAGGGAGGTTCTAAATGGTCAAAAGGAGGAATGTTTAGCTAATAAGAGAGATATTAGCCAAATAAGTTGATTATAGGAGGAATACGATGAAAAAAGGTGTCATGAATGGGCATCCGAGAATGGAGTGAAGAAGGGTTGATTAATGAAGTGTCATCAATCGATTGTTGAATTGGATGAAATGCTAAGTGTAAGCATATTTTAGGTGTCTACATTTTCCCCTCTTTGAGGTGGCGTAAGTGACGTCACTTCAAAGAAAGTAGACAAGCATAAACAAGTAGAAAATTTTGAAGGGATAGAAGAAAAATGAGTAGAATGGAGGATGCCCCCTTGATTGTCGATGGGGTGATAGAAGAACTCAATTGACGATCAAAAATGATGAAAGATAATAGAAGAAAGAATAATGTGAAGAAGAAGAAAAGAAAGGGGATATAGAAGAAAAAATGAGTATGAGGAAGGGGAATGAGCTAACATCCATCCAATGCCTTTTAAACAACTTTATTTTTCATCATATTGCTAGTGATCTTCATCATCGGTCCTTATTAAAAAGAATGAACAAAAGTGTAGTATGACATGAAAATCCATATACGAACAAATGTCCATTGCTAAAAACACTAAACTCCATGCAACATACAAAATGCAATGCAATACGAGAAAGTAAAATATGCCTAACTCCATGCAACATACAAATGAAATGCAAATAAAAAGCAAAATATGTCTAACTCCATGCAACATACATAATGCAATGCAATACGAGAAAGTAAACAAGCTAAACTAACAGAGAAACAAATGTAATGTTTTTGTTATCAAGCTTTAGTTCCAACCTATGTAAATTAACGACAAGGGTTGATGATGGTGCCCCAAGCAAGGATACATGCAAGGGGAATAATGGAGGACACTTTGGGTCCTATGAAAAAGCAATGTGCACTATGAAATAGTACCAGGAAACTCATTGTGCCCCAGAGTACAGATGAAAGTAAGTAACTTAGCTTTTTTTGATGGAGGTAGATCAAGATGATCCACGAGTCACACACATGAACAGTGAGAACCAAAGAGTGACGTTTTGTAGGATGATTTTCATTTTTATTTATTTGAATGTTTTTATTTTTCTAACATATTTGAATGAATGTTTTTGTTTTTTTCTAACATATTTGAATGTTTTTGTTTTTTGAAAGTTTTCTAAAACTATGTACAGAAGACGAGGAAGTGTGGATGCCCCTAGTGATAGATGGGATGTACAAGGGCATAAGGCCACATGTGTGCGAGAAAGGTGAAGATGCAAAAATGCCCCAACGATTAGGTGGGAGTATTCAAAGGAAAACTCTTCACATGTGTAGAAGTGGGACCCAAGGCCATTATGGATAGGTTCAACATGATGATGAACGTAAACCAATGAAGTGCTGGGAAGAAGCAAGGATGCCCCCAACGTAAGTTGGCCTAAAAGCACATGATAGAAAGGAAGGAGAAGATTGTTTTTGTGAAAGGGGACAAAGGTGTCCAAAACATGGCAAAAAGTAATCTTATACACATGGATGTTCTGAATGAAGTAGAAGAATGATGTGAATGATATGAATGTAGCTTAGAAGCCTCGTGATGAAGAAGTGATTAGCCAAAGGCACAAATCGTGAGACGAGATAAGGACTAAAGTAAGAGTCTAACAAGGTCCAAAAAAAGACACTTGGTAACATACTAATCCTATTTTACTCATAGAGATCCAATGTGTGCACATGGAATTTAATTACCTCTTGAAGGGAAGATTTAATAGACAACAAGTGAAGACACCCTAGCCAATGTGTAGGAATGATTTATTTTGAAAGGTGATAGGTGATTTGTGAATGGATGGTGGAAGGATAGCCGTACATTGCTCCACTTCACCACCAGCATCCATAGCCCCGATGGAGATGCATTTGATTCTAATCACAACATTTCTCTACTTCGCTAGTCAAGCATCCATAGCCCCGATAGAGATTATTGGAAATACCCCAAGAGAGAGTAATATATCAATTTTTTTTTTTTGAGCTTTTAGCTTTTGATTTTTTGATTGATTTTGATTCTTTTTTTTAAAAACTTATTTCAGCTCTCTTGTTTGACAAGGGGTTAAGAACCACAATGGCTTGATGGAAGGAGGTGGAAGTGATTGTGATGATGACATTGGCTAGTGTCAACAAATATGTCCAAAAGTTCTTCACAAACAAGTTTATTAGATGTTGAATGTGATAGGATCTCTAAGAGGTCAGTCGTTCTTTAATTTACCAAGGTGATAAAAGACCAGGGTCAAATGGATACCATAGAGATAAATGTCACAAAATGCATGTGAATAGGCTAACCAAAATATCACCAAAGGGATGAAAATGGTAGGAAGACTTGCATAAGAAGAATAAAAGAAAGGGAAGAAAGAAACATCCATGTGTACGCAATACCTGATTGCAATGTTTGATCTTTGTACCTTTGATTTTTGTTTGTGTTTTCTCAATGTTTTTATATTTTGAATTGTTTTTTATTTTTAGATTTTTGATAGTTTTTGGAAAGGTGGGACTAACAAAGTCACTCTGTGTGATAAGATCCAACAACGATGTTTGTGACTTCCTTGATAAGGGAGACTAGGCATGTTTGTTTATCAAGAGTAATATTTTCTCCAATCTCAATGATCGTGGTGAGCTCATACTCAACAAATGACTGTGATTTATCCTTAAACATGGATTTTCATGTGGGATCTTGAGTTCCCTATCCATAGGTTTCTGCACTTTACACCATACTTGATGGTTACATTGATGTACGATTTTGAATCGTACTTGATTTAAAATTTTGAGATTATTCAAATTTTTAGGAGCTTTAGGGCTCTCAGAGTTTTTACTGAGCTTGATTAAGAAACTGTTTGGGTTTCTTATAAGCTAACAGTGTGACTTTTCTGATCCCGAGAAGGAGAAGAAAGAGAATGTTGATGTTTAGAACTGATGTGAGAAATGACCGGGCTTGCCACAACCATTGATAGAAGAAATATGTGATGGATGAAAAGGATATGGTCCAAGAATTGAAGAGGATGGGCTACGAGGAGGTGAGCCACTAATAGAAGATGATGAAGGGCTACCAGATATGGCCCTAAGATGGAAGAAATTGGGCTACAAGGACATGGCCCAAGAATAGAAGAATATGACGAAGGGATACTAGGGCATGGCCCAAGTATAGATGAGGAGGGACTACTCGAAGGTATCCCATAGATAGAAGAGGATGAAGGGCTACTAGGATGTGGCCCAAGAATAGAAGGTAATGGGCTACCAAGAGGTGACCCATAAGTAGAAAATGGAGGGCTACTAGGGGTGGCCCCAGATAGAAGAAGATGATGGGCTACTCAATGGTGACCCAAGGAGAGATTTTGATTGAGGAATGGTGATAGATAAGGAATGATTGGTAATGAGAAGATAGGCCATGGATCAATGCTAGACCCGACATCTCATCATGCTCAAAGAAGGTGAAGATGGAATAAAAGAAGAATCAAGTTCCATGACCTTAGGCTCCTCCTCTATATTATGATAAAAGGATCAACTTCTTTTCCCCAATACATGAAGTGTATCAAGTTCTAGAAAGAATCCTTGTTTGCAATCCTCTAAAGGGATATCATCATGTAGTTTTATTGTTTCTTCATTCTGAGAGAAATCAATCAGTAGAGGTTGTTGTTCTTTTTCCATAGAAGGTTGAATAGAAGAAACAAGTCCGATAAGGGGGAAGATTGATTGATAAAAGAAGATGACTCAAGAGAGGAAGTAGGATTGGTGGTAGGTGTCTCATGAATGGATGATTTGGATTTGGACCTAGATTTCATTTTTCTAGAAGATGATGTAATGTAGGAGAGAAAATAGGATCACATAGCCATCCATTAAGTTGTGACGTAGGAGTTGAATTAGATGATTGACTAGAGGGAATTTGAGTCATGGAACTCTTCGATGGAGGAAGAGGTCATTGAGATGACTGATGAAGGAGGTCCTGCAAAGAAAGGGAGGACCATGACTCAAGAACCAAATTAGATGTTTGATCGATGGAACTTAGAGTCACATGAGTCTTCAAAGGAGGAAGACATCATTGAGGTGATTTGGAATAAAGGTCCTGTGAAGGAAGGGAGGACCATGATTCAATATTTGATCTAGGGGTATCCGAACAATAGTTGGGATCCGAGTCTTCAGAAGAAGAGTGGGAATCCAATGGTAGTTTGATCTTGAATCAAAAGAAGAGTGGGGGAACCTGAATAATAATTTGGATCAAAAGCATCCAAACCATACCACCGACTATGAGTTGAAGGTGGGGAACAAGGGTACCCGAATGGGCCTCTAACACGAAGAACCAAACGAGGTTTAGTCATAATGGGAATCTTTTGATTTGAATTCCTAAACCTAGGTTCCATATTGTAGTAAGTGTGAGAAACCACACGATAGTAATCATTTTTGGCATTGTTTAAGCACAAATGTCTAGACCTAGATAGTGTGATGGAACTCCTTCAAAGGGAAGGAAGTGACATGTCGATTCAAGGGAAGCATAATGACATCCAACTAGACATTTTAAGTATGGAGATGCATGTGTGATTTTCCAAAGAAGGTCTAAGGAAAATAGACATTGTGATGATGCAATCTCGATGAGATCAAAAATGATTGTCCTAGAAAATAAGTTTTCCAGATGAATAATCACAAGGAACAATCATGCAAGTGTGAAACACAAAGCCAATCAACAAGGAAATACACCCTATGCAAATGTATGTGCAAAATGATAGTTTGATGCAAAGATGATCAACACAATGTCAATATTTACGTCAAGCTCAAAATGAACAAGGCATAAATATTAACAAAGGGTAGATGTGACTCCCAATCAAAGGATACCATGACAAGTTCAACAACCAACAAGGCCTAAATGTTAAAGGGTGAGGTTTACAAATGTAAGCCACATAACCACACCAATTGGACACGTTAATCAAGCTTCACAAAGAAGTGAGATATTAGTGCAAAGTGGTATCAAACGACGAAAAACAAAGTAAGCGACACTCTTCAATATTTTGGACAATGTTTGAAGTAAAACCAAGTCAAAGGTATACTAAGGATGTGTTAAAATGTGTGCAATGTAATGCCACAATGTGGATACTTAGATCACATTTATGAAAAAACATGACATAAGTATCTTAATTGTGTCGAGACAATGCAAACAAGGTAACACGTCAAAGGGAGATCAAATGATGAATCAATCCTAACTATGATGATGATCTTGAAATCAAGATCAAGTGGCCATCAAAGATATGAGGATGCATCCACACACTTTAGATGTTTAACAACTCACCGCAAAACATGGATGAGCATAAATGGACAAAAAAAAAGTGGTGAACACTATCTATGACAACACTCCCGAAAGATGCCTTCTCTTCCCCAAATGGGAAACAAGAATGCAAAGGTGTAGATCAAAATATGGAAATAAACTAAGTGTTACTTGGGCAGAGTTTCACCTCATCCAAAGGTGAGAAAGAAACTAAGCTAAGTGAACACGTTGTCTAATTTCCATGATGAGAAGGCACTTAGATCTAACTTAAATGGATTCGTTACCATGTTCAAAAAACAAGGTTCTAAATCCAAACAAGTTATCACTTCGTGATGGCCAAGACATGATAATGGACTAGTAAAGTGGGCTCCAAGACAAAATGGCCTCCTTAATAAGATCTCTCAACTAGGTGTTACAAAGTTGTTAAGAAGCGGCGTGATTTACCCAAAAAGTCACAATGACTAATTTGGGAGTATCTCAGCTTTACTTTACCCCCTTCAAGCACAATGGGCAATAAATGCATCCATGTGTACTCTCACTGGGGTCACCATATGGAAAACCTGTAATAACTCTAACTCACAAGGAAAACTAGTCAAGTGGGTAAGCGGAGCGCTTCCTGTTTCATCCACAAGGTTACTCAACGGTGGATTACTTTAGGGTTCCTAGAACCACCCCCATTGTTGTAGCTTAAGGCATTATGCCAAAGGGGTTATGTTCTAGTTGAGTGGATAGGGACATACCCTTTTCCAAAACCTGCAATACAATGTTTTGAATATGGTGTGTTTTTTTATCTTGCTTAACTTAATGTGGTTTTAAGTAGCACACATTTGGCAACCTATATGAAAACATGTGTATTAGAAGGTTTGTATTTGTTTGTTTTGACACCTTTCTTTGACAAGTAATTTTGGTCCTACATACCAATATTAGTATTTTTCCACAAAATATCATGATATCAAAAGAGAGAACTTTACACTGTTGCTTTTGATTCCTAAGATCACCAAAAAGGCGTGAAGGAAGAGCATACACAACGTGAAAACCCTACTAAAACAATATATGGAAAATACCTTAAGTTTTTGACTCTTTTTAGCCAACTTTGAACTTTAATCTATTTTAAAGCTAAAAAATTAAGTCTTTTGAAGTAAAAATAGAATGTTTTTGAAACATTTTTATTCCCAAGATCACCTAAAAGGTACGAGGAAAGAGCATACACATTTTCAAAGGACCCTAAAAATGAAAAATGTGAACACTTAACTTAAGTTAGCACAAAAATATGATGGAAAATAACCTAAAAATCACTATTAGTGTCACAAAACCTTTCAAAGTGTTAGAATGGTCAAGAAAACAAGTTTTTAGACTTTAAGACACATTAAAAAATGACTATTTACCTAATAATGTAAACCATAAATTTTTTTGTAAGTCAAAATCCTAATTTTATGATTCCATTGTGTAGTTCTCTTCAATACCTTTCCAACACAACAAAAACGGAGTTGTTTCAGCTCGGGAGCAAAATTTATGGCCTCCGAAAGATTGGTGGTGAATGTAATTCGATGCATATGCGCCCCTTTACTAACATGTGCACACTTGTTTCAACGCAGACGTGCGCCCAAAATGACACCTATGCGCACCCCCATAAAATCTACAAAAATCACGGAATTTGAAATTTTCAAAAGAAAATAGGTTAAAGGTTAGTCAAAGAAGCCTATTTTTAGTTCAAACCCACAAAATATACATGATCAATGATGATTTAGCCTACTTAAAAACTGAAATCATGTAAATAACAAGCTATTTATCCTAAAAAGCATGAAAGTGGTTAGAAAACTGAAAATAAATAGCTTGAAAAGACTCCATTAATGGAGGATGGACTTCATGTCCCACCGAGCGTGCCAAATGTGTTCAATGAAAGATTTTTGCAAAGAGCTATGGATATGGGGCAAGACCCCAAAGCTTTGTGCAAAATACCCAATGGACCATATGATAAGAAATGAGCAAGGAATCCTATTTGCATGTGTTTAAAACTTGAAATAAACAAGAAATCTAACAAATAACATTAACCTCTATTCTTGAAAGCTTAACAAAATATGCCTACTAAAGACTTAAGCAATCAGTTTTGTTGTTTACTCCATGAGGGTGAATGAATCTCACTAAATGGCTACATGGCCAAGTTTAGCTATTCCATTACTAACCTAACATGGGTGCAAGATGAAGCTATTTTAATGGTGGATGACCCAAGATCAAATGCCTTATTAGCTTGGCTAATGCAAATGAGCTCTTAAGCTTTCTTAGGCTTGTTTTGGCTTTAGCTTATGTAAAGTTGTGTGTTTGAATGGGTAGGCTTAGCCTTGTATTTATAGTTTTTGGTTTGGAAGAATTTGGAATTTGGGTGCATGTGGGACTAAAGCTCAAAAAGCACTTTTAGATTAGATTAGGATAAACATGCTTTAGGCTTAGTTAAGCTTGGTTTAGGCTAGTTAACTAGGGTTTAGGATAGTTAAACTTGATTATCAAGTGATTAGAGACTCATTGAGAATTGGGAGGGGTCTGGATAACCAATTGTGACTGATAGATAGCCTATGAAGCCAATAGAAGTGGTCTAGAGAGAACCAAGGAGGTTTTGAATTGTCGAAAAGGAGGAATGTTTAGCTAATAAGAGAGATATTAGCCAAACAAGTTGAATATGGGAAGAATATGACCAATAAGGTATCGTGAATGGGCATCGAAGAATGGTGTGAAGAAGGTTTGATTAAAAAATCTCGTCAATTGGTTGAATTTGATGAAATGCTAAGTGTAAGCATGTTTTAGGTGTCTCACACATATATCGACCTTTGTTCCCGAGAAGGCCATCTACCTCCAATAAAAACCCATCAAACTTCCCCTCAAGGGTTCTCGTCTACTGCCATGGCCGCAAGGTAGAAGTTTTTGTGAGGAAGCTACTATAATATCCTACTCCGCAAATCTATGCCCACTAAAGTGGCCATAACCACATGTCTCCATTTGGTCAAGGCATCCGAAACCACATTCTACTTTCCGTTCACATGATCTATCTACATGTCATACTCACAAAGTCCATCCAATGCCACTACGACGAGTGTTTAGATTGGGCTACGTGAAGAGGTGGTGAAGACTCAAGTGATCACTCCTAAGTGTGAATCTCCAGCCAAGCAAAAAATGTCTCCATCGAACCAAGGCGTGAACAATTGCTGTAAGCTCAAGATGATGAGTTACATAATTGAGCTCATAATATTTGAGTTAGCGAGACTCAAAAGTAACTACTCTACCCTCCTGCATCAACACACCTCCAAGTCCTTCCAAAGAATCATTTGTGTATACAAAGAACTCGCCTTGAGGATATAGCATGTAAGAATAGGAGTTGTCGTGAGGAATTCCTTAAGTTCCCTTAAAGCTCGCTCACATTTTTCGACCATAAAAGCTTCTTCCATTTCCGCTCAAGAGAAGTGATGGGGTGCATATACTGAGAGAATTCCTAAACAAATATCCTATAATATCCTGCTAAACCCATGAAGATGCGCACTTCTGTCACACTAGTGGGTGATGGCCAATACATAATAGCTCAAATCTTGGAAGGATCGACTATGATACCTTCCGTAGAAATGATGTGGTCCAAATATTACACCTCTGTCTTAAAGAGCGCACACTTCTCCAGGTTCATGTGCTCCTTGTGCTCCTCATGCGTACGTGAGAAAATCAAAATGTCATCAAAGAAAATGAGCACAAAGTGATCCAAGCATTTCTTGAACACCTCATTCATCAAGCTCATGAACACTACGGGGAAATTCATCAAACCAAAAGGAAATATAGTGAACTTGTAGTGGCCATATCTCGTATGGAAGGAAGTCTTATGAATATTTTCCTCCGTGATCCTCAGTTGATGATAACCCAGCTTAAGATCTATCTTGGATAAAACTATGGCCCCCTTCATCTAATCAAATAAATCATCAATGCGTGGAAGGGGATAACAATTCTTGATCATTACTTTTTTCAGCTGGTGGTAATCAATACACAACCGCAGATATCCATCCTTCTTCTTTACAAAATCACTGCACCCCAAAGGGATACACTAGGATGGATTAGGCCTTTCTCCAGAAGGCCATCAAGCTGTAACTTGATCTCAAAGAGCTCAGGGGTAGTCATCCTATAAGGTGCTCGTGAGATTGGCTATGTTCCCGAAACCATATCTATGTGAAAATCTATCTCGGTGTGGGGTGGTAACCCCGGTAGCTCCCCACAAAGACATTAGAAAACTCTCTCAAGATGTGATGGTCATCAAATGATGGCCCAATAGACTCATCTTGTGATCTGTCACTAACTGTAATAGCATACATCTAAAAACCTCATCGCAGACACTGCTTAAGATGCATAGAGGAGATCATGAGAATAGAAACAGGCCTTCTAACTCCTGAAATCACTCTGGCTCTATGTGTAGAAAAGTAGTCCATGCCTAAGATGACTCCATAAGAACCTAGGGGAAGGATGTGAAGATCCGAGGTAGTGGTGAAGGGTCCCAAATCCACTACACACTCCTTAACTAAGGATTCTAGAGAAATTTTTGCTTCATAAGCTATTTCAATATCCCAAGTAAGACCCTATCCAACTACCACCAGCCTGCAACATGCTGGTACTCAATTTAATCTCACCTCATTTTCTCTAAAAATATCCCAATCTGCTTGGTTCTCTGTCATATTTTCTATTTCCCCGAATGGATGTGTGAAAGGTTTTTTTCATTTGTATGTTGTTGAAAATCCTTCTCCATGGTCGTGGATCACATTTAGGCCTTGTATCATTTGCAAATTCTTTTTCCTTGAAGAAAGATTCAATTTTGGGCACAAATGGTGACGTTTCCTACTGCAACTTACTCTTTCGACAGGTGCATGTTTTCCTGTCAAATTACATCTCACCATCTTCAGCTACGTGGTCACTTTTGATTGGATGAGGCACGTCAGGTCTATTTTATAACTTGTAACTTTTTGCTATGTTTGTAAAAAGATCAATTTGGCCTTGCGCCTCGTTTAATTCTGATTGGCAAAAATTTATAAATGTGAAGAGAATATCTCTTTTTTCCCGAACGTGTATACATGTTCATTTTTAATTGGTTGCAGCTCGGTGGGTCTTTTTGGTAAAATTTACCACTTTGGTCACATTTGTAAAAAATACCAAATTATCCTCACAACCCTGATAGTCTCTGATTGGCTATTCAACAAATATGAAGCGGTAGGGAAAAAGTCTTACTTTGACCCCAAAGATGGACACATGGCCGTATGTCCATGTTATAAGTAGGAGGCGGGTCACCCGAGCACTTTGAAGTTTTTTGGATCAGCATTGAAAATTCAAAGCAGGAAGGTGGGTCGCCAAAGTTTTTTCAAAATTTTTGCCGTTTTGTGAAAAGGGGCAAAGTATAAAAATGAAGCTCGAATCCGTTAGGGCCCACATCAAGTGATAAAAGTCTGGAAGTGGGTCACAGGAGGAAAGTTGGAAATTTAACCTTTTTTTTAAAAAGGGTAAAATTGTAGAAATGAGCTATGAATCCATCAAAGGATCAAATTAAGCCACGTTTCGATCTTGTGTTTCAAAGGTGGAGAGGCGGGAAAATGTGAAAATTGCACATTTTCTCCAAAAGTCATAAAATGCAAAAGGTAACCCAGGACCACTTTGAATCAGATTTTTCCACATGGATGGCTCTAATCTAAAGTTAAGAAAGGTCAGAATCAATGGTTATTGTGCATTGCATTTGATTTTGACACCATTTTTGTTCCAAGACTCCTAGAGATACGTATACGCATTGTTTTTCATCATTTTTTGATGAAATTCCTTGTCGTTTTTTTCTAAAAATTGCAATTGAATGGATTTAAAGCTTAATTTGTGAGTCCAACGAATGTAAAGGTTGATATTTTGAAGTTTTAATTGCTCGAAACACTGCAAAAATGTGAATTACCGAAGAAGTTGGATGTAGAGCAAAGTTACAAACAAAAGAATGTGAAAAGGATGAAATGCTAGATGTTGCATACACAAAGGACGAAAATGTACTCCTAGTTAAAACAATGATGGAGATGTTTGCAATCATTCACCTTTTTGAACAACTAGAAACTTCTTGTTGCAAACCTATTAAATGTCATTTTCTAGAAATCATGATTAAAAATCTAAAAAAAAAATATTCTTTGAATATTCATTTCTTGGGGAAAGCTTGGATGTAAATTAAGTGTTATGAAAAACATGCTTTAGTTATGCAAATGGTCGGGGTTGAATTATTATGAGAAAATTGAGAAAGCCCATCTTCTTGAGAGACCATTTGAGAAACCATTGTTAATCTATTATGTTTTAGATTTGATCATGTCAAGTTGGTTGCAAGTGTACATCCATTCAAAAGATTTAATATTGTTCAAGAAACCTTCCCCTACTTGATGGATCTAATCAACTTCGAATTAATCTATGTTAATATTGGGAAAATTTGTGTCTGCTTTATTTCAAAATGTCTGCAAATAGTATTTCTTGTTCCTATTACAATCTTGTGTTAAAATCCCTCCGAATCACATAGGATATCGTCCCTATGATAGTTTAGTGGCATTTGTAATTTCATTATGAAAAGAGACTTCATCTTGTAATGAGATAAAAAATTTAAAATCACTTTACAATCATTTTGTTTATAAATATTGTCTATAAGCCTTTGAGTGTATCTTAGGCATGAGGAACTAGGGGTCTTTAATGTTTAATTGAGTCTTTAGATCGATCCTTCGTGTTAAATTCTTGGAGATTTTGTTAAACTAGGAAAATCTGGGCCTCCATTGATACACACCTTTTGGTTCAAGGAATAATTTAGCTATTCTCAAAGCATTGTGTCATTTAGTTTTCCAATTGTTGTGAAGCTTCTCAAAGATCTTGAAAATCAAGTTTATCTTGCTTAATCTCCCACAAAAATTATTCAAAAACAATGAATCCTACTTAAAATAACCCTGTTTCCCCTACATGTCTACAAATGAATAAATTCTACTTCCAAAATATGAAGAAGCAATCAAGATTCCATAATGTCTTTAGTAACCTTAACCTTGTTTAGAAAATATCACCATTCTTTAGAAGTGACAACTCGTGAGAGTTAAATTGTGGTGAATTGATCATATTTTCTCAAGGTTTCCTTTCAAATCTGTGCAAAGAAGGATATCTTCATTCTCCTTCACCAACAAAGGTTACAAAATGGGTCCTCTCACCCTAGTAGAAAGGCATAACCGAAAGTAGTGAGGATAGATCAAATCCTTTTGAAGGTGTTATCCATTTCTCCAACATCTGAGTGATAAAGAGCTAGCTGAATTGCCTCCCGGATACAAAACGAAATACATGATGATTTATTTGTCTCTAGGATTATTGTTAAACCTATGATGTTGCTCATCTTGCAAAGGAGAATCAATTTGGATACCAACACAATGCTCTACTAAGGATGGTGTAATAAAAGAATCTGATGAACTAGAATCAAACAAAATGGGGGTAGGAAGACCACCAATGCTACCTGTCATCTCTATGATGGTACTGGGTGCTCAGGGACCGGTGGTTCTTGACCACTACATAAATCCAATGGCTGCACCTGCGGGTGACCAACCATAGGATCAGAAATCTACGTATTACCCTTATTACTAGGGTTTTGTTGGCACTCGCTCCAATGATGTTTGACAACACCATAACCATAACAATTGCCTTGTCCTCTCCAATGAGATGCAACTCCAGCCGGTGCTATAGAGGTCTATGTTGTGGATCATGATGACACTGCTATGGATCACATTGCGGTCTCTCCCGTGAGCTCCTATTAACCCGACCTCTTGGTGCACCCTGTATCCTAATAGGACCCCTAGGAGGAGGCACCATACTCCACCCTTTGTGCATTGAATATCTAATGAGGTTTGAATGGTGGACATGTCTTATGTTATTGCTAAGGTGGTTGTTGTGGTGGTCTAAAAGAAGACTATATTGAACCCTATCCACCACGAGGAGGAGGAATTGACCCCCTCAATATGATATCCCGCATTTGTTGGATGCAGCTCCAAACTCTATCCCTGTCCTGCTGTGTCTTTCCTCGTGTCTCCTTTGCAATATAAGCCTTCTCTAGGGCCTTTACTAAGGTCTGTGGGAAATGAATGCACACCACACCACCCAAACCTACTCAACAGTCAAGAAATCAAATCTCATACTCAGCTACAATCATAGATGCTTGATGGAGGTCGTGGAACTCATCTATCCACTGCTAAATAAACCTCTGGGATAAGTACCTACTCCTAAATCACTCCTCAAAGTGCTCCCGAGTAACCATATCTGAATCAACATGGAGATTCTAGTCCTCAATCCTCCACCAGACATGTGCTTCATCCTTCATAAGATGGACCGCAACACGAGCCTTCGTGTTGCTAGTACAAGGGTAGAGCTTGAAGCACCCGCTCCAGCTCACCAACCAGACTCTACACCAAATCCACCTATATCTCAAAAATAGTGCAATGGTCGTAGCTTTAGGATCTCCCCAATATGGTATGTAGCTATTGACCGGTGACCCTTAGGCCTCTCTGGATACTCATCTCTAGGTCTAGAGCTCCGAGACCTATCCTGTCTCCTTGTCCCCTTTGTGATGACTCTACTCGCCCGAAACCACGTGTGATTTCTCTCGCCCTATGCTCCTCGTTGTGTTGAGGAGATGTACGATCCTCAATAGAAGGTTCCATATCATGTCTGGATGATTCTCATCTTAAGGAACCTCCATGTATAGCGGCACCGATGTCCGAGAAGTGTTTGTAAAATAAGGGGTAGAATGGTTATTCTGACCTACTGAGGTTGTAAGTTTAGGTCTTGTTGGTACCCAAATTAATTCTCCTTCAAAGTCTAAGAAGCATCACATGTTTATTAGGAAGCTTAGAGATAGATAGATCATGATGAGTCATTTACTAGCCGGGGATGGGATCTAACTGGCCCTTAATCACTCAGATGTGGAGAAATGGATAACACCCTCAAGAGGATTTTATCTATCCTCACTATTTTAGGTTGCGCCTTTCAACCAAGGTAAGATAACCCTTTTGTAGCCTATTATTAATGTAGGGGATGGAGATATCCTTCCTAATGGAGGTCTTAAGGAGACCTTGGAGAGAATATGATCAATGAAACAAAATCTAACTCTCACGAGTTGTCACTCTAAATAGTAAAGATATTCTCTAGGCAAGGTTCGAGTACTAAAGACATTTGGAATCTTGATTGTTTCTACATGTTTTGGTAGTAAAATTTGTGCATTTGTAAACACACATGACAAACATGGGTAGTATGGGTAGGATTAGTTGTTTTTAAAAAAATTTGGTGGGAGATGAGGAAGAATGAACTTGATTTGCCAAATCCTTGAGATATTTTATAAAATGGGAAACTAAACCAATAAAATGCCACAAAATAGCTAAAATGATTCTTTAACCACAATGTGTGCTTCAATGGAGGCCTATATTAGGAATTTTTCATACAATATCTAAGATTATAAAATGAAATATCGAGTTAGAAAACCCAACAAAGCATAAATATCTAAGGTAAATCACACATGAGGTACACCCAGAGGCTTACACATAATCTCTGTCAAACATATGAAAGGAAAGTGATTTTAAATCATTTATTTCACTCCCCGAAGAAAGATCTCATGAGAAATGAAATACCAGATGCCACTAAATTGTCTCAAGGATTGAGACCTATGTGATTGAATCAGATTTTTAATACAAGATTGTAACAAAAACAAGAAAAACTACTCGCATACATTTAGAGATGAAACAGACACATTTTGCTCAAGATCAACACATAATAACTCGAGTTTGATTAAATTCATTAGCAGGGGAAAGTTTCTAGAACAATCTTAGAGCTTTTCAATGGATGTACACGCAACCACCTTGACACAATCAAACTTAATACAAAAGAGATATACAATTTTCTCAGACGGCTTCTCAAAAGAAAAGCTTTGTCAAATTTTCCTCTTGGGAATTTTGTTCGACCTCTAACACTCCAAACTCCAATTTTTTGCACGAAAAATTTATCTCATTTATAACATTAACAACAAAGCCCCTTCTCCCTAAAATACAAAATTTTTTAATGCACCATTACTTGCTATGATTTTTGATCATGATTCTCGAATCGAGATCTGTAAAATTTGCCAAGTACTTGAGGGGGTAGATCTCATCGAATATCTCTTGCATTCAAACCCTTCCTCTAGTATATCAATTTCTCTTCAATTTTCCAACAACTTCCACACCTAATCTATCAAATTTGGCTCCTTGCATGCTTGGGAGAAGAAGAATGGAAAATCTGATCGGGCATGATAGTCGGACCATTTTAATGGTGAAATATGTCTTTCGATCATCCCACCAAACTCGGATATCAACATTAACTCCCATGTCTTCTTGGCATGTAGGAATCACCAAGAAATCATGAAGACTCGCACTTCCAAACGTGTTTCGAGAAAAATGGGGAAAAATTAGATTTTAGACTCACAGTTGAAGTTGATCTTTGCTTTGAATTTGGGCCATCCACGTGAAAGATTAAAACTTAAAAACAGAGACCAGGAATTCCTCGACTTTTTAGGACTTTTGGAGAAAGGGGAAAATTTCACATTTTGCTCCGATCTCTGTCTTTAGGAAATGAGCCTCGACATGTGTCCTAAGGTGGGCCCCAGTAGAACCGCGGCCAAATTCTGCCATTTCACCCTCTTTTTGGAAAAGGGAAAATTTTCCAAGTTTTCCCCGCACCTCTACCCGTGAAAAATGGGCCTGACACGTGTCCTTATTTAGGTCCCAAAGCAGAACCGCACTTCCTCTTTCATTTTTAAATTTTTTTCTCCCAAGAGGATTTTTTTCCAAATTTCCCCCGATAGTCCGCACCTCCGCCGTTGACTGGAGTAAGTTTTGATTTTTCCTTTATCGGGCTTGTGGGCCATTTTGAGATTTTAATCCTTTTGATGTCAAGACGCAAAAAAACCAATTTGTCTCCAATGCTCTGCTTCCCCACACCTTTGACTTTTGAAACAACCACATAACACAATGGTGCATCTTTAGATAATCCCCAAAAATTGAGAGCTTGAACGAGTGCGGGCTTGCCACGTGTCATTGCTATGCTCCTTCAAAAACCTTAAGGATTTTAAAAATGAATTGGTGGGGGCACACTTCAACATTAGAATTTTACTCCATTTTGCCAAAGGGGCAAAATATCCAACTTACTTCCGAAAGCCCACATCTCCACCATTAGCTTCACAATGTGTCCTCCTGCGGGGTCAAAGTGAGACCTTTTTCCTACCACTTTAAAATTTTCTTTAGTCAAATCTGGCAGGGTGTGGGGTGAATTCAAACTTTTTGCAAAAGTAGCTAAAAAGAACAAGTTCAAAAACAAACCCGCCGCACCCCATCCAATTAGAAGAAGCCATGTAAGCACCAAAAGAACTAATCATATTTGAGTGGAGCTATAGGACTAAATTTTCCTTTTTGCCAAAAAATCAAAAAGTGAGAAATTAAAGCATTCACCCGTCATCCCGTGACCAACAAAAAGAAGCCACGTCCCATATCGATGCAAGATTGCAAATTTGACTAGGAGATACACCCGTCAAACTGTAAAATATAGATAAATGACCATTCGAGCCCGAAAATGAAAATTTATCCAAGGACAGAATTTAGAAATGTTTACAAGGCTCAAATATGTTTCTCAGAGACACACCCATTCATTTTTCTTCAAGTATTTAGGGCACAAACGAAAAGGAATAAAAATTCTGACTGTGGAGACTGAAACTATGGGAGAACCCAAGTTTTTGGATGAACAGAGAATAAGACACCCAAATTACAGACCTTTGCTAGAGGAATAAAGAAACAAGGAGAAAATATGGACTCATAAGTGATCTATGACCCAAGAACAGATTAAAAATGGCAAAAAGATTAACCAGCACAACACGGGAAAAAGAAAGTGACAAAGGTCATAAATTGATAGATTTTCAAAATAAAATTGGGGCGAGACTATTTTCAGCACCAACATAGGCTCGACTCAAGGATGGGCACTCCCCTTGAGTGCCACAAGAACAAAGGTAGACCAAGTGCCAAGAATATCCATTGGGAAATGGAGTCATCTTTCGACAGAGCAGAAAACAAAGCCATCTTCGAAAACAAACAGAGAAACCAACAAAAACAGGTGATCGAGGACTAGAACAAAAAAACACAAAAGACAGAAATAAACAACAAAGGCTATACAATCTACACAAGATCCATGCCTTGATTCAGGGGAATCAATCTAAGAAATTCTTCAAATGCCTTCCACTAATAGGCAACTCACGCAGTTCACCATCTAAGTGCTTGAGGAAGAAGTTATGGTCACCAATCTTGATATCAATGGATTAAGGGCCCATCCATAATGAGTCAAATTTACCATGCTTGCCCTTATCCTCATGTCTAATATCCCATAGCAGCACAAGATCTCCAACATTAAAAGCTCACGGGAGTGACCTTATTTTCAAATAACTTCTTCAACTTCTCTCTGAACTTTACATGCCTCTTATGGGATGCCCTCCTCTCTTCATCAAGCTCAATAGTCTTGTTAATGAGAGCATCATAAAGACTTTCCTCTTGATCTTCCGGATATTGCATAAACTGAAATGAAGATAGTTTCATATTAAGAGGTAGTAGGGACCGAGTCACATATACCAACTCAAATGGACTCTTTCGAGTGACCCTCTTGACAAAGGATCCTATCTACCCAAACAACAAACTTCAACCTGCTTCACCCCACTTTCTTTTGTTACTGCTCCAATGTTCTTCTCGATGATCTTTAGAAAATATTTATTACTTGGACTCGGCTTTTCCATTTCCTTGGGGATTGTAATTGGAGGCATATGTCAGGTTGATCCCATACTCTTTTCACATTGCCACCAAAGGTTTAGCTCAAGCTCATGGCATTGCACAAAGAACAATCTTGACCGCACCCCAAACCTACGATGATATGGTTCAATAGAAAATCCATGAAAACTTGGTTTTTTGCCTTCTTAGTGGGGATTTCCTCCACCCATTTAGTAAAGTAATCAATGGCTACAAGAATCCACTTATGGCCAACACTTGAAGGCTCTGAAATTTCACCAATGAAGTCCATTCCCCACTGCTTGAATGGAGCTTCAATTGATACAAAGCGAATGAAGGGATCCCGAACCTTTCAGCCTTCCAGAGAAGCGTTGAAAACTCTCATATCTTTTAATGAACAACATTGTATCCTTGAAAAGATTTGGCCACCCTTAACCAGCCCTTAGGATCTTGTGTGTTGTGACTCTTGTAGCAAAATTCCCCGAAAAACTCCTCAATGGAGATTATAAATTATCTTGGGGATTCTTCTTTAGTAATGCACCTTAAGAGGACTCCCTCTGGATTTTTCCAAGCTAGCCCATAATCGTAATGACATATTTCTAGGAATCCAACTTAAGGGCTCTCTTCTAGTTCTTACATAAATACTCGGAGCGAGTTTCAAATGTCTAAGATAAAAATTACATCTTTATACCACTCGAAATTCATCAATGTTTGAAAAACATCTACCCTACCTTCTTCTACCTCATTTACCTCAATAGTTTGTAGCTTGCTCTTAGCCATAAGCTTAGCTGTGCCCAAACTTCTCACCACCTTCATGGTTTGGATATCCATGTCATATTCTTGTAACTTATTCACCCACCTACACCTTTTTTTTAGACTTCCAGCTCTGATAAGATGCACTTGACCATGGTGTGGGGAATATATGCAACAATTTTAGAACTTACAATATAAATCCTGAAAACCTTTGCTTTTATTATGAAGGAAAATGCTTTCTTCTCCATAATAGTGTACTTCAGATCAGCCCCCTACAAGGCCTTACTTGAGAAAAGAATTGGCCTCTCAACTCCTTCATCATCCTTCACGTAGCGGGACGAAGCAAAAGTGTTCTCTCAAGCAAATGAAAACAATTGAAAAGGATTTTTATAATCAGGGGCTTCCAAAACAGGTGCTTGCTTTAGTGCCTCCTTAATCCCATTGAAAGCTTGGATGGAAGCCTCCTCCCATTTGATGACCTGGTCTTTCTTCAGCATGGAAGTGATTGGAATGGTCAACTCAAAAAAGTTTGATATGAATCTTCTAATGAAGTTTATTTTACTAAAGAAGGACTAAATTCCCTTCTTAGTCCTTGGGATTAGGACCTTCTGATGGCCTCTACTCTTTCTAGATCAATCATCACCCCTTCTTGTGACATAATGTGACCAAGTAAATTTTCCTTCTGCACTCCAAAATGACACTTCTTTGGATTGAGTGAAATTCCATACTCTCTACATCTTATCAGCATCTTCTCTAAGTGCAAAGCAGTGATCATTTATCTTCCTTGAAAATACAATTGCATCATCTTGATAAACTGCAATAAACTTGTTGATATAACCGGAAAAAGAAACATCCATTCCTCTTTGAAAGGTGGCTCTAGTATTCACCGGACCAAATGGCATCCGAGAAATAGACATAGGTCCCCCAAGGAGTAGTAAAGGTTGTCTTGATCATTTTTATTCCTTCACCACAACTTGGTTATAACAAGAGAAACCATCCAAGGTGGAAACCAATTCGTAAAAGTCACTAACTACAACATGTTCTCCATATTTGGTAAAGGATAATTATCCTTCATTGATGCTCTGTTTAGATTCTTGAAATCCACACATAGCCTGATGTCACCATTCTTCTTTCTTACTGGCACTAGGTTTGCAATCCAAGAGGAATACCTTATGGGCTGGATAATCCCTCCATCTCTTAGCTTCTTCAATTCTTCTTGCATTTTGAGGGATAAGAGTGGATTGATGGGCCTTTGTTTCTACATGAATGGATTTGCATTAGATTCCAGGGGGATCTCATGTTGAAATAGGTCCTCTCTGTATGATTTTAGTTCAAAATAGGTCCAAGCCATGCAATCTTGGTATTTTTCAACAACTGGATGTATGAATACTTCTCCTCCTTACTGAGATTACTTCCTAACCAAATTTTTCTTGGCTTATCCTTTATACCAAGATCATGCTCCTCGATATCCCTTGAGGTTGCCATGCATCTTTTAACAATGCGATCAACATTATCAAAATTCGACTCAAGAGCAACTAGCCCTCTAGGAATGGTATTAGTCTTTAGCTGGATGATGCCCTTGCTAAACGAGGTTTCTTTTCCTTCTGTTACACATACCATTGGCTCCAAATCAATACTTTGATAAGAAAATTCTCCCTTATTCTATAGAAATATTCTGATTTGAGCATCCTCATCAAATACCTATCGCTTTTAATGTTGTCGGGGATAGAAGGTCTTGTCAAATACCAAAACATCATATTCACAATATGGGGACAGCGTACAATTTTCAAACCGAGACCCTAACATTGCAAGCTTGTCTACCAAGTCATTAAATTTCCTATCATGGTGCACAATGTCGAATGAATCAAACATCTCAATGAAATCCTGATCGCATGCTTGTATTGTTTCATTCGTTGATTATTTGTGGCATACAACTTTCGACTTGTTTTACTATTAATTTTGAGTCTCTTTTGACAATGATGTCCTTGATACCATATTTCCAAGCAATTCTTAAACCCAACAACAGTGCCTTATACTCAAAGAATGTTGTTGGTGCACTCAAGTTTAGTTTGAAGGAGAAAACAAATTTTTCCTAACCAGAGAAAGTAGAATAACACCAAGACCATTCCAAAACTTGGAGAAAGCTCCATGAAAAAATAGAGTCTAAGGAGATCATATCTATTTAAGACAATTGCATTATTCAATCTTGTGCTTTTTTCCATTAGCAAATCCCACAAAGTTATCTCGCATCAATAATTGTGTACAATACCTCATAGGATGCATTGTTGGGATCCTCAATAAGTTGCAAAATTATTTTTTTCCCATATAACCTGACAAGGCTGCCTTCAATTAGAATAGTGGCATACGACATATCCATTTGGACACTCCCACCAACACTAGCAACCCATTTTATTGACAGTAGCATGCCCCACTTGGCTGGGCAATCAACAATGACGACATCAAGTTTTAAGTTTTTTCCGGTAAGCTACAAGCTGCACCACAACACCCTTAACACATCCCACTACTTGCACTTCTCTAGAGTCCATAGCAGTACACTTCTCATATGTTGATGTCACTTTTATATTCAGCTCATTCATAACTTCTAAAGGCATGACATTGCACAATGCCTTGAGTCAAACATGTAGTTCTGCAACAGTCTATCCTTAATGATCAGGGTGGTGAAGAATGGATCCAAATTCATCTGAGAGCCCACCAAGGATGTCCCCAAATAGACCTTAGGTGGTTCATCTATCTCTTCTGATGCTGGTGGTGCTTTTGGTTCTTCAATGACTGGTGGGATCTCCACAATGTTTATGTTTCTGCCTAGGGAAGTCTTTTCTTCTTTCAATCCCAAGTATTTAAATGATCTCTTTTTGTGCTCAGGAATCCTAAGCAACTCAAAAATTGGAACAGAGACTTTTATTTGACTCAACACTTGGGCAATATCATATGTGACATTCTTTGGCAAGGCAGTGTTGGAAGGAAAGCCAATACACTCATTAGGTGGTACAGGATATTTGACAACGTGGGCATGAAGAGGGGTATGATTTTTTTTTGGAACTGCATGGATTTTAGCAGATGTATCCTTCTTGAGCCATCCTTAGGAATGTTTGAAAGTAAGGGAGATTTTTCCTTGGTCTCGAGGCATCGCCCCTGATGCCTCTTACTTCTTATGTAATATTCCCTCTCTTGAGAAACCACAACATTCATCAAGAATCGTCTATCTTCCTCGGATGGGATTCCCCCATTATAGTTCTTTATCATTAAAGCCATCAAATATTCAAACTCATTATTGGGAAATTAAAAATCCATGTACAATATCTACTTCTAAAGTATGAGAGAGAGAGAGAGAATAGGTATCCTATGAATGCGCAGTCCCAAAAGTGGTAGCACTCCAGAACTTGTCACCTCGGTTGAAGTTGCCCCTTGTTGAGAGATCATGGAACAACCCATCATGCGCAGACATCATCATAATCATCATCATCAAATTCCTCTTCTTCTTTCTAATCTTATTCACAAGGAGCATGGGGCATGAAACATTTGTCACACCAATCAATGACATATGTCTCCTCCACCACACGTAACTCCGCAGCCAAAGGATTAGGCACCATTTTGTTTTCCCTAGCTTGGAACTATCTAATTCCAAATCCTATAGGTCCCTTGCCTCTATCATCGGATCTTTTGTGATTTTTGAGCCTGTCTTGGCCTTGCTTCTTGTGTTGGCCTTGTGAGCTCTGCCCCTTTCCTTCTTAGCCCAGGCTAATTTACGGAAATTTCTTTAACATCCCCTACCAAAGTCTTCACAACTTCTTCCAAATTTGCGGTGTTGCTTGTTTGGGGTTTTTCTCGGTTAACCAAGTTTACACCCTCCCTCTTTGGAGGATTTCCAATTGTGTTGATGTTATTTTCAATTTGTTATGCCATAGTGAAGCCCTGCCTCAATTTTTTGGGGTTTTTGTCTCTTAAATAATATGCATCCTTTTTATCAAATGCATCTGTATATTTGATCAAACATGAATCATCACATGGCCTTATCCTAACATGCAATCTCCTCAAGGTCTTATTAAACCTTGTGTTGAAATCATGTCTTTCGAATCATTAGGGTTATTTTTAATGTTTTCAAATTATGTCAAAAGAAACCTAGGGTCATTTCTATCACCATACTGCAATCTGAATGCATTACTCATCTCATTCTAAGAATCAATAGAGGTATCAGCAATGCTTTATACCAGTCCCTTGTATCCTCTTCAAATTATGGATAAACAACTTTATATCCACATCCTTATGTTTAATCTCAAAGTCTTCCATCATATTGATAAAAATATTTAACTTGTTGATCACCGGTTATAACATTGTTTCCTTGGAACTTTGGCAATCTATTCCTTACTTCTCGAGGAACTACATTTGGATATATAGCCATTCCCAAAACATTTATAGGTCCAAAGGTGTTGACAACAAAAAGGGGGCTTGGGTGGGGGTAGCGCCATGTTCCTTTCGGAGGTGACCTAGAGGGGTGAAATATTTATGAGGGGCAGAGGGTCCTTGGAACACGGAGTATAATTTTCAAAATGGAGATCCCCTAAAGGCCTTGTCTCTTGGAAATATTTATCTATTTCAAAAAGATAGATGTAGAATGTGAAGCAAACCTTTAAAAATCAAATCAAGGCCCCTCTACAGCTGGAGAGTTCAATTCCACAAAGAGTCTACCTGATTCAAATTCACTTGAATGGCAGTTTTCAATGATAGGTTGATCACTTTCATCAATGGAGATCCCTCTGCTTGTTTGGTGATCTCCAAAAACTCTCGAGATTTTATTCCTTCGATTTTGATTTTCTTATCTCTGGAAACAATTTCCTAGCGGGATCCCTAGTAGAGAAAGATCTTCTTCCTTCCAACTTGGCCAATATTAGTAACATATCTGACTTTGATAGAGTTTTAAGACAACGGTACTCATTAAAAAATCAGATCAATAAGGATTCACCACCAAGGATTTCGATCGTAGTTATGCTTATGCACTAAATATGATATGTCAAATGTCTGTCAATACTAGAAACTAGAAATGAAAGGTTATGGCTTTTCTTTACCTATATTTACTAAATGAAAGCTAGTGCACTAGGTGTGAACACAAAAATAATTACACATAACACTTGGAGCATACAAGAAGTGTTTTACTAGGGTTTGAACGTGAACTATTGTCCACTATATCCCTAAAGCAACAACAACACTCAAGTGTTGGTACCCAAATTGATTCTCCTTCTAAGTCTGAGCAACATCACAGGTTTATCAGGAAGCTTAGAGACAAATAGATCATGATGAGTCATTTTGTAGCCAGGATAGGATCTAACTGGCCCTTAGTCACTTAGATTTGGAGAAATGGATAGCACCCTCAAGAGGATTTGATCATTCCTCACTATTTTAGGTTGTGCCTTTCAACCAAGGTAAGAGAACCATTTTGTAGCCTATTGTTTATGGAGGGGATGGAGATATCCTTCCTAATGGAGTTTTTAAGGAGACCTTGGAGAGAATATGATCAATGCAAAAAAATATAACTCTCACGAGTTGTCACTCTAGATAGTGGAGATATTCTCTAGGAAAGGTTCGAGTGGTACTAAAGACATTTGGAATCCCGATTGTTTCGCATGTTTTGGTAGTAAAAGTTGTGCATTTGTATACACATATGACAAACATGGGTAGTATCGGTAGGATTAGTTGTTTTTAAATAAATTTTGGTGGGAGGTGAGGCAGAATGGACTTGATTTGACAAATCCTTGAGAGATTTTATAAAATGGAAAACTAAACCAACAAAATGCCACATAATAGCTAATTTTTTTCTTTAACTAGAATATGTGCTTCAATGGAGGCCCATATTATCACTTTTTCATACAATCTATAAGATTCTAACATGAAATATTGAGTTAGAAAACCCAACAAAGGATCAAGATCTAAGCCAAATAACGCCTGAGGTACACTCGGAGCCTTACAGATAATCTCTGTCGAATAGATGAAAGAAAAAGTGATTTTAAATCATTTATTTCACTCCCAGATGAAAAATCTCTTAAGAAATGAAATTGCAGATGCCACTGAACTATCATAAGGATTGAGACCTGTGTGATTGAATCATATTTTTAATACAAGATTGCAACAGAAACAAGAAAAACTACTCGCATACATTCAGAGATGAAACAGATGCATTTTGCTCAAGATCAACACAGAATAACTCGAGTTTGATTAAATTCATCAAGGGGGAAAGTTTCTAGAATAATATTAAATATTTTCAATGGTTGTACACTCGCAACCACCTTGACATGATCAAACTTAATACAAAAGAGATATATAGGCTTCTCGATGACTTCTCAAAAGACAGGCTTTGTCAAATTTTCCTCTTGGGAATTTTCTTCGAACTCTTACACTCCAACCTTCAACCCTTTTGCATGAAAAATTCATCTCATTTATAACATTCACAACAAAGCCCCTTCTCCCCAAAAAAAAAAAATTTTTAATGCACCAAAGGTTTCGCCATGATTTTTGATCGTGATTCTCGGAATCACATCGTAAAAAGTCACCAGGTGCTCGAGGGGGTAGATCTCATCAAATATCTCCTGCATTCAACAAATTCCTCTGGTAGATCACTTTCTCTTCAATTTTCCAACCACTTCCACCCATAATTTGTCAAATCTGGCTCCTTGAGTGCTCGGGAGAAGAAGAACGAAAAATCCGATCGGCACGATAGTCGGACCATTTTAATGGTGAAAGAAGTCTTTCGATATTCCCTCCAAATTTAGATATCAACATTGACTCCCTCTCTACTTGGAATGTAGGAAATACCAAGAAATCATGAAGACTTGCACTTCCGGACATGTTTTGAGAAAAATGGGGAAAAATTAGAATTCAGACTCACAGTTACCGTTGATCTTTTCTTTGAATTTGGGTCGTTCATGTAGAAGATTCAAGCTTAAAACCAGACCTGGGGGATTCCTCTAACTTTTACAACTTTTGGAGAAATGGAAAAATTTCACATTTTTCTCTGCATCTCCACCCTTGGGAAATGATCCTCACATGTGTCCTAAGGTGGGCCCCAGTGGAACCACATCCAAATTCTGCCATTTCACCCCCTTTTTGGAAAAGGGAAAATTTTCTAAGTTTTCCCCATAGCTCTGCCCTTGAAAAACAGGCCCGACACGTGTCCCAATATGGGTCCCGGTGGAACTGCGCTTCCTCTTTCATTTTTACTTTTTTCTCCCTAAAGGATTTTTTTCCAAATTTCCCAGAGTCTGCACCTCCGCCGTTGACTGGAGCAAGTTTTGACTTTTCCCTTATCGAGCTTGCGGGCCATTTTGAGATTTTAATCCTTTTGATGTCAAGAGGCAAAAAATCCAATTTTCCTCTGATGGTCCACTTCCCCGCCTCTTTGACTTTTCAAACTCGCCACGTGTCACAATGGCACATCTTGAGATGATCCCCAAAATTTGAGACCTTGAACAAGCACGGGCTCGCCATGTGTCATTGTGGCACTCCTTTAAAAACCTTAAGGATTTTAAAAATGACTTGGTGGGGGCACACTTCCACTTTAGAATTTTACTCCATTTTTCCAAAGGGGAAAAATATCCAACTTACCTCCAAAGGCCCGCATCTCCGCCATTAGCTTTGCCACATGTCCTCCAAAGTGGGGTCAAAGTGAGGCCTTTTTCTGCCACTTAAAAATTCTCTTTAATCAAATCTGGCGGGGCCGCGGTGAGTTCAAACTTTACGCCAAAGTAGCAAAAAAGAACGAGTTCAAAAAAACTGCCGCGCGCCCATCCAATTAGAAGAAGCCACATAAGCACCAAAAGAACCAATCAAATTTGAGTGAGCTTGAGGACCAAATTTTTCTTTTTCCAAAGAATCAAAATGTGATAAGTTAAAGCATTCACTCGCCATCCCTTGACCAACCAAAAGAAGCCTCGTCCCCTGTTGATGCAAGGATGTAAATTTGACCAGGAGAAACACCTGTTAAACTATTAAATACAGAAAAATGACCATTCGAGCACAAAAATGAAAATTTTTCCAAGGATAGAATTTAGAAATGTTTGCAAGGCTCAAATATATTTCTCAGACACACATCCATTCATTTTTCTTCAAGTATTCGGGAAGAAATGAAAAGGAAGAAAAATCCATTTGATGGACACTTTGAAACTATGGGAGAACCCGAGTTTTGGATGAATAGAGAATGAGAGACCCAAATTACAGACCTTTTCTTGAGGAACAAATAAACAAGAAGAAAACCATGGAACCATAAGTGATCTATAGCCGAGGAGCAGTTAAAAATTGCAACAAAGATTAACCATGTACAACACAAGGAAAAATAAAGTGACGAGGTTGTAAATCGATAGATTTTAAAGGAAAATTGGGGAGACTGTTTTGAGCACCAACAGGTCTATGTGAAACACCAAGGGAGAGTTATTTCATCATTCTAGGTTTTATTTCAGTTTTTATGTTTAGTAAAAATATACAATTTTTTCAGAAAAGTTTTTTTCTAGGTTTAGTATTGTGCTAGGTTTAATATTATACTAGGTTCAATGTTCGTGTCTCACATTTTCCTGTGTGCCCAAGGGTCCAAGATTTGAACCCATGGCTCTGATACCAAGTTTAATGCCCGCTAAAAAATCCACATGAATCCCAAGAACATCCTAGGGTTAGCTAGAAAAATTATGATTTTTTTAAAAACCGTGCCGACAAAAAAGATTTCAAAACAACGATTGCTTCATTAACGCTTCTAGAAAATTATATTTAATACATAATTTTTTTTCCCGTTATAATAAATATTAAACCTGCATTAAAATCTAGTGAGTATATTTAGTCCAAACATGGTTAAATTCTCTCTAAGTGTTAATGTAATAAACAATTAAATCCCTACTATAGTTAAATATTCCATATTTAAATTAAGAGAGTTAAAGGGGTAAAAATAATTTAATACCCAAGGTTTAAAAATTAATAAGTTCCCCATTTTATATGGGGTTAGAATATTATATTTCCTTACCCCATAAAGTGAACCCTTAAAAAGACAACCCGTTTTTTGAAATTAAAACATTTAAATTAAAAGGAAATTTCCACTCTCCCCCTCTCCACCTAATTTTTTTAGGGATGAATCTCATCCCTTGGATGGATTCAAGTTGGTCCCTTGATGAGGAAAAATGGCAACTTACTCTAAGGCATCTTATGAAAGCTTCTGTCTCATTTCATATGGCTCATTGTTTCTCTTTTGTTTTACGAGGTTGTTGGAGGAGGAAGAGAAGCCATTGGACGCGTCCTTAAGGATTTTACAAAGGCATACAAGCTCCATTATTTTTCTTATTTGTTTGCACCCTCATTAGGGATTTTAATGTATTTGTTCATTCTATTTAACTTACATTTCTTTGATTTTCCCAAATGGACAAATGGGTTTGTCCCCATTTTGTGATTTAGTTAAGTTTGATATATGATTTCATATGTGTAATAGAATATATATATATATTTTTTCCTAAATTTATTTTTCCTTGTTGAATAAACCCAAAATATAAATATTATTGATAAATTTTCTTTATTGAGTAAACCCAAACATACAAATATTATTGATAAAATTTATTAGTGTATATATATATATATATATATATATATATATATATATATATATATATATATATAAACAAAGTAACCGAGAACACCACGGATTTAATATCTTACATAGGCCGTAAATTCCAAAAAGGTGCATAGGTTTTTAAATAAGTATAGGGTTGCATGTTTATTAAGTATGGTATGTTGGGTTGGGTGGGTTTTATTAAGTTAAAAGTCAACACTTTTGGGTTGGGGGAGGGTCCCCCCAACCCCTTACCTTATTCTTAACCATGTCATAGCCTTTATGGCTTTAAAACTTTGAATTTTTATGTTTTATTTTGAGTTAGAATTAACATTATATATATATATATACATACATATATATATATATATATATATATATATATATATATATATATATATATATATATATATATATATATATATATATATATATATATATATATATATATATATATATATATATAGTAATGTATATAATATTGTTAATATTATTATTGTTATAATAGTAATATTTAGGTAGTAATAATATTATCAGTAATAAAATAATTATGTTATTGATGACATTAACTAGTCTACAACTTACACTTTAAAAAATATATTTTCTTTTCTTTTCTTTTTATAGTATTTTAATAAGGGTCTAAAAAGGCAAGTCAAATTTTACTTGTTATAATATTGGCTTACATTAGGTTTTAAATATATTTTTGCAATGACTCAACTATAAATTTATATACTCTAGTAAGGTTAAGGTCTAAATAGTAATGAGCAATTCCTTTTACTCCACTATATTTAGGAATTTTAACCTATTTTGTTGAACATGTAAAGGACAAGTAAAATTTTAGTTATTTCCATCTAAACATACATAGTTTTATTTTCTTTTCAACTTCTAAACTTTTCACAACATAATAAATTCCAAACATTCTCACAACCAAATTTTACAAGATTTCCAATAAGTTTTCGAAATAAAAACTTACAACTTTCCAATAAGATCTATACACTTGTATGAGATAATGAGATGACTAAGATATGAAAAAGTTATTTATTTGCTTTACAAAACACAATGAAATCTTGATCACTAATAATCAATACAACTTTTCCTCAAAAATATTAATACAATATCTTCCACTTAAAGTGGGAAATAATACAAGAATGTAAGCTAAAGGAAATGCAAGGTTACAAGTTCCTCCACCCTAAGTGTGAACAAAATATAAGGCTTTTCACAAGAATGAATTTCTTAAGGATTCCAACAAAAGCTCCAAGCTTCACAATACCAACAAGAACGCTCCTTCATGATTTTCTTGATCCATAATAAAATGGTGGGGAGTAGAAACACTCTCCACCCAACCAAAATATCCAATGAGGGGGAGAAGCCATCCTCCTCATTGGCCCCCGAGCCCCAACCACATTACAATGAGAGGTGATTCCAACACATGGAAACAACAAGCTTCCACATCATAAATCAAGTATTTCACAACCATTCCAAAATCGCATTCAACTCAAACTAAAACCACAGGAAAGAGAATAACAAAATATACAAGGCTTCTAAATGAAGAGCCAAAGGAGTAAGAACCTATGTGGAGGCCAGTTATGCCTCCTATTGGGAAATGGGTGCCTACCTTAAAAACCTCCAAAACACATCTCAAATCCTCTACATACTCTTATGCCTCCCTCAAGTACCTCTTCTGCCTCCCACATACTCTTATGCCTCCATCATTCTCTTATTCCTCCCTCATACAAGAACAAATAAGAATGCAAGAATTCCTTATCCAAGGTGGGGCACCCAACCCAAAATCCCTCTAAAAACATGAAATAACTCTTATGCCTCCCTACATGAATTCTCCCCATAGTCCCCTCCTACACCACACTTAGGAAATCTACGCAAGTACCCTAAAAGCATTCCAAACACTCAAAAAATACAAGCACACAAACATAAAATAAAGAAATAAATAACATAACTAAGAGTAAAGATCCTACTTTTCCATAGTAGAGCTTGTTCCAAGAGTCAATCTCCAAGCTCCCACAAATACCACAAGGTCTCCAAAATCCTCTAACTCCAAGAAATAAAAGTGCAAAAATGAATGAAGTAACCCCCAAACAAGCAAAAGAACTTGAATAAATAAAAAAGGCATAGAGGAGGATGATGTGGCTCCAACTACGATGCCAACTCATTTCCTCTCCACTCCACATCACCCTAGTCAACCCCATACTCCAAAGAACAATAAATAAGTGGTTGAACAAATGACATTTTACTTACACACACAAATCTAAGCCCACACCCCTTAAGGACTAAAATAAATACATGTAATAAGTAAATTTGTCTTCCCAAAACACATAATGGGGTCTAATGTTGACCCCCAAGCCATAGGTAGGGTTGACATAGCAATTTAAGAGGTGTGGGACAAGTGTAACTTATCCCACAAGCCTTCAAAATTGGCCCTTAAGGCCTAATTCAAATTTCCATGAGGGGGTAGAGTGTAGAACACTCAAGATCACAAGCACTCAATCTTACAACACAAAACCCAAGAGCCATCTAGTCTAATAAATGAAAACTTTTTGTCACATCCATAATTAGTTAATAACAAGATTAATTTACTTTAATTGAGACACTTAAACCCATTAAGATAAAGGGGAAGAATACATCATTTCTAAATAATTAAAACAAGGAAATTACATCACTAAAAATCACATACTACATTAAATAAAGGAAACTAAAAAAATACAACACATAACCCCTTGGTCACAATTTCCCTTCACAATAATTCAAACACACACACAAAAACATGTTGTCATGGTCACCCTTTTTTTCAATTCATCCATAATTCCACTGTGGTTGGTCTCTAATCCCCCCGATGTTTTTTGTAAAATGTTTACTGTCAACACATAACACCTCCTTAAGTCGTCGTGGATGCATCAAAACATCCAAATCTATCTTAGGAGGCTTACCAACTGCTTTGATATTGTTTTCAATCTGCAAAGACATGGTGAAGACTTCCTCAAAACTATTGAGTTTTTGTCTCATTAATAATAGGCATCCTTTTTGTCAAAAGCATCATAATATTTTATCAAACAAGAAACATCACTTGGCCTCAGGATTACAGGTAGCCTATTCAAGGTCTTATTGAACCTAGTATTGAAGTCATGAATAGATTCATTACGATTCTTCTTAATATTCTCAAATTCAGACAAAATAAACTTGGGATCTGTCTTATCCCAATATTACAATCTAAAATCATTTTTCATTTCTGTCCATGAATCTATTGAGTTATCTGGCAAAGAGTTATACCAGTCACATGCATCCTCCTCAAGAGTATGAATAAAAATTTTATATACAAATCCTCAAATTAAATCTCAAAGTCTTCCATCATATTGATTTTTTTTTTTAAATGTTGATCGCTAATAATAGCATTATTCCGTTGAAATTTAGGAAATTTATTTCTAACATCATGTGGCACTACATTTAGAAATCCAACCATACCTCTAAAATTTATACGACCAAAATTATTCACAACAAAAGGAAGTCTTGGTGGGGGCTAGGCCATATTGTTTTGAGGAGGTGATCTTACAAGAGATACAAAATGATGAGGGACAAGGGATATTTGGAACACAGGAATATAATTTTCAAAATCAATGTCCTATAAAGACTCTGTTTCATGGAAAACCCTATCAACTTTGGAAAATATTGGGATTGACTGAGAAGCACACTTATCCGACACAAATGAAGGTCCCTCTCCAGTTGGAGAATTCAGATCTATATGAAAATTACAAAATTTAAAAAAACTTGAAGAAGAATGGTAATCCTCAACCACATGTTGATCACTTTTCACAATCGATAACTCTTTTCTTGATTTCTGATCTCCAACTATTTTCTAGACTCATTTTTGTTTTGAATTTGTCTTTCCTAGTTCTTGAAACAACTTTATGGTAGGTTATTTAGTGAAGAAAGATCTTCTTCCTTCAAGATTTGCAAATATTAGTGACAAATTTCACTTAATACGAGTTAAGGCACTTATATTTATCGAATTTAAATTGATACGGAGTTACCACTAAATATTTTCACCTTAGTTGTGCAAATGCACTATACATTACTTGTCAAATATCTATCAACACTTAATTCCTACAAAACTTAGCATATCCGACCATCCTTTACCAACATTTATCACTCGATGACATAAATTTAGTGCAATAACAACTAGAAACTAGAAATATTGCACACAAAACTTGTTATTATGCACAATTATTACAAATCTCAACACAAGATGACATTTAAACAACGTATTTGCACTTAGATCATGCAAGAAACATTACCAGGGCTGAATACAAGAATGCCTTTGAAGGTCCCCAAAAGTGGTGCCAATCTTGTGTTGGTATCCAAGTTGATTCTCCCTTAGAAGCCGAGCAACATCATAGATTTAACAAGATTTATAGAGATAGAAAAATCATGGTATAAGTTGTTTTGTAGCTAGGGAGGGGATTTAGCTTACTCTTTGTCACGCGGGCATTGGAGAAATGGATATCCGCTTCATTAAGGATTTGATCTATCCTCACTACTTTAGGTCATGCCTTTCAACTAGGGTGAGAGGACCCATTTTGTAACCTTTGTTGGTGACGGACATGAAGAGATCCTTCTTTGCACAATTTTAAGGGGAGTTTGAGAAAATATGATCAATACACCACAATTTAACTCTCACGAGTTTTCACTTCTAAAGAATGGAGATATTTTTTGAACAAGGTTCAGGTTACTAAAGACACTTAAAACCTACTTGCTTCTGTATATTTTGGTAGTAGAATTTGTTCATTTGTGGATACACAACACAAACAGGGGTACTTCAGGTAGGATTCATGGTTATTTGAATTTTTGTTGGGGAATTAAGCAAGATGAAGTTGATTTCACTAGATCTTTGAGAACCTTTACAAAAATTGAAAACTAACAGACAAAATGCTTCAGAATAGCCAAAATATTCCTTCAACTAGAAGGTGTGCATCAATGGAGGCCCAGATCTTCATGTTTTCACACAATCTTTAAGAATTCAACATTAAGGCTCGAGGTAAAGACTCAATTAAACATTAAAAACCCCTGGTTAATCACACCTAAAATACACTCATAGACTTACAAACAATCTTTATCAACACAAAGGAAGTGGAAGTAAAATGATTTTAAATTGTTTATTTCATTACTAGATGAAAGATCTTCTCATAATGAAATTAAAAATGCCAAAATACTAACACATGGAGGAGATATTGTGTGATTCGGAGAGAGTTTAAGATAATATTACCAACAGGAACAAAAAAAAACTATTTGAAAGATATTTTGAAATAAAAGCGAGACATAATTTTTCCCAAGATCAACACATATTAATTTGATATTTATTAGATTCATCAATAGGGGGAAAGTTTCTTGAACAATCTCGAGAGCTTGTCAATGGTTGTACACTTCCATACATCTTGACGTGGATGGAATATAAAACACAAAAATTAACAGGTTTCTCATATGGTCTCTTAGGAAGATGGGATTTCTCAAATTTTCTCGTAAAATTAAACCCTGACCTTTTACAAGAGTATTCTCATTGCATTTATAAAATTCACCCGCTCACTCATCCCAAAATTTTCCCCAAAAAAGAATATTTGAGGAATCCTTTGCTTCTTACAAATTTGTCTTAGAAAGTGATGTTTAACAAATTTACACCTAAAGTTGCCAGTGGATGAATCATGAATATTTCCATCATTTTCTTAGACCCTATCTCTGTGACTAGGATGCCATATCATAATTTTTGATAGTATTCTTAATCATTCTTTCATTTTATGGTGTGATAAATCCCTTTTCTAATCATTTATAAATGGCTCCATATGGTGGATATGAAAAGCAATCCTTTTTGCCCTCGAGAATACACCTCTAGAAATGAGTGCCCTTACATGGATGCACTTGCATTCGTGCGGTGTGGGTCTAAGTTGACCAAGAGTAAAGAGGGGTCAATGGAAGCCTCCACATTTTTCCTTAGCACAACTGCAAAGGTGAAGTCAAGAGGTAGGTAGGTTCCTAAATGATCGGGCCTTCCACGTGTTGAGGACCATAGAGAATTGCATTGATTGCAAAGTAAAATCGTCCACATGGGAAGGCCCGAGAGAAAAAGATTCCATTTGTTTTTCTAGTTCACTTTTCAAACATGAAGTGTAGAGGTGGGTTCAAACAAGCACTAGTTCTCCATGTGCCCTAGGTGCTTTAGAAATTTATCTCAGCAATTGAACAAGTCTTAGTATAAAAAAGGAGCCACCAGAAGCCTCCAGGTGTCTCATCGGTGCATTTTTGATATGGATCCCAAAACCATAGACCCCAAATAAACATGGGCTCACCACATGTCCTGGGCCTTAGAAATTTTCTTGAGAAATCTAAGTATAGAGAGGATCGAGTAGAATCCTTCGTGTGTCTCCTTGGCACAACTGCGAAGGTAGGGCGAGAAAGGCGGATCCTCAATGAGTGCGGAGTGCCCTCCATGTGGAAAAGATTTGAGTTGAAGCAGGCACTTAGAGTCTTAAAATTCCCCAAAGACCCGCCTCTCCACTTCTAACTTTTGATGTGGGCCCCAGAAGAGTTGCGGATTATTTCATAAGTTTTCACCTCGTACAAAAAGGCAAAAAAATAAAAAATGCTCCAGCGACCTACCTCCCTGCTTGTAACATGAAAAGCGCCACGTATCCTTCTTCGGGGTCAAAGTAAGAATTTTTCTTTGTCGCTTCATATTTGTTGAATAACCAATTAGATACTATTGGGGCCATGCAGGCCACATTTGGTATTTTTACAAATGTGACAAAAGTGACAAGTTTCACATAAAATACTCATTGGGCATCTAACTAGAAAGGACCATGTTTCCATGGATGTTGGGACAAAAATTAATAGGGAAAACATGACTATGGAGAAATAGAAGGAAGAGGAAATCAATTCATGCCAAAATTATAAATTTTTCTCATGGAAAGAAAAACGGAAAACAATATTTGAAATCAATGTGACCTTTGACCAAAGGAAAGGACTTACAATGGCAACCAAATGAAGGAAAAATCTTTCACGCATCAATACTGATTGATAGAAAAAACTTCAAACCATGCGGTCGAGAGATGTTTTTGGAACAAATATGGAGAAATTAAATTGAGCACCAACATCGGGCTCGACTTAAGGATGGGCACTCCCTATAAGTTCCATGAACAATAGAATACCATCTGCCAAAAATCCATTGGGCAAGAAGAAAAAAAAACTTTTAGAGTAGAAAGATAATAACCAAATCCCCAAGACGAACCGAAAGAAACCAAAAAAATTGGTCACCATGGACTAGGAAAACCAAAAGAAAAACACGAAAAAAAAAAACAAAAAAAAAAATATATATGTACACTATACAATGATGCAGAAATCTACTAAATGTTTCAATTAACAAACTCAAGCAATTCCCCATCTAAGTATTTTAAGAAAAAGGTGTTCTCTCCAATCTGAATGTCAATAGAATAAGGGACCATCCATAATGCATCAAACTTTCCATGCTTTCCCTTATCCTCATGTCTGCTATCCCATAGTAGCACTAGATCTCCCACACTGAAAGCTCTTGGATTCACCTTTTTATCAAATAGCTTCTTCAATTTCTCCTGAACTTCACATGTCTTTGGTGGGACTCTCTTCTCTTCTCATCCAATTCCACAATTTGATTTATACAAGCATCATAGGGATTGACCTCCTGGTCCTCTAATTGTTGGATAAATTGGTAAGAAGATAATTTCATATGTAGGGGAAGTAGAGCTTGAGTTCCATATACAAATTAAAATAGATTTTCCAAGCTCTTTTAATAGTGATTCTATCAGCCCAAACAAAAATTTCAATTTCTCACGCCACATTCATTTGTTTAACTCTAAGGTTCTCCTAATTATCTTCAACAGATTCTTATTACTTGATTCTTCTTGTCCATTTCCTTAGGGATTGTAATTGGAAGCATATGCTAAATTTATCCCATATTCATGACACATGGCTACCAAAGTTTTAGCTCGAAAGCTCATAGCATTTTCAGCAACTATCTTAGCAGGTACTCTAAACCTATAGATTATATGATTTAAAATGAAGTCCATGACAATTTGGTGAGTTTCTTTCTTGGTGGGGATTTCCTCCACCCACTTGGTGAAGTAATTAGTAGCCACTAATATCCACTTGTGGCCTGCACTTGAAAAATCTAAATCTCACCAATGAAGTCCATTCCCCACTACTTAAATGGGGTTTCAATTGATACATGATGCAAAGGGAGGGAGCATGAAGCTTTCAATCTTCTGAAAAATGCTGACAACTCTCACACTTTCTTACCAAGAGTTGTGTCTTTAAAAATATTTTACCAGGTAACCAGCCCTTAAGATTTTATGAGTTGTGACTCTTCCTACAAAATTCCCCCCAAAAACTCCTCCATGGAAATCATCAATTATTTTTGGGGCTTCATCTTTAGTGATACATCTCAAAATAACTTCCTTAGGGTTCTTCCAAGCTAACCCATAATCAGTGATGATGTATTTCTTGGAGGCTAACTTAAGTGCTTTTTTTTATTCTTACTTAAATAATGAGGGCACTAGATGTTTGAGATAAAAAATAATATCCTTGGAGCATTCAAAATTTATCAAATTTTCAAGGATATTCAACCTTTCTTCTTGACTTCATTTACCTCAATTGTTTGTAGGTTTCTCTCTTGCCATAAGCTTTGCTAGGCCTAGGCCTCTAACCAATTTTGTTGTTTGAATATCCATGTCATATTCTTACAACTTATTTACCCATCGTCATCTTTTTCTTGAAATTTCCATCTCGATAGGATATCCTTAACCATGGTATAGGAACATAAGAAATGACTTTAGAACTCAAAATATAGGGCCTAAAGATTTTTGTGGCTCTTGACAAAGAAAAATCATGTTTCTCCATGATAGTATACTTCAGTTTTTCCCCTTCTAGTGTTTTACTAAAGAAACCAATTGGCCTTTCAGCTCCTTCATCATCCTTCCTTTAATACATGACAGATGCAATGGTATTCTCTAAAGCAAAGGAAAGCATTTGGAAAGCCTTTTTATAATCGGGAGTTGTTAAAACATGGGCATTCTTTAATGATTCCTTAATCCCGATAAAGGCTTGAATAACTACTTTTCCCATTTGATACTCGATCCTTCTTCAACATATTAGTGATTGGGATAGTCAATTTAGAAAATTTTGAAATAAACCTCCTAATAAAATTTATCTGTCCAAAAAAGGATTGAATTCCCTTTTTGGTTCTTGGAATAGGAACTTTACTAATGGCTTCCACTCTCTTAGGATCAATCATGACTCCTTCTTTTGACACAATGTGTCCAAGCAGCTTTGCCTTTTGAACCCCAAAATGACATTTCTTAGGGTTCAGTGAGATACCATATTCTCTACATCTTATCAACATCTTTTCTAAATGTTGCAGGTGATCACTTCTCTTCCTTGAGAAAACTGTCACATCATCCTGATACACATCAATGAATTCATTTATATATCCTAAGAATGCTACATCTATTGCTCTTTGAAAAGTAGTTCCAGCATTCATCAGGCCAAATGACATCCTTACATACACATAAGTACCCCATGGGGTAGTGAAAGTAGTTTTGATTCTTTCTGATTACTTCACAACTACCTGGTTATACCCAGAAAAACCATCCAAAGTAGATAAAAATTCTGAACCTATAACTAACTGCAACATGTTATCCATATTTGGTAAGGGATAGTTATCCTTGATTGATGCCTTATTTAATTTTCTAAAGTCCACACACAACCTTATGTCCCCATTCTTCTTTCTAATAGGTACCACGTTTTTACCATGAGGAGAGTACCTTGTAGGCTGTATAATTCCTCCATCCCTTAACTTTTTCAATTCTTCTTGCATTTTTTAGGAAAGGAGGGGATTAATTGGTCTTTGTCTTTTCTTGAATGGCTTGGCATTAGCTTTTAGGGTATTTCATGTTGAAAAAGGTCTTCCCTATATGATTTCAGTTTTGAATATGACCAAGCTTAGCAGTCCTGGTACTTTTTTAGAAATTGGAGATATGAGTGTTTTTCTTCTCTGTTCAAGTTGTTGCCTAGGCATATTCTCCTAGGTTTATCCTTTGTGCCCAGGTCATATTCTTTAACATCTCTTGAGGCTGACATGTGTCTATTAACAATGGAGTCAACATTATCAAAATTTGATTCTAGTGCAACCAACCCTCTGGGAATAGTATTAGTCTTCAACTTGAATAATGTCCTTACCAAATAAAGTCTCTTTTCCTTCAACTGCACAAACCATTGGTTCCCAGTCTATACTTTGATTGGAAAATTCTCCTTTATTTTGCAAAAACCTTTGGACCTGAGCATCATCTCCAAATACCTCAATGCTTGATATTATCGGGACAATGGCATAGTCAATATTTCAACATCATATTCAATAGGGAGACATTGTATAATTTTCAAACTTTGATCCTAGTACTGCCAATTTGTCTGCTATAGTATTATAGCTCCTATCATGATGTATTATATTGAATGAGTCAAACATTTAAGTGAAGTCCCAAACGCTTGCTTATACTTGTTTCATTTTTTGATTCTTTGTAGCATACAACTTTTTGACTATCAAATCCGAATCTCCTTTAACAAAAATCTCTCTAATACCATATTTCCATGCAATCCTTAAACCCAAGAGTAGTGTTTCATACTCAGCAAATATTGTTTGTGACCTCAAAATTGATTTTAAAAGAAAAATCAAACTCCTCTTGGCTTAGAGATATCAAGACAATACCAACCCCATTACCGGATCTAGAACATGCTCCATCAAAATTAAAGTCCAAGGAGAACCAACCTTCTCGGATACTTACACTCATCAATTTTATGCTCCTTACAATCAACATATCCTACAAAGTTATCAATATCAAAATATGTGTACAATACTTCATAAGAAGCATTGTTAGGGTCCTTAATGACATGTAAAATTTTTTTCTCACCATATAACTTCACAAGGCTGCCCTCAATTGGTATGGTGGCATAAGACATTCCATTTGCACACTTCCACCCATACTAGCTGCCCATTTTATGGATAATAACATTCCCCACTTAGTAGGACAATCCAAAATTACTACATTCAAAGTTAAGTAGTTGCTTAGATAAGCTTCCAATTGCACTACTAAGCCTTTGACACATCCAACTACTGACACCTCTCTTGAACCCATGGCAATAAATTTCTCATAATATATTGTTACTTTGATATTCAACTCATTCATGACCTCAAGAGGCATTACATTACATGAAGCTCCTGAGTCAAACATGTAGTTATGTAACAACCTATCTTTAATAATCAAAGTAGTGAAAAATGGATCCAAATTCAATTGAGACTTAACTAAATAAGTTCCCAAATAAACCTCAAGTGTTTCCCAAAGTTCCTCCAATGCTTGTGGTTTTTCTAATTCTGCAATGGCAGGAGGAACCTCTACATTGTTCACATTTTTAGCCTGGGTAACCTTTTCTTCCTTAAGCCCCAAATACTCAAATGCCCTCTTCTTATGCTCAAGGATTCTAAGCAATTCAACAATAGGAACAATAATCTTGATCTGACTCAAGATTTGGGCTATGTCACAAGGAACATATTTAGGTAAGGCAGTATTAGGAGGAAGGTTTACAAATTCATATGATGGCATAGGATTTTCATAGTCTGAGCATGGGAGGAACAAAAGTTTCATTTGGGGTGACAAAGCCATTATGAGATGCATCTTTTTAGGGGTTTCCTTAGGGATATTGGTAGGCACTTAAATTTTTGGTTTGGCCTGAGGTCTACCCCTTTTTGACAACTTTTCTTCTTGTATTATATTATTTTTCTTGCACAACTATTGCATTAATTAACAATTGTCCTGTCCTCTTCTCAAGTAATTCACCCATCATGTTTTTTAATCATTAATTCCCTTAAGTACTCAAAATCTTGTACCATATCAATTTAGAAACTAAGAGTGGGAGGAAGAGGTAATACCTCGTGAATGTAATCCTAGAAATCAGCAACAGTTATGACACTTATTAGTTTAGTTGAGGTTGCTCCCTGCTTGTGAACTTGCATAGCAATCCATCATGCACACATCATCATTTGTCTCATCATCATCTTCCTTAAATTATTTTTCTTCATCACATGGGGAATGGGGAAAGAAACATCTATCACACCAATCCATATCATGGACCTCTTCCATAAGTAAAAACTCTTGCAACTAAAGGAGTAGGCACAAAACTATTTTCCCGGGGTTTGGGTACATGTCTATTTCCTTATCCCATGGGCGCTTTACCCCCTGTCATCTAATCTATGATCACCTCTAAGATGATTTGCAAATATTTCTTAACCTTTGGCCTTGTGCTTGACCTTAGTAACTTTGTCCAATCCCTTCTCTCTGCTCTGGCCAGTTTGTAGGATATTTCTTTAACAGCTCAAGCCAAAGTTTTTACAACCTCTTCCAGATCAACAACTTTGCTTGGCTGAGGCTTCTTTGGATTGATAAAATTGATACCTTCCCTCTTAGGAGGCTTACTAGCTGCTTTGATATTGTTTTCAATCTGCAAAGCCATGGTGAAGGCTTGCCTCAAAGTTCTTGGGTTTTTGTCCCTTAAATAATAGGCAGCCTTTTTGTCAAAAGCATCGAATATTTTATTAAACAAGAAACATCACTTGTCCTCAGGATTACAGGTATCCTATTCAAGGTCTTATTGAACCTAGTATTAAAGTCATGAAAAATTCATTAGGATTCTTCTTAATATTCTCAAATTTAGGCAAAATAAATGTGGGATCTGTCTTATAACCATATTACAATGTAAAATAATTTTTCATTTTTGTCAATGAATCTATTGAGTTATTTGGAAAATACTTATACCGTCACATGCATCCTCCTCAAGAGTAGTAATAAAAATAATTATATACACATCCTCAAATTCAATCTCAAGTTCTTCCATCATATTGACAAAAAATTTTAAATGTTGATCACCAGTAATAACATTATTCCCTTGAAATTTAGGCAACCTATTTCTAACATCTTGTGGCACTACATTTGGATATCAAGCCATACCTCTATAATTTATAGGACCAAAAGTATTCAAAAAAAAGGAGGTCTAGGTGGAGGCTGGGCCATATTATTTTGAGGAGGTGATCTTATAGGAGATACAAAATGATGAGGGACAAGGGGTCTTTGGAACAAAGGAGTATAATTTTCAAAATGAATGTCCTCTAAAGACTCTGTTTCATGGAAAACCCTATCAACTTTGGAAAATATAGGGACAGACTAAGAAGCACACTTATCAGACACAAATGAAGGTCCCTCTCTAGTTGGAGAATTCAGATCTATATGAAAATTACCTAATTTAGACAATAATGGTAATACTCAACCACAGGTTGATAACTTTTCACGATGGATAACTCTTTTCTTGATTCCTAATCTCCAACTATTTTCTAAAATATTTTTCCTTCTAAATTTGTCTTTCCTAGTTAAAACAACTTTTTGGTAGGGTCTTTAGTGAAGAAATATCTTCTTCCTTCATGATTTACAAATATTAGTGACATCTTTCACTTAATATAGGTTAAAACACTACTATATATTAGAATTTAAATCAACACCGAGTCACCATGAAGTATTTTCTCCTCGGTTGTGTAAATGCACTATACATGACTTGTCAAATATCTATCAACACTTAATCCCTACAAATATTAGTAGATCAGACCTTCCTTTACTATTGTTTATCACTTGATGATATAAATTTAGTGCAATGACCACTAGAAACTGAAAATATTACACACAAAACTTGTAACTTTGCATAATTCTAAAAAATCTCAACACGGGATGACATTCAAACAACGTATTTTCACTTAGATCATGTAAGAAACATTACGAGGCTAAATATAAGAATGAATTGGATGTTCACCGATAGTGGCGCCAATCTGGTGTTAGTGTCTAAGTTGATTCTCCTTTGGAAGCCGAGAAACATCACAGATTTAAAAACATACTTAGATACAAAAAATAGTATAAGTTGTTTTGTAGATGGGGAGGGGATTCAACTAACTCTTTGTCAGTCAAGCATTGGAGAAATAGATAACACCTTAATTAAGGATTTGATCTATCCTCACTACATTAGGTCGTGCCTTTCAACCAGGGTGAGAGGACTTGTTTTGTAACATTTGTTTGTGAAGGACATGAAGAGATCCTTATTTGCATAGTTTGTAGGGGAAATTTAAGAAAATACAATCAATACAACACAATTTAAATCTCACAAGTTTTCACTTCTAAAGAATGGATATATTTTACAGAACAAGGTTTAGGTTACTAAAGAGACTTAAAAGCTTCTTGCTTCGTATATTTTGGCGATAGAATTTGTTCATTTGTGGATACAAAACACAAACAGGGGTACTTCAGGTAGGATTCATGGGTATTTGGAATTCTTGGTGGGGAATTAAGCAAGATGAAGTTAATTTCATCGAGATCTTTGATGACCTTTAGAACAATTGGAAAACTAACAAATAAAATGCTTTAGAATAGTAAAAATGTTACTTCAACCAGAAGGTGTGCATCAATGGAGGACCAAATCTACACGGTTTCACACAATATTTAAGAATTCAATACGAAGGCTTGAGCTAAAGACTCAATTAAACATTAACAACCCCTGGGTCATCATGCCTAAGATACACTCATAGGCTTACAAACAATATTTATCAACATCATGGAAGTAAATGATTTTAAATTGTTTATATCATTACTAGATGAAAGATCTTCTCATAATGAAATTGTAAATGCCAAAATACTAACACATGGATGAGATCTTGTGTGATTCATACAGATTTTAATATAATATTGTAACAAGAAAAAGAAAAACTATTTGAAAGACATTCTGAAATAAAATCAGACATAATTTTGCCCAAGATCAACACTAATTAATTTGAGATTCATCATATTCATCAGTAGGGGAAATTTTCTTGAACAATCTTAGAGCTTGTCAATGGTTGTACACTTGTAACCAACTTCATGTTGTTGAAATTTAAAACACAAGAAATTAACGGGTTTCTCGGATGGTCTCTCAAAAGATAGGTTTTCTAAAATTTCTCATAAAAATTAAACCCCAACCTTTTGAAAGAGTATTCTCATTGCATTTATACAATTCTCTCGCTCACTCATCCCAAATTTTCCCCCCAAAATGAAGAATATTCAAGGAATCCTTTGTTTGTTACAAATTTGTCTCAGAAATTTATATTTAAAAAATTTACACCCAAAGCTACCAAGTGGATGAATATTGAACTGATCACATTTCTCGGACCTTCTGCTATGCAGGATGCCATATCATAATTTTGAATAGTATTTTTAATCATTTTTTCATTCTTTCATGTGAGAAATCACCTTTTTAATCATTTTTAAATGGCTCCATATGGTTTGGATCGACAAGAAATCCTTTTCGCTATCAAGAATACACCTTGCAAAAATGAGTTCCCTCACATGGATGCTTGCATTCATGCACCTTTGCTGCTGGTCTAGTCATCCAAGTGTAAATATGGGTCGGTGGAAGCCTCCATGTGTTTCCTTGGCACAACTACAAAGGTGAAGTCTAGAAGCAAGTTCCCGAGCGAGTGCGGGCAATCCTCATGTTCAAGACCAGAGAGAATTACATCGGTTGCTAAAAATTCGAGTATGGGAAAGCCCAGGCGGAAGATTCCATGTTTTTCTTGACCTGAACTTCAAAGATGAAGTTTAGAGGTGGGTTCCCAAATGAGCACAGGCTCTCCATGTGCCCTACAACCAAGAAAGTTTCCTTGGTAATTGAACAAGTCTTATTATAAAAAAGGAGCCAGTGGAAGCCTCCACATGTCTCATTAGTGAATTTTTAATATGGAGCCCAAAAGTGGAGACCCGAAACAAGCATGGGCTCACCACGTTTCCCAGGACCTTTGAAATTTGATTAAGAGATCTAATTATAGAGAGGAGCCAATGGAAGCCTCTACATGTCTCCTTAGCACAAATGTGAAGGTAGGACCCGAGGAAGATACTCAAATGAGCATAGGGCCTCCATGTTTACAAGATTTGAGTTGAAGCAGGCCTTAGAGTCTCGAAATTCCCTAACGACCCACTTCTCTACTTTTAACTTTTTATGTGGAACCTAGCGAGTTACGGATTATTTCATAACTTTTCTCCCTTGTAAAAAAAAGAAAAAAATGTAAAATGTTCCGGTCACCCGCCTCCCTACTTGTAACTTGAAAAACTACCACGTGTCCTTCCTCGGGGTCAAAGTAGGACTTTATCTCTACCACTTCATATTTGCTGAATAACCAATTAGATACTATCGGGGCAGTAGGGGCCAATTTGGTATTTTTTACAAATGTGAAAAAAGTGACAAGTTTCACCAAAAATACCCGTCGAGCCACATCCAACCAGAAAGGACCATGTTTCCACGGATGTTGGGAAAAAAATTGACAGGGAAAACATGACTGTGGAGAAATAGAAGGAAGGGGAAACCCGATTTCACACCCAATTAAAAATTCTTTTTCATGGAAAAAGAAATGGAAAACAATAGCTGGACTCAATGTGACCTTCGACCAAAGGAAAGGACTGATCATGGCAAGAAAATTAAGGAAAAAGATTTCACGCATCAATACAGGGTGACAAAAACTTCAAACCATGCGGGCGAGGCGTTTTGAACAAACAGGTGAAATTAAATTGAGCACCAACATGTTGGATTTTCTTCCTTACCACTAATTATTTTTACTAAAATGTTTTTTCTTCAATTATTTCCCCATGATCATAAAGAGAAAGTAAAATGTTGACCCAATATCTTTTATTTAATGAGAATTGGGTTTTCCTCATGTTATACATGTCAAAGACCACTGACATGAACTAGTCGGGATTTATGGCACATTTATCATGATGAGAATACCATATATATGTTGTGGGATTCCTTAAATGTTGGATAACTCTTAACCTCTAACTTACTTATTTCAAACTTTTTAGTGTGCTCTAAAACTATGAATGTTAGAAATTTCAAGCTGCAAAATAGCATCTAGTTCTGATTAGTGTATCGACATTTCGGGATGTTCAACAACATCAAAATTCAAACTGATGTATCATATTTTTAGAGGTGTAAATCGAGGAAAGAAACCCGACTTCAGACTTTTTTTTATTTGTAAATCATTGAGGAAGTTTTTGGTTCTAGTTTCTGAGCATCTAGGGGAATATTTTTTAACACGGTTTTAAGTTCAACCTTCAATTTTTTAATACGTGAAAGGAAATATGAGGCATAAACATCAAACAAGGAAAAGATATTAAGTATAAGTATAAATGAGTGATTGCCTCTTTGAATATTGATAACCAAAATATGAAATTGTGTCATACTTTTATGGATGAATTTTTGAAAAGAAACAAGAGCCCATCTAAGACACCATGGATGCAATGAATCTAGGATAACAGGTTACATTTGCATTGTATCCTTTCCTATCTTTGTAAACTATCAAAAATTCATGCTTGTAATAGATAACCACTCAATGGTGACTCTAGGAAAGTATATAATCAAGATGGAGAAATAGTAATTCACATGGATATTGAATACTTTGAGGAATTAATTTTAAATATTCCATACCCCAATGAGTAGGTGGATACTAAGCTTGAAAAATATTAGGAGGATGGGAATGATAGTGCAATTGATTTCGTTAAGAACATGAATAAGAGTTAGCTTAAGAATTAAAATCTTACAATACGTAGAATGCCAAAGACCCTTCGTATAATTCATATCATCACAAAAATTATTGACATAATAATGATACTAAGAAAATTTGTTAGTCTTCATGAGTGTAATGCCCGCTAAATTTTCCTACACGAAACCCAAGAACAACCTTGAGCAATCTAGAAAAAATATGGAATTTTTTTTTAAATGTTCCCATAAAAGGTTTCATAAATAAACGATGTCCCATTAATTTTTCTAAGTCTCTTAAATTTAATAATATAATATTCCCCATTATAACAAAATATTAAAACTCTCATTACATTTTAATGACTTAATTAGACAAAGCACGGTTTAGGTTTTCCTCTAAAAGTTATTTTGATAAACATTCAAATTCCACTATAGTTGAAAATTACACATTTTAATCTCAAGAGAAAAGGGACTATTTAAATAAATACTAAAGTTATTTTAAAACCACAATGTGTCTAGGTTCAAAACAATTAACAAGGTCCCTAAAAATTAGCACAAGGGTTAGGAAAATGAACACATCCCCTTACACAATAAAGTGCCCCCTTAAAAAAGTCAACCCATGCATTTTAGATTTAAAATTTAAAATTAAATTTAAATTCCTCTCACCCACTCCCCACCTACTTTTTGTAGGGATGAATCTCATCCCTTGGATGAATTCATTTGGGGCCCTTAGATGAGGAAGAGACAACTAACCCTAAATTTTTCTTAAGAAAGCTTCTTTCTCTTTCCCTTGACTTATTATTTCTCTTTTGTTTTGTAGATTGGTGGAGGAGAAGGAAGAATCCATTAGAGGCCATTTCAAGCTTTTAGAGGGACATACAAGCTTCATTTATCTTCTTATCTTGTTTACACCATCATCTAGAGTTTCCATGAATTTATTTATTTTATTTAACTCATAATTTTAAGATTTGCCCAAATGGGCATATGGGTTTTTGCCCCATTTTAGTGATATGATTAAATTAGCAAAGATAACTATTTTTGTAAGAGGTATATATACATATACATATATGTAATGTACATATTTTTATTTATACATTCATTTGTTGTATCCCTAAAAACAAGATGAACAAAGGCATATATACATACATACATATATATAAATACACACACACACACACACACACACACACACACACACACACACACACACACACACACACACACACACATTAAAAGTCATAAATTATAAGCAAACCTAGTAAAAAAATTCCATGGCCGCGGATGTATTACGGTTGACTATTTCGTGAATGGAGCCGCGGTCGGGTTAATCAATTTGTAATAGTGTTTGGGGTTGGGGAGGTCGCCAACCCCACCCCCACCCCATTTATTAATGGGGTGGGGGTGGGGTCGGCGACCCTCCCCCAACCCTATTCCCAAAATCACACATTTTGTGACCGCATTGGCCACGATTTGGCATTACTTTGACTTTTTGGGTTTAATAAACACACAACCCCATATGAATATATATATATATATATATATACATACATGAAATATTATAATATTATAGTTGATAAAATATAATTATAGTAATGAAATTTAAATATAATGTTATTAATCATATGTTAATATTAAAATACTTTAATACTAACAAGTTTATTAATATTAATAATATTAATATTACTCTCAATGGGTAGTAATGAATCTATTGATGATAATATTAGCGATTAGAATGCGGTACTAAAATTATCTTCCTTAAAAGGATTTGATAAATATAGTTTAAAATATAGAAGAGAATAGATTTCATTTCCTTTAACAATTTGTAGGAGTTTTGCAATTATTTTACAATGAGAATTACATACTAGAATTAGTACTTAGACTACTTCATTAGCCAAAAAAATACTATTATAATTTAAGTTCTTTTCCATCAACAATACAAGAAAATGCACAAATAGTCTAACTTTTCCACTACATGCCTTTCAAGTAATAAAATAAAATTTACTATTTTCTTCATTCAAATTTCCCACAAGAGGCTTTCAACAATATTTCCAATCATTATAAAGCAAGATTGACACACCCATGTGAGGTAACAAAACAATTCAATATGGACAAGTTGTCTTCCTTTCATCCACATTTCCACTATAACAAAACTAACCTTACTAAAATGTCTTTCTTTCCTTTACAACAATACTATAACTTCAACAATGATAATGAGATTTCTTTTCCTTGAGCATAGCTCATTTTTTTAACGCAAGAAGTTACTTTCTCACAATACAAATTATAACTAAAATTTTAAACATGATTTCCATTTTGATTCATTTATGTACATAATACAATTTGATGAGAAAGAAAATTATACAATTCCTCAAGGAGCTTCCTTCAAAATAATAATAAAACTTGGTAAATGAAACTTACAATGCAAAATTTATGTTTAAAAAATACAATACTACAAGTTTCCCACCTCAAGTGGGAATAACAAGACAGATTTTATCACAAGAAAGGATTTCTTTTGGACATCAACAAATACTCCAAGTTTCACATTATCAATGAGATCTCCACCATGTATTCGCTTGATCAACAACCAAAAAAGGGGGAGAGGCAACACTCTCCACCCAACCAATAATCCAATGAGGAGAAGAAGATATCCTCCTCATTGGCCCTCGAACCCTAACCAAAATGCAATAAAAGATGGATCCAAATCATGGCAATAAATACACAACTTCCACATCACAATACAAAGATTTCACAACCATACCAGAACATAATCAATACAAACTACAATCACAAGAAGGAAATTAACAAAATATACAAGGATTCATAATGCGAAGTCAAAGGAGAAATGATCTATGATGAGATCACTTATGCATCCTAATGGGAATTAAGTGCTCACCTTAAAAACCCTCTCATATACATCTCAAAACCCCTACACAACTCTTATTCCTCCCTAAAGATCTTCTTATGCCTCCCACATTCTCTTATGCCTCCATACTATCTCTTATGTCTCCCTCATAAAAATCAAGTAAGAAATGCAACAATCTTCTTGTCCAAGGTGGCGCACCCAACTCAAATCCATCCAAAACATGAAATAAACTATTATTCCTCCCTACATATAAGATCCCCATAGCCGTCTCCTACGCCACACTTAGGAAATCTACCCAATAACCCAAAAAGCATTGCAAAACAATCAATAACATACACATATACACAAATAAAAGGAAACATTTACACAAGAGTGCAACTCCTACCTTTCCATGGTAAAGCTAGACACAAGAGTCACACACCAAGCTCCAAAAGAAATCCACAAACACTCAAAAATTCTCCAACTCCAAAATACAAGTGCACACAAAAGGAATGTAGTAACCATCAAACAAACAAAATAATTATCATAAATAGAAAAGGAAGAGAGAAGGGTTTCGTGGCTCCATGTAGGATGCCACATCACATATCCTCAACTCCACCTCACAAGTCAAACCTCAACCCAATGCACAATAAATTAGTTGTTCATGGGAATGACAAACCTCTTACACAGACAATCCAAACCCACACCCCTAAAGACAAACTATAAAACCCATGTAACAAAAGTGCAATAAAGGCCACTTTTTGTCTTACACATCACTTAATGTAGTCTATTTTTGACCCCCTAATCCATAGGTAGGGTTAGTATAGTAACTTAAGAGGTGTGAGACGAGTTTAACTTGTCCCACAAGCCTCAAAAATTGTCCTTTAAGGCCAAATCCGAATTTCTAAGATGAGGTAGAGTGTACAACACTTAAGATCTCAAGCACTCAACTTACAACACATACAAAAAAAAAGATCCATCTAATCTAATAAATAAATTATTTTTTCAAATCCATAGTTAGTTTAGTAACATGATTAATTTATTAATCTAGAAACAATTTAAATAATTAATAAAAGGGAAATACATCACTATAAAATCATATACTAAAATTAAATAAAAGAAAAGAAGGAACTACACATAAACCCTTGGTCACAATTGGAGGTAATGTCCCCCATGGGGAACCCCTAACAACAATTCAAACACACACACAACATAACACATGTTTCCATGGTGACCATTATTGAATCCATCTAGCATTTCGATGTGGTTGGTCTCCAATCCCTCGTTGATTGTTGTGATATGTTTACCTGTAAAACACATAATACCTCCTTCGGCCTCATGGCCGCATCAAAACATACAAGATAAAATATATAAATATAGAAATATAAATTCACAATCATCTATATGTGAATTAAATCATCATCTAGGCAAGTAATGTTATTATTTCCAATTTCTAACAACATCTCAATTCTACATTTCATCAATATCAATAGGATCACAAGAATAGTTCAATTGTTAAGGTCTACTCAATATGACGAAAATATCGCATGTCAAAAATATATAACTATGTGAACAACATTTCATCATCAATATAAAATGTCTCTAATAATCAACACACATCATACTATGAATCCAAATCCAACATTAGTCCATCTTTCTCTATCATATAACATCATGCTATGTCAAAATAATACAATAATATATAGGCATATAGTCAACGATATCGAAATAACAATAATAAGTGTCAAAGGGAAGTGGGCACTATAATGAGGAAAAGTATTTTAAAGAATGGATGTACTAGTTTATCACGATTATGAAAATAAATAATGAATTTTTATATGGCGGAGTTCATCTCGTGATGTTTTACACAAGAAGTTGAGGGAAGTCATGTACACAACTATAAATTTTAAATTAATGTCCTATCTTATATATATAACATGGAGATTGAGAATATATCCCATTCTAAATACAAAATAGACAGTGATTTCAGACCATATCTATGAGTTCTCTCCTCGAGTTGTCTCTATAGTAAAAACTCAAACATTTGTAGAGGGTAAATGATACATTCTTGTACAACATCATATCCAAATTAGATCGGGAAATTTCAAGATATCGGTGCAGTGATTCATTATATAATTTTATGTCACATTAGGGATGTATCTTATTTTAATTCCTAAATTTCACCTATATCTAAGTGGGAGGTTTCTAGGGTTTTCCGTGCTTATTTCGGAGATACCGAAGAAAAAAATGAGTCTTGATTGAATTGTTGAGGATTTTTTTCGATCTCCATAAGTTTCAACAAAGAAAGCATAAGGCAAGAAATTTTTTCTCATCTATAATCAAGGAAAATAATGTCACCATCGAACTACAAGGTGTAAGTATTAAATTTTTTCATTCAATGATTATATTTGATTATACAGGACTTTTTAAAATACTTGGGTATATACAATTTAATGTTCTTGAAGTTGAATATATATGGATTTATTGCACTGAGATGAAGTAGTAATAATAATGGAGGATTTTATCTGGATGAATCTTGAGGAAGTGGAAACATACAACATTGCTTATATTTTAGAAGGAACAGTTGATGAAGCAGAGGTCTTGGACCCTATCTACCAAAAAATAAAATTAGAAAGTTTGGATATTCACCAAATCAATTGGTTGATCAAAGAATTAAGGCCTATAAGTGAACGTGGTGTGTAGTTTTTAAATCAAAGTAAGCACTATAATTAATAATTAAAAATAGAAACCTAAAAGTGGAGGCTTTTGAGAGATTAAGAAAACTACTTTGTGAGAAATGGTTCCATCACAAGTTCCCATGGATAAAGGAAAGGTGCCTTTAAATCCATTCAAGATAAAATTTTTGAGTAGGGGATGGAAATATATAAATTCTCCTTTTTCTTCTACTACAATTGTGAATGTCGATTCTTCTTCTCTTCAAAAGTATCAAGGCATATCCATAAGCACCATGGATGCACAAGACTCATCTGTTTCCACTACTTTCATCACCCATGTCTAACCACATGTTACCCTTTATCCTCATGTTTCTCCTCCTCCCTCTTCTACCCCTCAAATTCATTATCCTCCTCCTTCTTCCTCTCCTCATGTCCTATCTCCTTCATCTTATTCATTGATGGGGTTTATTTAGTTACCACATCATCCAATCACATTCCCTCTTCACCATCTTCATGCCCTCATGTGTCACTCATGAAACAAGTCTTTTCATCCCTTTTCCCATTTTGCATGTGAGTTAGTCTTTTCTTGGGTTCCCCTCGGGATACATAGATCTCTCAATCTTCTTCTACAATTTCCTTTATAAGCCCTTCTCCCAAAATGTTTTTTTCCCATCTACACCATTCCCATATTTAGTTTGAACTCATCCTCTATTACTAATTGCATTCCCTACCTCTCCTATTCATACTCTCATGATCACATCTCCACAACCGAACCTGGTTCCTTCTTGATCCACCTTGGCTTGTAAGACAAACACCCAAAAGAGGAAGAAAACAGTGCTTCCTAAGGATTTTACTTTTCGCATGTTGAATCTTAATACCACCCATATATTAAAGAATCGCAAAAATATTTCTCATATCATTATTGATTAATCAAGAGAAATTTTTATCGATATTGTTATGCCTACTATAGAAAAGATAAAGTAAGATATTATGAATTCTTATTATCATTAAACTAATGTGGCACTGGGAAAATTTACTATAGAGGGATTGCAACATGATCTACATTTATCCTTAGACAATATATTTGGAAAAATTAAAAATACCAAGGATATAAAGGATGAATTGAAATAAAAGTTTGAGTAGTGGACGACCTTGCTTCTTTATATTATTCAACAAATCTCAATCTCTTCTCTTTATTTGACCACTTTTGATCCATCTTACGTATCGATGGAAGACAAAATTTGGAAACAAGAACAATCAATTCACAAATATATTGATAGGATCCTTGACCATGGTAAGAAGAACATTAAGGATGTTGTTGACGTCCATAATTATATTAAGATAGAAAAATCAACAATTGAAAAAATTAATGATGAGATTGGAAAAGAATGTAATGATTAGGAACTCACTCGGGGACAAAGTGAATGAGGTGAAAAAGGTGCATGTTGTTTCAGTACAAGAGTGGATAAGCTGGAGAGAGAGGAAATTACTTTAAGTATTACAAGGACATTTAATTTCGGATTATAATTTTGTAAGAGGCAAAATAAAAGCTACAAAGGCTATAGAGGAATGAATTCATTCCAAAAATGACTTACATCTTACGGAAAGTGACATATTTGCTGATATCAAGGACTTGGTAGAGAAAGATTCTAATGTCGAACAATAATTTAATTTATAATCAATTCATAAACTGATTGTATATGAAAAAGTTTTGGATAACTTGGAAAATGACCTCAAGTGACATTATAAGATCTAGAGGAAGTTAATTAGCATACATGACTCGTGTGATGTATTGAATCAATATTCATGTGGACCAGATGAGAAAGAAGTGTAAGAGATGATTAAGAATTTCCATGTGTATCGTGATAAGGACACGATCAAGAAGAAGAAAAAGAGAAATTTTGTTGAATTTGGTCATGATTTTCCATTTTCCATTGAACATGTAACCTTTTGGATGTTTTTACATCATTTAGATTACAATGTTAACTTGGTCATTTTTATAAGATCGAGTCAGAGGCTTTAATATGTATTTATTATTAATAGATTGTAGTGTAGCTACTTCTAATTATCTCTCTTCCATTTCTCTATAAATGTAAAATGCTAAATGCATTCAAAAAAGGAGATTTTTTTTTAATAGGAGTAAGGGCTTTAGATTTTTCATGTAAAAGTATTCCTTGGGATTCCGAGTAAAGAAGCAAATATTTTTCTTTTCTTTTTATTTGTACAAAGGAATAAAGAGACACATTTAAGAATTTGTGGTGAATGTTCTATTAATATTAATGTTGTTTTTCTTAAGTTGAATGCATTTCATTACCCATTGACTCCAATTTATTACTATTCAATACCAATTCATTTTATTATTATCCTTTATGTGTTTGTGTAAGTAAATTCGGATATGTGTTTTGTAAATAGAATGTATAAGTATTCATTCCCACTCTTCCTTCCATTTTATTTTAATATTAATTACTCAAACTACATTCATTCATTTGCAGATTCCATTTTGAAGTAAATAAGTAAACCTCTTGGGATGAAATCCCACCCCCAAAGGTTAGATTAATGTGAATATTATACATATTCCTTTATGTTCTTATAATAATTATAAATATAGTGCCTCACCGTATTTAAGGAGTGACTTTTCTCACATTCCGTGGTTATATCTAATATTTTGTCTCTAAAAAAATATCCATCTAACACTACCCTTACTTGATGATTTGATCTTGACATTGTGATAATCGAGAGAAGAAGTGTTTAGGAAATCGAGTTTAGTGAAGGCCCGAAAGTGGAGGGATAAAGAAGTTTCATTGTAAAACAACTCCATGATGAGGTTTTGGAAGCGTTATTCATAATTATTATGGAGGTTTATAAATCATTTGGCCTCATCCATATCTTTGTTCTATTTTTTATCATTTGAATTTTTTAGAGAGGTTAAGAATTATTATTTAGGAGCAATGCATTGGTTAGTAAATTTAGGAATAATACATGCATGGAATTACCACTTAGTTCTAACAAAGGATTTTATTTGGTAGGAATGGAGGATAAATGGTGGGATGAATTCACAAATCCTAATTAATCATTCATTGAATAATGTGGCTCACTCGATTCTAATGGCTTTACATGGATTAATATATATGGTGGAATTGTATAGTTTTGGTTTCAAAAAATTGTGAAACCATATCCTTATCACTTCGATCAGAAAATTTGAAAATATAGAGATGTTATAGTGTTGTATTTTGTCGTCATAAAAGTATGGTAGCATGAAAACCATCCATGTGGTGTCGATATCTATCAAATCTATTAGCTTCCCCATCTGCACCATATTGTCAATTTGTATGATGTCCTCTAATTATCTGGTGAGATGGAATATTATCTTAGACGCCACATGGTCATGACTCATTACCAGCTACGATAACAAAGGTGTCGAATTAAAGGGGTCAATTTTATTTATGGTTGATCTTAAGCTGTCCTAACATAAGGATCACCAATAGTAGCGAAGAAAATTGTACATAAATCAAAAGTACCATGACATCTAGCAAGATAATAATCAACAATTTTTACAACTATGTAGAAAATTATGCATGGATTTTGAGCTCCTTGATTTGTTGTGTCTGTTTATATGTTTATGTATATTCATTTCAAGCTTTCTTTGTTATCCCTTATTATATTGCTTTCTATTCCAAACAGATTTCCACCTAGAAATTATGGAGGGTCATTTCCATAATATGATAACATCACTATTAATATTAACACCAATACAAACAAATAATAATTTATGATACAATTTATTTTGTGGGAGCACAAAGACACAAACATTGTAATGCCTCGACAAAACAATTATTAAAATCGAATGTACTTTTTTTTTTTTTTTTTAAAGAGGAGTGTGATCTAACCTAGGACAATTTTAGACGATGCACGACAAGTGGAGAGACACATCCCCGCATTTTTGGAAACATGTCATTCCCTTTCACAATAATTCACGCACATTTTGAGGCCTCAAGTATGAGTATGGTGGATGATGTTTTCCATGTGGAAGCATGTGGTAAGTTCTAGTGATTAAATTTGACGGCCACCTCTGCTTGTCAAACAATTTTCGAGTGACGGTAATTTTTCAATACAGCCCTTCAAAAACACAAAATAATGCTATTTTTTACTAACTATTCTATATTTATTATATCTTCTTGATATATATTTACATATATTTTTATATTTTATATACAAATATATATAAAAATTGACGATAAGGTTTTAAATATACAAGTTGTGTGTGACGGTTAGATCAGATATTTACAAGTATTTTATGTCTAAAATCACTAAAAACATCTAAACGGCCGTCAAATTTAACCCCTGGTGGTAACCTTACCAAAGGCGTGGACATCCTGAAAAAATAGAAATCTGTCACTTTCCTTTCATAAGCCAATGACTCTACCCACTTGAAACCAAGGAAAAAGAAAATAGTAGCTTTTGGATAGTGTAGTGCACATGCAACTTGGTTTTCCTCACAGCAGGCTCGTCATCCCCATAAGCAAAACACGAGCTCCAACTGATCGGTTTACTTCTACCCCGTGCGCCAAAGTCAAGGTAGACTAGATGTTGTAGTTAGAAGAGACCTTCATGTGAACTATTAGAAAAAATGGCTGAAAGAAATGTGTCTTCATTGACTTGCCATGACTAGTAGGATACATACGAGAGCTTATGTCGAGATCACTTTGTTGCGGTGCATGTTGATTGATATCCTCTGACCTCTGCTGGTGGTTCTCATGCTTTGTGTTTCTATTATTTACATGTCCTTGATTTGCAGACTATGGAATGGTCACACCTAAAACAACCAAGTGATTTTCTTATTCTTAGGGCATAGCTTTTGCAGCAGGTTAGACACCAGGAGTGGAGCAATAACCACATGTTTTTTTATTTCCCTATTGAGGGCACCTGAGAGTAGTGCGGTTATGGTAGAAGAGTGGGATGCTTAAGTTCTGGTGAATGAGTAATACCATGGAGAATAGTTGGATGATTTCCCACATTGTAGATGCGTGTGCGAGAGTAGATATGGATACAAAATTGTGGAGGAAAGCTTCATTCTTTTTTTCTTTACTATGAAAGCACACATATTTTGTGGAAAATGGTTGTAAATACTTTAATGGCATAATCATTGGTAATAAAATTCCACCTAGTCTTGAATATTATGTCCACTTGGTTGACATTCACTTGCGATGTTGGCTATCTTGAGGGGACTCTAAACCTTATCATCAACTCACTAATTAAACTTGTGGTGGTTGTGTGGATCGTCAAAATGATGCAACTTATGTCTTCTGTCAAGCATCTATATTTAAAGAGAACAGTCTGTCACATAAAAGTTTTATTTTATTGAAATCAATGTGTTTCCAAGCTCCATACAACTTTTCTAACTTTTGTGGAGCCTTGAAAGAGAAACCTAGACAATCATCAAAACATAATGGGAAACATATTCTTTTGAAAAGAAATTTCAAGTGATGGGACCATTTGTGTGTTGTAATAAAGGTCGGATCAACACTTTGGTGAATTGTTTGTGAAATTCCCAAGCGAGATACGAGAACCAAATCCTGCAAGTTTGATGAATTTGTCCCTCCAGGCATGGTTCATCTCTCCTCATCTCTCATAATTTTTGTTCTTTAGTTTTTCTTTTGCAATGAAATGAAAATTTATAACCGAAGGTTTTCGTATATTATATTGTATAAAATAAACTTGTTTTAAAAATAGTAAAACCTTGTATCATGACTTACAAGATCCAATATTGCTTGGTAGACAATAAACTTGAGCACTCACATCGTGATGATCTAGTAAACATCACAACCAAACTAGATTTCTACTTTACCCTCTTTAATTGACAGGCTGAAGTTGAGTTCCCTGTAAATGACTTGACCACTCCCTTGTTTAATTAGGTAAATTGCAATTTCTGAGGACTCACAAAGTAACCTTTGTAACTCTAGAAAATGGATGTTAATTTTCCTTTCGCGTACCTTGTTATGTGAGGTGTCACTTCAATCCTTGGATTAACCCCAAATTAACATTTGTGATCATTTTGATCCCCTTATAGGAGCCCTATTACACTATTTTGAAATGGTAGGAAGTTGTTAAATCTAGAAGGTTGACTTTCATTTTGAACCGCCATTTGAAACCCAGATAGAGAAATTTATTATCCGTCTTCACAAACCTCTAGTATTTTTACTAGACAAGTTCACAAAACTTTTAGTTTAGGGAAAAACACTTTTCTGGATAGTTTGGAAAAGTAATTTTGTAGGCCTCGGTTGTAGTTTGATAAGGTAAAACTAGAGCGATTACGACTTGTCACTCCAAAAACTTTTCGCCGTTTGAAAATGGTTTTGTAGTTCTCGATCCGTCGACTATGATAAATTCTCCTTATATAGGGAAAATTTGTAGGAAGTTTCTCGTTGCATGTTCATCCATCAAACGTCAGTTTTAGATGTGGTTTTCTGAGCCCTCGAGCTAATTTTGTTCATTTGAACCTGGGTCAATTACGACTAGTGGCTCTGGAAAACTAGCCACCAAATGTAAACTGTTCGCTAGTTCGAAATTCTGTCGATTCTTTATGAACTCTTGGTATATAAGTGGACATGTAGAAATTTAATCGCGGTGTGTTTTCTCATCGAAATACAACATTTGAAAGTGGTTTCTTAGCCTCCGAGCCCGACTTGAATGTTTTGTAGCTAGCAGGAGAATGTAAAAATAGAAAGTTGTGGGACCCTTGTCGGGTTGCCAAACCACAAAGTGGAAAATTTTGACACATGTAAATAATTGTCTAAAAACTCTATAGTGTAACATGTTGTGTGAAATAGAACTTTCGAAAAAATGGTATTTTCTCTCTCTTCCCTTCTCTTTCTCTCTCTGGGTTATGAAATGAAGTGAAATGAAATGTAATGAATACATGTCTCTAAACATTTCCTTTCATTTGCAAATTGTAATTATTATTATATGTAAATGGGAAAAGCTGAGAAATGTTAATAATGTTAGATTAGGGTGGATGCTATGCCAACGATTTATCGCTGATTTCACGCTCACATGGTTTTACAGGATGCAAGAATGATGGAAAAAATTCGATGTGCAATTCATTAATTTTCATTGTAATTTATATATTTCATTGTAAAATGAATATATGTATAATTTAGTCTCATGTTAGAAAGGTTATATTTGATAATTTGCTAATATGTATGAGATGAGATGAGGTTTTTAGGGATATCTAGGAAATGTGTATTTAATCATAGGTTCAATTTGATTCATAATACACATGGTAAAAAGGTTTGATATATATAAGGTAAACGAATTTGAAGTAATATCTTGTAGTGCGTATTTAGGGTTCAATAAATGATTAATGAATCATATTGTGCATTCATACTTTATAAATGTAATTAAAATATTTAATCAAAAAACTCTACCCTTATGTAATATTGGATCATAACTTGTCTTCATGTGTGATACTCTTTACCGTAGAATGAATTTAAACTTTGCACTCGATGGAACCTCCTAGTTTGGGTAAACAAGAGCCTAAGAATGGGTTTATCATCTTAGTCGGTATGTTTAGTGACATTGTCATAAACATGTCGATAGAGCGACACAATCAAACTTTATTTATAGTAAGTAGAGCTATCGCTTCCTTCGTATCCTAGTGGATTACCTTGTCTTCCGAAGATAGAATTAAAATTAAATTTCTTGCACTATAGTTGTATTATGTCTTGCATTCTTGTTAGTGAACTCTTTAGTCCCTCGCAGCTAAATGTCTTATCTTTGGCTTGTGAAAATATATTACCTTGATCTCTCATGAAGGGTTTATAGAGTAAATACATTTTAACCTTAATGTAATCTATAATAGGGATTAAAGCCCAGGGTGAAAATTGGAATTAAGCTAAACCTTAGTTGATTTGGTGGTTAACACGAGGGTAGAAAATTATAAGTAAATACTCACAAAACAAAATTGTTTTGAAAGATGTTGACTTTAGAGAACCCAAGAAACTGAAATCTTGTCCCTTAATACGTTATTATATCCATTTATGACATTAGGAAATAAATAATATTTCACATGTGGAATCGTGAAATGCGAAAGATGGGACCTTACCTTGAACACAAATCACTTGTGGTTTATTTGTAGTTTATAATGCTTCTAACCATGTACTTTTAAAATATGTTGGACAAGTACTTTCGTAACTCTTTTGTTATAATGCGATGGTAATAATGAGACCTTAATGCAATGAAAAAGTAAAGCATAGAAGAGTAAAAATGAGATTTCAGGTTAGGAATAATGCCACTCTTGGTGTCCTTATAACTTAATTAACTATTTTCATGAGTTACAAAGAATATGAATGGCCTTTGTGTGATCAAAATTCGAGAAAAAAAAGATATATATATTAAAATGGAATTCCACAAGTCATTGAATCGAATAACTATGGTAGGGAAATAACTATACTATGATCAAAGAATGTTTTTGGGAAAAGGCTATCTTGTATATAAACCTCCCTTAAATCCTAATATTGCTTTCTAGTCATCAAGTCTAATTCACTTGAGTTTTAAGGGTAAAAATGTAGACATAGAATAAATGTTGGAATAGAATATTCTTAACATAATAATAAGATAACTAAGTACTTTTATGAAATTTGAATTATGCCAAATAAGTATGTAAGTTATGGAAATATCCGTAAAGTATAAAAATCCAACTTAAAATGGTCGAATTGTAAATTAAATGTGGAATGTACTTAAGAATATGTAGATGGAAAAAAAAGAGAAATTTTTTCTTTGCACAATAATGTTCTCGGAATTTTGATCGTAACTAAAATGCAATTAAAGAAAAGATGTGTTGTAGGTTTTCCTATGCTTGAGTCCTTTTCTTTTGGTTGTGTCATTGCTAGTATTCATTCATTGGGAAAAGTGTGGCATCGACATGTCTATGGCATTTTCATGTGTCTATGTGAGTCGATGAATTATGTAAGTGTCGTGTATGCGTCTTTGAGTATTCTTTACTTGGAGCCCTTGTGACGTTGTGTACTGAGAAATGTAAGTCAAAAAAATATTTATCTTCATATTTTTACTTTGTTTTTTTGTGAAAAATTGGGGTATTACTTTTGGTATAATAGTGAATGTTCATGCTCTTTTACCTATGGGGAAGATTGGATTTGTGATGGTTTTGCATGATGGTGGTGGATATTGGAAGAGTAATGTGATATAAGCATGATGTGAACTATGTTGTAATTGTGAACGCACATGTTGTGCATGTCACTTAGTGCATATTTATTTTTATCATGTTGATGTGTTTGTGATGAGAGTATTCTCTCTCCTTTTCATGGATTTTATGAGGAATTCATGGGTGATGAACCACCTTATTGTGTGTGAAAAAGAATGTTATTGTGGATTACGGAGTATTAGAGCATTTTGGCATTATGTGATATGAAGGTGTATTGATGTATTACATGACAAAATTGTTGTAAAGTGAATTGGATCATATCGTTATGTCGTCACCGTGTTGTGATGAATCGTGTGTGTCACCATGTTGTAATTGCAATTGATTATATGTTGTAATGTTAGACATTGTGTTCGTCATATGTATGATTTGTGTAATATGGGATGGTTTATGTCATGATTTAGGGGCATATGGTGAATGTATGATCCCTATTGTACAGTGATTGCACTTTGGGTGCAGAATGTGGTAATGTGATGTATCGTAACCCATGAAAGTAATGATTATGTTATACCCTGTATATATACCATGCATAATATGCTATGGTTAATGTGCGTGAATCACCATTGTGTTAGTGATGTAGTTATATGTTATGTTGTGGACCCTACACTAGCTGACCCTAAGGGAAATGAGTAAAATGCATATGTTTGGAGTGAGGAAATGTGTACCGTTGATCAGTCACTCAAGCTGACTACGAGATAGGAAGTGGAGCCTCACATAGGCTGAAAACCCACTTTTGTTCATTTGGTATGTGTGACACTTGCTCAACGGGTGTCATGCATATTGTGTTTTATGGACACCTTAGGCTCAGTAGATGGTTACTTATACTCATTTATCTCTCTTGATATGGTTATCGTATGGATTCAACCTATGTGATTTTGACTATGTTGAGCCTTGTCAAAGTGGTGGCGGGATGATTCAGATGGAGATGATGACAGTTGTATTATTTGATATGTTATTTTATGAGCTGAGGCTCAATGTTCCGAGTGCTAGCAACTCATTGAGTACCCCCTTGGTGGCCATATAAGGCCACGTAGTTATTGTAATGTGTTATTCTTATACATGTATTTTATTCGTAAATTTAAAACTTTACCTTTTTTTGCTAGAACCAACAATTTTCTTGATTGACATGTTCTTATATTTTCGGCATTTATTTGGTTGATGTACTAACATGCAGATTTTGCACTAACTATGGTTATTTGGCCATTTGTTTTGCTTATATTTTTTTTTAAGTTTAAAATTTTTATAGCTTAGCCCAAGGCTTTAGATCTTTCTACTTGGCATTTGAAGGGTTTGTTATGTTGGTTCTAATGTCGTAATGTTTTGGAATAGGGTCATGGGATTCACCATGGGGTGGTGGAACCTATGGTCCCTTCGTTTATGGGGGTACCCCACAAGGAGGTTGTAACATCATGTTGTTTTTGAACTACAGGCCACTACACCACTTGGGTGGGGGTGACGGGGCTCTATGCGCATAGTGCCATAGGGTGACCCAACCTCATTAAAAGGAAAAAGGAGATGGGCCTCTATGGTTGAGTGACCCGATGTTCTTGATGGGGCTCTATGGTTGAGTTACCCGATATTCTTTATGGAACTCTATGGTTGAGTGACCTGATATTCTTGATGGGGCTCTATGGTTGAGTTACATGATATTCTTTATGGCACTCTATGGTTGAGTGACCTGATATTCTTGATGAGGCTCTATGGTTGAGTGACCTGGCTTGGTTTTATCGGTGTGATTCTTTCTCTTGGGAGCTATATGGAGATTATTTGGTGATTCTTTTGGGAGGTATAAGGAGTTGCATTTTGTGCTTTTGGAGATATCTGGAGATTGTTTTGTGATATCTTGTGATGTGTGGAGTTGGTATAGTGAGTTATGTGTACTCTTCTAGTTTTGTTTAGACATTGTTATGGTTGAGGATTGACATTCCCATTGGTATGGACTATTGGATATTGACTTGGAACTATGTTGGTATAGTCATGGATTTTTGGGTCATGTGATACCCGTTGTATATGTTATCAGCGTGATGTTTTTGTTTTTCAAGTCACATGTGTGTATTGGATCTATGTCTATGACATAATTTTTCGAAATTCTTTGCTATGTGGACTACTTTTTTCATTCCATGGAGGAATTAAAGGTCTTGTGATGTGTTACAGTCATGAAAGTATGTAGCAAGGTGTCTCGTGGGTTGTTTGTGTTGTGTGACATTATGATGTTAGTTACTGATTGGGCACCCATGAACACAAGACAATTGAAAAATTCTAAACAATGAATATTATAATCGTGAGATAAGAAATAATGTAAAGGAAGATTAACTAAGTGATAAGGTAAAATGGAAGTACCAATCTTCACATAACATTAAACTTAAGGTATTTTAACAATTAGTTTCCTTCCTTGTGGACATGTTATGTCAACCAGTGGTTTTGATACATGAAACATTTCATTATTATCTTCTTTCCTACGTATCCTATGAGCTTCAACATTGTGTCGCATCGAGGATGATGCTCTTTAAAAGGGGAGGGAAATGTAATGCCTCCACAAAAATTTAAATAAAATAGAATGTAATTTTTGTTTTTTTAAAGAAGAGTGTGATATGACAGGACAGTTTTGGACAGTGCGTAGCAAGTGGAGAGACACATCCCCGCATTTTTCGAAACATGTCACTCCCTTTCACAATAATTCAAGCACATTTTTAGGCCTCCAACTGTGAGTACGGTGGATGATGTTTTCCATGTGGAAGCATGTGGTAACCTTACCAAATGTGTGGACATCCTGAAAAAATGGAAGTTCTATCACTTTCATTGCATAAGCCAATGACTCTACCCATGTGAAACCAAGGAAAAAGAAACTAGTAGATTTTGGATAGTGCAGTGCACATGCAACTTGGTTTTTCCTCACGGCCCGGTGATCATCCCGATAAGAAAAAAAGATCTCCAACATGATCGGTTTAATCCCGATCAGGCGCCAAATTCGAGTCTTTATCGGATGCTGCAGTTGGAAGCGATTAGGTAGGCAAGTATGCAAAATTCGGAAGCATAGACATGCACGTGAACTATTAGAAAAATTCCTAAAAGAAATGTGGCTTCATTGATTACAATGATTGTAGGATATGTACGAGAGCTTATGCCTCCAACACCAATGTTAAATCACTTTGCTATGGTGCATGTTGATTGATATACTCTAACCTCTAGTGGTGGTTCTCATGCTTCATTTTTATGTTATTTACATGTGCTTGATTTGCAAACTATGGAATGGTCACACCTACAACAACCAGGTGATTTTCTTATTCTTAGGGCATAGCTTTTGCAGCAGGTTGGACACCATGAGTGGAGCAATAACCACATGTTTTTTTATTTCCCTATCGAGGGCACCTAAGAGTAGTGTGGTTATGGTAGAAGAGTGGGATGCTTAAGTTCTGGTGAATGAGTAATACCATGGAGAATAGTTGGATGATTTCCCACCTGTTGTAGATGCATGTGCCAAGGTAGATATGGATACAAAATTGTGGAGGAAAGCTTCATTATTTTTATTTCTGCAAGCACACGGGTTTTAAGGAAAAGGGGTTGTAAATACTTCAATGGCATAAGGTGTTGGTAATAGCCTTCCACCTAGTGTTGAATATTATGTCCTTGGTTAACATTCCTTGCGGTCTTTGCTATCTTGTGGGGACTCTAAACCTTATCATCAACTCACTAATTAAACTGTGGTGGTTGTGTGGATCGTTAAAATGCTACAAATTATGTCTTCTATCAAGCATCTATATTTAAAGAGAACAATCCGTCAAAAGTTTCATTTTATTGAAATCAATGTGTTTCCAAGCTTTATAAAAAAATTTCGAATTTCACCTAGCTCGTGTTTAGTGTAGATCCTTGAGTAGGCCTTAGACAATTGTTAAAACATAATGGGAAACATATTCATTGAAAAAAATTTCAAGTCATTGGGAGAATTTGTGTGTCATAATGAAGGTCGATCAATCTTTGGTGAATTATTTGAAAAAATTCCCAAATGAGATACCGAACCGAATCCTCCGGTTTGACCGACTTCATACCTCCAAGCATGATTCATCTCTCCTCATCTCTCATAACTTATGTTCTTTAGTTTTTCGTTTTCAATGAAATGAAAATTTGTAACCGAAGGTTTTCGTATATTATCTTTATAAAATAAACTTGTAAAAATAGTAAAACGTTGTATTGTGACTTACAAGATCCAATATTACTTGGTAGACAATAAAGTTGAGCACTCACGTCATGATTATCTAGTAAATGTGACAACCAAACTAGATTTCTAATTTACCCTCTTTAATTGACACGCTGAAATTGAGTTCCCTATAAATGACATGACCGCTCCCTTGTTCAATTAGGTAAATTTCAATTTCTAGGGACTCACAAAGTAACCTTCATAACTCTGGAAAAGGGAGGTTATGTTTTCTTCACATACCATGTTATGTGAGGTGTCACTTCAATCTTTGGATTGACCCAAAATGAACACTTGTGATCTTTTTGACACCCATATAGGAGCCATGTTACACTATTTTGTAGTGATAGGAAGTTGTTAAATCTAAACAGTTCACTTTCATTTTGAACCACCATTTGAAACCCGGATAGAGAAATTTATTATCCGTCTTCACAAATATCTAGTATTTTTAGTAGACAGTTTCACAAAACTTTTAGTTTAGGGAAAAAAAAATTCTACATATTTTGGGAAAGCCATTTTGTAGGCCTCAGGAGGCAGCTTGATTTGTGAAGTCAAACTGGACCAATTACGACTTGTCGCCCTAGAAAACTTGTCGCCATTTGAAAATGGTTTTCTAGTTCTCAGTCCCGTCGACTCTGATGAATTCTCCTTATATAGGGGAACTTGTAGGAAGTTTCTCATTGCATGTTCATCCATTGAACATCAGTTTTGGACGTGGTTTTCTAAGCCCTTGAGCTAACTTTTGTTCATTTACAACTGGGTCAATTACGACTAGTGGCCCCAAAAAACTAGCCGCCAAACGTAAACCGTTCGCCAGTTCCAAATTCCGTCAGTTGCTATGAACTCTTGGTATATAAGTGGACACATAGAAATTTAATCATGGTGTGTTTTCTCATCAGAAGACAACATTTGAAAGTGGTTTCTTAGCCTTGAGCCCGATTTGAACATTTTGGTAGCTAGCAAGAAAATGTAAAAATAAAAATTTGTGAGACCTTCGTCGGGTTGCCAAACCACCGTGGAAACTTTTGACACTTGTAAATAACTATTTAAAAACTCTATAGTGTAAATTGTTGTGTGAAATAGAACTTTTGACAAAATGGTATTTTCTCTCTCTTCCCTTCTCCTTCTCTCTCTCCGGGTTACAAAATGAAGTGAAATAAAATGTAATGAATACATGTATCTAAACCTTTTCTTTAGATTTTAAATTGTAATTATTATTATATGTAAATGGGAAACTGAGAAATGTTAATTATGTTAGATTAGGGTGGCTGCCATGCCAAAGCAATTTATCATTGCTTTCATGTTGACGTGGTTTTGCAGGATGCAAGAATGATGGTGAAAAGGCGATGTGTAATTCATTAATTATCATTGTAATTTACATAGTTCATTGTAAAATGAATATATTTATAATGTATTCTCATGTTACAGAAGTTTATATTTGATAATTTGCTAATATGTATGAGATGCTAGTTTTTAGGGATATCTAGGAAATGTGTATTTAATCATAGGTTCAATTTGATTCATAGTACACATGGTAAAAAGGTTATATATATATATATATATATATATATATATATATATATATATATATATAAGGTAAATGAATTTGAAGTAATATCTTGTAGTGCATATTCAGTGTTCAATAAATGATTAATGAATCATCTTGTGCATTCTTACTTTGTAAATGTAATAAAGAGATTTAATCGAAACACTCTACCCTTGTGTAATATCAGAGCATAACTTGTCTTCATGTGTGATACTCTTTACCATAGAAGACATTGAAAACCGTAGAATGAACTTAAACTCTGCACTCGATGGAACCTCCTAGTTTGGGTAAACAAGAGCCCAAGAATGGGTTTATCGTCTTAGTCGGTATGTTTAGTGACATTGTCATAAACCTATCTGATAGGAGTGACACAATCAAACTTTATTTGGAGTAAGTAGAGCTATCTCTTCCTTCATATCCTAGTGGACTACCTTGTCTTCCGAAGATAGATTTAAAATTAAATTTCTTCATCGAATGAAATCCATGTTGGATTCAGATGACATAAATGGAGATCATGATATAGTTGTACTATGTCTTGCATTCTTGTTAGTGAACTCTTTAGTCCCTCGCAGCTAAATGTCTTATCTTTGGCTTGTGACAATATAGTGCCTTGATCTCTCATAAAGGGTTTATAGAGTAAATACATTTTAACATTAATCTAATCTATAATAGGGATTAAAGCCCTAGGTGAAAATTGTAATTAAGCTAAACCTTAGTTGATTTGGAGGTTAACATGTGGGTAGAAAATTATAGGTAACTCCTTGAAAAACAAAATTGTTTTGAAAGATGTTGACTTTAGAGAACCAAATAAACCGTAATCATGTCCCGTAATACCTTGTTATGTCCGTTTATGACATTTGAAACAAATAATATTTCACATGTGAAATCTTGTAATGCAAAAAGATGAGACCTTACCTTGAAAACAAATCACTTTCGGTTCATCTGTAGTTTATAATGCTTCTAACCATGTACTTCTCTAAGATGTCAGACAAGTACTTTCGTAACTCTTTTGTTATAATGTTATGGTAATAATGAGACCTTAATGTGATGAAAAAGTAAAGCATATAAGAGTAAAAACAAGATTTTAGGTTAGGAATAATTCCACTCTTGGAGTCCTTATAACTTAATTAAACATTTCAGGAGTTACAAATAATATGAATTGCCTTGTTGTGATCATTCTTAGAGAAACAAAAGATATATATATATATATATATATATATCAAAATGGAATTCCACAAGTCATTGAATTGGAATAACTATGGTAGGGGATAACTATAACATGATCGAAAAATGTTTTTAGGAAAAAGCTATCTTGTGTATAAGTCTCCCTTAAATCCTAATATTTCTTTACTGGTCATCAACTTTGATTCACTTGATGTGTAATGGTAAAAATGTAGACATCGAATAAATGTTGGAGAAGAATAATCTCAACATAATAATAAGATAACTAAGTACTTTTTATGTAATTTGAATTATGCCAAATAAGTATGTAAGTTATGGAAATTTCCGTAAAGGATAAAAATCTAACTTAAAATGGTTGAAATGTAAATTAAATGTGGAATGAACTTAAGAATATGTAGTTGGAAAAAAAGATAAAGTTTTCATTGCACAATAATGCTCTTGAAGTGTTGGTCATAACTAAAATGCAATTAAAGAAAAGATGTGTTGTGGGTTTTCCTATCCTTGAGTCCTTTTCTTGTGGTTGGGTCATTGCTAGTATTCATTCATTGGGAAAAGTGTGGCATCGACATGTCTATGGTGTTTTCATGTGTCTATGTGAGTCAATGACTTATGTAAGTGTCGTATGCATCTTTGAGTATTCATTACGTGGAGCCCTTGTGGCATTGTGTAGTGAGCAATGTAAGTTAAAAAAAATTAATTAAGTTACCAACCGAGCAGCCAAAAATCAAATATTATTTTATGGAACAAAAGAATGGGAACTTAAGAACTTATGTGGCATGTTGTTTTTGCCAACCTACCAACCAAAACTGAAATATAATACAAAAAGATCATATTCCTCAAAGGTTAAGCGAACAAATTCAATAACAATGAATGAAAGGGGTGACGGTCGTTGAGATAAGTGACTGTGGAGATAAATGTATGAAAGGGATGGAATTCATGGCATTGAGACAAAATACGGCCACCACATTGTAATAATCCAAAGTGAATGCAAAGGAGATGAAATTATGATGCCAAAATTAACTAATTCTCGGTGATAGTGTACACGATTTCTAATTGTCATGGCCATATAAAACACCAAATCTAGAGAGATAATTGGAGTCGGTGTAGTGTTAAACCATATTTCTGTACTCTAAGGGAAAGAGGTCCACGCAATAGTAGAGAAAAAACTTGAGGTGATTGTAAAGAGATAAAGGAATGGCTACAAGTCAAAATAAAAGCATATGATAAAAGTGAGAATGTTGGCAAGTCCATTCAAAACATCTCATGTATCTGTTTGAGGTCCTTTATTTGTTTGATCTCCTCATAATGGTACCACTTAGTGTTATCCTTTGTTTTTTTTTGCTTAGTACAGAAAAGAATATATGACAGAATCCCACATTAAAAAATCCCTATTTCATAATTTTTATTCCTCTATATGTCTAAATTCTAAAAACATCTAGAGATCGCTACAAGCTAGGGGAAGAATGACATTTTTAGTACCAGGAAGAAGTAGTTAGGAAGTAAAAAACACCCAACTAGTTGAGTGGAAGCATTGATAGGGCCAACCCTAAATATTGTGGTAGTGTTCGTATTTGTCTCTTGTTGAAGGTGTGAGTTGTAGAAATATCATCGTGCGAAAACTTATGACGTATCATAGGCTTTATTGTAGAACCCACTGGTAAAAAATATGTAGTGTTACGCCTATGCTCTGCCTCTTTGACAATGGTTATGTTCATTCCAATTGTAGTGTTGGGCCTATGTTTATGACATATCTATGAGATCCTATTGACAATGGTTATGCTCATTCCCCAATTATTGCATTTTTAGATCTTCTTAAGTTAAAACATTGTTATGTCCGAATTACAACACCTCCTAATTTTCTCTCTATTTGTGTGGGGAAATCAGTGTAATTCTGCTAACATGGGGTTATCCCTCAAGTTGTTGGACTCGCAAAAATGAGATAACCCTCCGAGAGAAGGTCAGCTTCCTCTACCTAATCCTAATGCTACATGTCGTGCCCACTTCCCTTCGACACATTTTTTTTGTTATTGATTATGATATTGTCGACTATACTTATGGATAGTATTGTAGTTTTTTATTTGGCATGATGTTAGATGTTAGAGATCACAGACTGATGTTGATTTCGATTCGTATATGATGCATGTGGATTATTAGGGACATTTTATATTAATGTTGATATGTTGTTAACATGGTTATACATATATGTTTTTAGGACATGTGATATTTCGTCATATTGAGTAGACCTTTGATAATTGAACTAATGTTGTGATCATTTTGACATGGATGAGATGTAGAATAGAAATGTTGCAAGAAATTGTAAATGATATCGTATTTTCCTAGATGATATTTGATTCATATATAGATGATTGTGGATTTATATTGTATATTTTATCCTATATGTTTTTGATGCAACCATGAGGTCGAAGGAGGTGTTATGTGTTTTACAGGTAATCATGTCACAACAAACATTGGGGTAATTGGAGACCAACCACATTGGAATTCTAGATGAATTGAACAAGGGTCATGATGACAACATGTGTTTGTGTGTGTGTGTGTTTGAATTATTATTGGGGGAAAATTGTGACCAAGGGGTTATGTGTTGTACTTTGTTTAGTTTTTCCTTACTTAATGTAGTATGTGATTTTTAGTGATATAATTTCCTTGTTTTAATTATTTAAAAAATGATGTATTCTTCCCCTTTGTCTTAATGAGTTTTAGTGTCCTATTTAAGTTAATTAATCTTATTATTAACTAATTGTGGATGTGACCAAAAGTCTTAATTTATGAAACTAGATGGCTCTTAGGTTTTGTGTTCTAAGATTGAGTGCTTGTGACCTTCAGTGTTGTACACTCTACCGCCTTAGGGAAATTCAAATTTGGCCTTCAGGGAAAATTTTGAAGGCTTGTGTGAAAATTTAAACTCGTCCCACACCTCTTAAATTTCCATGCCAACCCTACCTATGGGTTTGAGGGTTAAAATTAGACCCCATTATGGGTTTTGGGAAGACAAATTGTAAGTCTTTATTGCACCTTCTTACCTGTAATTACTTTTAGTCCTTAAGGGATGTGGGCTTGGATTGTGTGTGTAAGTAAAATGTCATTTCTTCACCCACTTATTAATTGTGCTTTGGAGTTTGAAGTTTGAATTGTGAGGTGGAGTTGAGGATGAGTGATGTGGCATCATACAAAGAGCCACCTCACCCTCCTCTCTCACTTTTATATTTATTCAAGTTCTTTTGCTTGTTTGGGGGTTACTTCATTTCTTTGTGCTCTTGTAATTTTGGAGAATTAGAGGATTTTGGAATGCTTGTGGATTTTTTGGAGCTTTGGGAGATTGTTTGGATTTGAAGAAGCTTGTTGTGGAACTCTTGGATCAAGCTATACCATGGAAAGATAGGAGCTATACTCTTTTAAAATGTTTTCTTTTTATATTATGTATATGTGCATGTTTTTAGTGTTTTGGAATGTTTGTTGGTTGTTTAGGTAGATTACTTAAGTGTGGTGTAGGAGGAGATAATTGGGATCTTTCATGTAGGGAGGTATAAGAGTTCATTCCATGTGTTGGAGGGAGTTGGGATGGGTGTTCCACCCTAGACAAGAAATAGCTTGCATTTCTTAGTCGGTCTATTTTTATGTGGGAGCCAAAAATATTTGTAGGGAGGCATAAGAGTGTGTAGGTGTTTACATGTTTATTGAAGGGTTTGTAGGTGGGCACCCATTTCCCATTGGAAGGCATAAGTTGCTTCCCCATAGATCTTACTCCTTTGGCTTTTGTATGTTGAAGCCTTGTGTATTTTGTTGCTTTCATTCTTGAGATTGTATTTTTTTTTTTTTTTGGTATGGTTGTAAAATCTTGTATTGTGATGTGGAAGCTTGTTTGATTGTATTGAGTTGAATCCATTTTTAATTGTAATGTGGTTGGGGCTCAGGGACCAATGAGGATGGTTTCTCCTCCTCATTGGAATTATTGGTTGGGTGGAGAGTGTTACCTCTCCCCCACTTTTTTTTAGTGTCCAAATGAAGCATGGTGTATCCCTCTTATTGTTGATCTTGGAGCTATGTATGAAAACCAACTTTGCAGCTCACTTTCAGTTTTTTTTTATTGTGAAATTTCCCGCTTTAAGTGGATGACATTGTAATAGTATTTGTGGTGAAAATTTGTTTTGATTTTGGACATGAAAGTTATATTTGATTGTGGGAAAAAAAAGAGAAAGATTTATTTTGTAAGTTGCTTTTGGTGAACTTAAAATGAGTTGTAAAAGGAACTAATTTATTTTATTTTAAGTGTGCATTATTTTAGACAGAGGTGAAATATTTGGGCCACATAATTTCTAGGGAATGCATCATCCAAGATTCAAGTTATTATGGATTGGCCAGCACCTACTAGTGTGACAGAGGTGTGCAACTACATGGGTTTAGCAGGATATTACAAGAGATTTTCATAGGACTTCTCTCGGGTTGTACAACCCATCACTTCCCTTTAGTGGAAAGGGAAGAAGTTTGTATCATCAGACATATTTGCATAGGATTTCAGGACACATAAGTAATGCCTCAAAATAACACCTATTCTTGCAATGCCGGATCCTCGGGTGAGTTCTTCGTATGCATAGATGCTTCTTTGGAAAGACTTGGAGGTGTGTTGATGTAGGAGGGCAGAGTAGTGGCTTTTGAGTTTTACAAACTCAAGGATTATGATATCGATTATCTGACTCATGATCTTGAGTTTGTAGAAGTTGTTCATGCGTTGGTATGATGGAGAAACTTCCTTCTTGATTGAATATTTACACTTAGGACCTGATCACTTGAGTTTATGCGACCTCTTCACACACCCAATCTCAACGCTTGTCGGCGGAGTTGGATGGAGTTTCTTTGTGAGTATGACATATAGATAGTGCATGTGAAGGGGAAGGAGAATGTGGTTAAAAATTCCTTGAGTAGATGGAGACGTGTTGTTATGACCACTTCGGTGGGCATAGAATTACTGAGCAGATATTACATCAGCTTCCTCACGACAACTTCTACCTTGCATCCTCGGCACTGAGATCGAGTCCGAGAGACCCCTTGAGGGGAAGTTTGATGGATTCTCATTAGAGACAGATGGCCTTCTCAGGAATAGAGGTTAGATTTATGTTCCTAGAGATGGAGGTTTGAGACAGGAAATTTTGATAGAGGCTCATCGTGCACCCTATTCAGCCCATCCCGGGTGAAGAAGATGCACGTCACTTTGAGAAAGTTGTACCATTGGAGGGGACTTTGGAGTGACGTGGCTCGGTTTGTGTCACATTTTTAGAATGTCAAAAGGTGAAGGCCAAGCATCGCATCCAGTGGCCTTCTCTTTCTTCATGCCATACCCAGTGGAAATGGGACACCATTTCCATGGACTTCATAGTTGGGTTACCGACGCGAGATACAACCATGATGCCATCATGATCACGATGGATAATTTGATGAAAGTAGCTCATTTTTCTCCGGTGAAGACCACCTACACAACGAGTGCGGTGGCAATGGTATATCTTGATGAGATCGTCAGGTTACACAGATTCTCGTGGAAGATAATTTATGACCGCGATCCTCTATATACTTCCCACTTCTAGATTACCATGTAGCATGCTCTCGGACGAATATCAATTTCAACACAACATATCACCCTTAAGATCAATTTCAGATGAGCGAGTAAATCAAATTTTGGAGGAAATGCTTAGGATGTACGTCATGGATCAACAGTCGAGATAGGAGGAGTATTTATACTTGGTGGAGTTTTCCTACAATAATAGTTTTCAGACTTCAATACGCATGGATCCTTTTCAAGAATTATATGTCAAAGAGTACATGAAACCTCTTATTTGGGATAGGTTAGAGGATGGGGTTTCTCTTGGGCCAACATTATTATAGGACATAGAGCAACAGGGTTTTATGATCGGGAAGAGATTACAGGGAGGCATAGGACATACAAAAGAAGTTTGAAGATCAACATAGGATAGATCATAGTTATGAGCCGGGTACAAAGGTGTTTATTCATTGTAGACCACATAAGAGCCCTATCCATTATGGAAAATGTTCTAAGTTAGCTCCTAGATTTATGGGTCCATTTGAGATCTTGGAGTGTATTGGTCCTTTAGCCTACCATCTAGCGTTGCCACCTAGTTTGTCTCACGTCCATGATGTGTTTCATATTTTAGTACTTAGGAGATATATTGCAGATCCTTATTGTGTGATGGATTGGACCTCATTGCAGGTGCAGGATCAAGGGTAGGTGATGGTGGAGTGCATCCACATTTTAGAGCACAGGACCCTAGGCCTTTGAGGTAGAGAGATTGACCAGGTTCGAGTGTAGAGCGATAGGTATGATGAGACTGCGGCTACATGGGAGGATGCTACATTTCTATGAGTTCATTTTCCACACCTTTTCTAGTGACTTCCTTGAGAAATTTGAGTCTAAGGGGAGGGAGATGTGGTTCCCACTTCCCTTTGACACTTTTTTCGTTATTGATTATGATACATCTGACTATACTTATGGATAATATTGTAGTTTTTGATTTGGCGTGATGTTAGATGTTAGAGATCATAGATCGGTGTTGATTTCACTTCGTAAATGATGCATGTGGATTATTAGGGACATTTTATATTAATGTTGATCTGTTGTTGACATGGTTATATATATATAATTTTCAGACATGTGATATTTCATCATATTGAGTAGACCTTTGATGATTGAACTAATGTTGTGATTATTTTGACATAGATGAGATGTAGTATAGAAATGTTGTAAGAAATTGTAAATGATATCATATATGGCTAGATGATATTTGATTCGTATATAGATGATTGTTGATTTATATTGTATATTTTATCCTAGATGTTTTTGATGCAGCCATGAGGCCGAAGGAGGTGTTATGTGGTTTACAAGTAATCATGACACAACAAACATCGGGGGGATTGGAGACCAACCACATTGGAATTCAAGATGAATTTAATAAGGGTCACCATGGGAACATGTGTTTGTGTGTGTTTGAATTATTGTTAGGGTGAAATTGTGACCAAGGGGTTATATGTTGTACTTTGTTTAGTTTTTCCTTACTTAATGTAGTATGTGATTTTTAGGGATGTAATATCCTTGTTTTAATTATTTAGAAAATGATGTATTCTTCTCCTTTATCTTAATGGGTTTTAGTGTCCTATTTCAGTTGATTAATCTTATTATTAACTAATTGTGGATGTGACAAAAAGTCTTCATTTATTAGACTAGATGGCTCTTAAGTTTTATGTTGCAAGATTGAGTGCTTGTGACCTTGAGTGTTGTACACTCTACCCCCTCATGAAAATTCGAATTTGGCCTTAAGGGCCAATTTTAAAGGCTTGTGGGACAAGTTAAACTTGTCGCACACCTCTTAAATTTCTAGGAAAACCCTACCTATGGGTTGGGGGTAAAAATTAGACCCATTTATGGGTTTTGGGAAGAAAATTGTAAGTCTTTATTGCACCTTCTTACTTGTAATTAATTTTAGTACTTAAGGGGTGTGGGTTTGGATTGTGTGTTAGTAAAATGTCATTTCTTAACCCACTTATTACTTGTGATTTGGAGTTTTAAGTTTGAATTGTGACGTGGAGTTGAGGATGAGTGATGTGGCATCCTATATGTAGCCACCTCAACCTCCTCTCTCCCTTTTCTATTTATTCAAGATCTTTTTCTTGTTTGGGGGTTACTTCATTTCTTTGTGCTCTTGTAATTTTGGAGAGTTAGAGGATTTTGGAATGCTTGTGGATTTGTTGGAGCTTTTGGTGATTGTTTAGACTTGAAGAAGATTGTTGTGGAACTCTTGGATCAAGCTCTACCATGGAAAGGTAGGAGCTATACTCTTGTAAAATGTTTTCTTTTTATATTGTGTATATGTGCATGTTTTTGAGTGTTTTGGAATGTTTTTTGGTTGCTTGGGTATATTTATTAAGCATGGTGTAGGAGAAGACTATGGGGATTTTTCATGTAGGGAGGCATAAGAGTTCTTTCCATGTGTTGGAGGGAGTTCGGATGGGTGTCCCACCTTGGACAAGAAATAGCTTGCATTTCTTACTTGGTCTATTTTTATGAGGGAGCCATAAGAGATTTTTAGGGAGGCATAGTAGAATGTGGGATGTATAAGAGATACTTGAGGGAGTCATAAGAGTGTGTATGGTTTTGAGATGTTTATTGGAGGGTTTGTAGGTGGTCACCCATTTCCCATTGGGAGGCATAAGTGGCTTCCCCATAGCTCTTGCTCCTTTGGCTTTTTATGTTGAAGCCTTCGTATTTTTTTCTTTCATTCGTGAGATTGTAGCTGTTTTGTTTGTGTTTTGGTATGGTTGTAAAATATTCTTTGGTGATGTGGAATCTTGTTTGGTTGCCATGAGTTGAATCCATTTTCATTGTAATGTGGTTGGGGCTTGGGGGCCAATGAAGTGAATGGCTTCTCTTCCTCATAGGAATTTCTGGTTGGGTGGAGAGTGTTGCCTCTCCCCCACATTTTTTGACCAAATGAAGCATGGTGGGTCCATCTTGTTGTTGATCTTGGAGCTATGTATGAAGACCAACTTTGAAGTTTAGTTTAGTTTTTCCTTATTGTCAAATATCCCACTTTAAGTGGATGAAATTGTAATAGTATTTGTGGTGAAAAGTTGTTTTGATTTTGGACATGAAATTTATATTTGAATGTCGGAAAAAAAAAAGAGAAAGATCTTTTTGTAAGTTGCTTTTGGTGAACTTAAAAGGAGTTGTAAAAGGAATTAATTGATTTAATTTCAAGTTGATTTATTTTCCACAAAATAGTGTTGTTGTTGTCTTATAATATTTTCTTGGAAATATTGTTATAAACTTCTTTTGGAATGTTGGAAAGTATTTTTAAAAAGGTGTTACATTTAATTTTGTTATTCGAAACGCATGTGTTGGAAACGAGAGACTACTTAATTTTATTCTTGTATTCTTGAAGGGAAAATAAATGTTTTCACTTTAATTTTTGTATTAAATTTATTAAATAGTTAGAGAGCAAAAATATTAGAGCAAACCTTAAATGCAACAATACTATTATTTAGTGTTTTACCCTCACTTTGATAGTAATTTTATTTCTCTTGAATATTATTAATAATAAGATATTTTAAAATTTAATGAGGATGGTATTTTCTTTCATTACTAATATTAAATGGAGAACTACTAGATGTGAAATCATGCCAACATTAATACACTTGTAATTTGAATATATATATATATATATATATATATATATATTATATACCCATTTTGCTTATATACAAATATATATAATATAATATAATTATATATATATATATATATATATATATATAACATATATTTTATTAAATAAAGTAAAAGTGTCAAAAAGGTAAATAACATTTTTATGTTGGAGTCTTTGTTGTGCCCCTGCAATGTTAGGGTTTTGTTTATTGCTAATATTGTGTAGATTGGGATGGGGAGGGGTTGGCGACCCCAAACCCCACCCATTTAATATAAATGGCATGGGGGTAGGGGTCGACGACCCTCCCCACCCTCCCAAATAGTAATACCTCGACATAATAATATGTGGCTAGTACATAGTAAACTCCGTGCAAATTTCTTTCCACACTGCTGCAAAATATTTAAAATCACGGCCAAACTTCTTGCTTATGCCCGTATATATATATATTGATAATATATAAATATGTTTTTTTAATAACTAAAAAGATAAAAATATTTAAATATATATATATAAGTATGTATATATATATATATATATATATATATATATATATATATATATATATATATATATATATTCTTAGTTACCAGTGAAAATATAAATCAACCTAGCTAAAACAACAAAATGGGGAAGATACCAACAACCCATTTGAGAAAACCCAACAAAATGGGTTAAATAAAATAGTTGAATCCATTGAAACCCTAGGACAGGGTGTAAGAAAAATGAGAAAATTAATACAACTTGTGATCTCCCTAAAATATTGGAATGGCCTTGAATGGATTCCTTCCCTTCTCCCACAACCTCGCTAAACAAAAGAGAAAATAATGAGCCAAATGGAAAGAGAAAAGAGACTTCATAAGCATGCTTTAGGGTTAGTTTCCCTATTTCCTCATCAAGGTTCCTAATTGAATCCATCCAAGGGATGAGATTCATCCCTAAAAAAAGTATGTGGAGAATGGGTGAGTGGAAATTATCCTTTTCATTTAAGTGTTCTATTATCAAAATTTGAGTTGACTTTTTAAGGGGTCGATTTATGGGGTAAGGGAATGTTTATCCTAACCCCATGTAAAATGGACCTTGTTATTTGTTTAAAGCTTGTGAAATTAAATACCTTGGGTATTTAATTATTCTTTTCCCTTTAACCGTCTAAATTTAATTGTGGAATATTTAACTACGGTAGGAATTTAATTATTTATTAAATTAACATTTAGAGAGAATCTAATTATGATTGGGCTGATTATCATAATTAGTTTTGATGTGGGTTAATAATTTGTTATAACAGAAAAAATTATTAATTAAATATAATTGACTTTGATACATTAATGCGACAATCGTAGTTTCAAGCTTTGTATGCGAGCATGCTTTTAAAAAAATATTCCATAATTTTCCTAACTAAACATAGGTGTTTCTTGGTCTTTTGCCGGTGTTTTAGCCGGCGTTACACTCTGACTACACCTAATGTAAGAAAAATTGATAACTAATTCTACACTAACACATCCGAGGAGACATGGAGAGAAAGCGCATGAAAAGGGGAAACCCTATACTAAGGGGGTGATAGAACTTGAAAAAGGGGCGAGATAATCTATTGAGGGAGGATGAAACATGGAATAAAGGGGTTGAGGGAGGTCGAAAAATGTGAAACAGGAGACATAAATCCTAGTCTACCATCAAAACTCTATGGAACACAACATCATAAACTTGTAAGTGAAAGAACATGCACAAAATACAACAATAATAATAGAGAGGAAAGAAAATACAATAAAATGAGCTAGGGTTGAAGAAACACCACAAAACATATTTTTATTGCTTCAAAGTATGCACAAACCATTACATTTGATGCACAAAGGCATAATTACATTGCTAGGCTCAAGAGAAGGCTCACAACTCAAAGTAGAGTTGAGGAAAAATACAAGAGTTTCCCAGCTCCTAGAATGTCTCCCCTCAATATGATGGGGTTAGAATACATTATATAGAAAAAATTTCTTACCTACCAATAAACCTCATTAATTACATGTACAAAGGTATGGGAAACCATACTGGTCCACTTTCCAATGGTAATTTTCTATCAGAAACGACATGGGCACCATGCTTCATTAAAATGGTTGTTGAGCTACCTTATGACGGTATCACTCTGTCGACCATATCTAAAACTCTTTTTGACTCTCGACGAGAAGACACTAGGTGACGCAAGGCATGAAGAAGAGAAGGGTCAGCATTCGATGAGTGAAGGACTTGTCCCACGACAAGAAGAAATGTTGTCACACGACAACAAGGGGAGCTGACGTTTGACACCAAAAGGATGTTGACATGTGACATGAGGGAATGGTTGATGCGTGAAAAAATTAAGCGCCGACGTGCGACAAGAGGAGGTGGTTGTCATGCCACGGGAAGGAGGGGTTATCACATGACAGTGAGAGGGACATTGTCGCGCGACATGAAGAAGATATTTATTTGTGACAGAAAGATGGCATTGTTGCGTGATAGGAAGAGAGGGCATTGTCACACATTAATAAGATGACAATCCGTACATTTTTCATGTTTGACCATTAATGCAATTCCTACTCAAAACCTTCTCCGTAGTGAGCTAGAACCCGACCTACCGAAAACTTATATATTCTCAATTCTAACTTTAAAGCCATCCCGAGTTGTCTTTCTCTTTGACCCGATGCTAAAATTGATGCCCTCCCACACGTCTCATAATTTTAATGGCTAAGCCCCTTTATAAGGATTTATCGAAATTAACCTAGGGGTGAATTTGGGATAACAAAAATCCATTAGCTATTTTGGTATCCTATTTATTCTCTACTTGGATGCCAACATGTTTGATGAAATGTGTGTGTTCCATTAGATGCCACCACCATGATCAATATGTGGTAACTAATTTAATTCATATACAAGTTGTTTTTACTGACCAATTTAAAGTAGAAATGGAGAATATTCACATCACACAAAAAAACATGAGGCATTGCATTTATCTTGTAAGGTGGTATCTCTAGTTCACTTTGTTTCACTCTTAAGGGTTCCAAATCAGACCATCCTCTTTTTTTTGTGTTTTTATTAGTATAAAGGAAGAATATGTATCTCTTTAATGTTTATGTGGCATTGATTATGTTTAGACAAGTTTTCCTTCGAAAACATTGAATAACACAAAAGGCTTAGCTTTGTAAATATTGGTCTAGCATTTTAGCAAAATTTTATAGTGTAACGAGTTTAGGGTTTAATGTCCCGCATAATCGATATATCCAACATATATTTTATTAGTAATATTAAAATTCATCAATTTTTGTGACCTTACAATATGTGTCGATATTTATTCAAATATACCATGTTTTTATATTGTAAAATATATTCAATTTTAATTATTCTTTTAGTATTTTACATTAATTCAATGTTTGTTATTCAACCATGATGTGAATCCAGCTTGCAAGAGGTTGAAATAGGTCTCAAAAAAAGACATAAACAACTTTACAAATAAAAACCAGGAGTTTCAAAATATATTTCTTCTCATTCTAGAATCCACACTAATATTTTACATCATTACAATCCTCCTTTTATTTCACGTCTACTCTAAAAACCCTAAAATGCCAAAAAAACCTAAAATGCCAAAAACCCGAAATGCCAAAAATTACCTACTAGCAAAACAACTTAGATGGGCCCCAAAATTTGCGTGCCAAATGAAAATTTCTAAATTAAGGCTCGCATGAAATTTTGAATTATTCTACTAAGCACAACAAAACTTATTAAAGTTTTAAGACCTAGTCAAAACTCGAAAAAATGATCCGAGCCAATTTTAGGCCACTACATGAAGTAATATCGGCCCAAAAATGAGCCTAATTGGCAACAAAATTACAAGCATTATTCAAACAAGCATAGTAATAATGTATATATACCACCTTGTAAAATGTCAAGATGATCCAATGATCGGATGAAAAGTTATGGTCTCCGTAAGTGAATTAAATTCATGTGAATTCATTGTGAAATTCATCTAATTTTGCATCAATATTATTCAACTTCTACTCAAGAATCTAAGTCTTTTTTCATGTTGCAAGCCTTCCGACTATAGCAAATATCTGTTGTAGCTCACATGTATAGTAGTGACTCTCTTTTTGTCCAAGACATCCATTACCATTTCCTTTTCTTCTTCAACATCTACTGTTCTCGCTTTATTTCTTCCTCCTCCGCAACATTTTCATCATGACTTGGAAACTTATATAATTCAAAAACATCAAAAGCGGTGAGATAGAAAAGTTTTTAGGTAGCTAAACCTTGTAGGCATTATCACTCATTTTCTTGAATCCAACATGACCCAATCTTTGTATACTTGACTTTAATATATGTCCCTTTTAGAAACCTCTCCTTTCTAAGTTTAGCCATCACCATATCTCATTATTTGAATAGACTTACTCACATACTAACATGTTTAAATTCTTTATACTTGTGCATTCCTCGCCATATTTTCCCTGATTTCATCCTATAGGCACATGAGAATGTGTCCTACAAATGCTTCTGCATCATCACTAGTTTTATCTTCACTAGGTAGCACAATCAAATCTAGGAATCCCTTGGGATTCTTACCATATACAATATGGAAAGGATACCTCCCTATTGACTTATTTACTGAGCTATTATAGGAAAACTAAGCTTGTGGTAAAGCTAAGTCCCATTATTTTGGATTTTCTCCAACTATGCAACGTATGAGAATTCCCAAGCTTTTGTTCACTAATTCCATTTTCCCATTAGTCTGGGGGTGATATGCACTACTTAACTATAGTTGTGTCCCCGCCATCAAAAAAGTCTTCAATAATTGACTCGAAACTTTGTGTCCTGATTTGAAGTGATCAATCTTGGAACTCCATGCAATCTAACCACTTCTTGGAAAAAAACAAATATGCAACTCTAGAAGCATCATTAGTTTTTTTACAAGAAATGAAATATGCCATCTTATAGAATATATCAACAACAAAAAGATATAATAATTCCCCCAATGTCTGTTAGAAATTTGAAACACAAAATTCATACTCAAATCTACCCATGGCCATATAGGGACAGGTAATTGCATATACAACCCAATATTCTGTCTATAGCCCTTAGCCATTTGGCACACTCTACATATTTATACAATCCTACTTTTGTCCCTCTTTACCTTTGGAAAATAATACTTTTCTACAACAAGAGAAATTTTCTTACTTATACCAAAGTGTCCAGCCAACCCCCCACTATGAAATCCTCTTATAATATTTTATCTCGTTGAAATAGCAGGATGCACAATTGTTTCCCCCTGAACAAATAACCATCCTACATCAAATAATCAGAAGAACCACTACCAACTATAGGATCCTTAAGTTATCTCACAACATCACCAAAATCTGGATCACCTTCATACAATTCCTTAACTTCCTCAAATCCTATTATTCATTTTCCATTGTTGTCAAAAGTGCTACATGCCGAATCAAGGCATCAACAAATTAAATCTACTTACCCAACTTATGCTTTTAGAAAAAGTATATTCTTACAAAATTGAACCCCATTTTGCATGCCTACTATTTAGTTTCTTCTATGTGTTTACATACCTCATTGCTTCATGGTCAGTGAAGAGTACAAATTCCTTTGCTACCAAGTAATGTATCAAGTCCCTTAATGCCTAAACAATAGCATAAAATTCCACATCATAAGTAGAATATTTCCTCCTTAATTCATTTTTCTTTTCACTAAAGAATGCTTTAGGTTGTCCTTCTTGACTCAAGTACAACACCAATCCCAACATTGAGGCATCACATTAAACCTTGAAGATCTTGATAAAATATAGTAATACCAAAATAGGTGCTTCGACACTTTCTTCTTCAAAAATTCAGATCTATCTTTGTTAACTTATTTCATAATACTCCCTCTCTTTCGTACACTATGTTATGTGTGCAAAAATGCTACTGAAATTCTTGATGAACTTCCTATAAAAATTTTCCAATCCATGAAAACTACAAACCTCTATCATATTCCTTGGAATAGGCCATTCCAAAATTGCCTTTAATTTTCCCTCATCCATCCTCACTCCATCCTCTCGATATGAAAAAAGAAGCATTTTCTCAAGAAATCTACACTTCTTTAAGATTGCATATAGACTCTCTTTATGTAACAAGTTTAACACCAATTTCATATGTAATAAGTGTTCTCCCATTATGTTATTGAATATTAGAATATCGTCAAATAGAAAACAAAAAACTTACCATTCTACTCTCGGAGTACTTTCTTCATTATCCTCATGAATGTTCTAGGTGCATTAGATAGACCAAATGACATCACCATCCAATCATACAACCCTTTTTTGTTTTGAAAGTCGTTTTCCATTCATCCCCTTCACAGATCCAGATCTAGCAAGATCCATTCTCAGTAGGTCAATCTTCCTAAAATATCAGCTCACACTAGCAGACATCCACCATCTCAACCAATCTTGGAATTGGGAACCGATACTTAATTGTGATGTTGTTTATTCTCCTAGTTTCTAGAGAATTTCTCTAGCCTCCATTGTTTTTAGGAGTCAATAGCACTTTGGGTTACACATGGACTGATTCTTTCTTTTACTAACCCTTTTGGTATTAGATCTATTACTTGTATGTTCAACTCTTCAATGTGTGTCGAATCATATGATAGGTTGTCTAGGTTGGAAGGGTTGATCCTGGGATCATATCAATATGGTGTTGAATATCTCGCCTTGCAGAGGTAACCCATCTGATAGCTTATGTGGTATGACATATTTGTATTCTTTTAGTACCTTACCATAAGAACAGGTATATTAAATTCCTCTATTTACACCTTCTTTGATATCAGTGCATAACGCAGACTAACTTCTTCCATTTCCGTAACAAACTCTTTTGTAGCCAATAATACCTCACTCTTTTGTTCTTCCTTGAAGGGTAACACGACCACCTTTACACGATACTTCCAAAAGGTATATGTATTTTTTCCTCCATCATGTGTAACCTTTCAATCATATTGCAAAGGCCTCCATACTAATATATGCCATGCATCCATTGGGATAACATAACACCACACCTCATCCTAATAGGTATGCCAAATCTGAAACTTTATAAGGCATCTTTTATATATGGTTACTTCATTCCCTTTCTTGAACCATGATATATGATAGGGATATGGTTTTTTCTCACATTTTAGATTAATTTTATCAATTATTACACTTGAAACCGTATTTTAACAACTATTACCATCAATAATAATATTACATACCTTTCCTCTAAAGGTACAAATTTTTTGTTCGCAATCATGAATCAAAACAAGTAGCATCCTGTTCTTTATCCTTCCTTAGGAAAATAATTTACCTCCTTATCATCATCGGGTTTCACCCAAGTCTCGCAACAACCTCCATTTCATCTTCCTCTTCAGCTTCAACCATGTTTACTCGTGGCTATTCTCCTTTCCATCTATCTTGTGTAGGTAAGTGCTGACACTCAAAGGATTTTGACCCTATTCACCACATCTATAACATGTATAATGCCTTTGGGGGCTATTTCAGCCATGTCCCCCATTATAACCTTTTCCCCTAAAAACCCCCTACCTATTTGGTAATTACCACAACTTTGACTAGAATCTTCATACCCTTCTCGCATTACAGATTCACCTTTTGTAGACTCAAATCTACCCCTTCCTCTCATTGGAGATAAGGATGGCCCCCTTTCACACCTATTCTAAAATTATTCCTCTTGTTCTTTTCTTATGCCTTTAATGTGAGTTTATAAGCATCATCATGATATGGATCCGAAGGATACTCAACTACTTTGTATGTTGTAACTCAACCCATTTACATATTTTGTATCCTTCATTCTTTAGACTCTCCATGTTCCACCCTAATTAACAACATGTAAAATTCATTGGTATACTCCTCAATGCCGAGATCCTTCTATCTTAGGTTTTGGAACATTCAAAAGTGTGTTTCTAATAATTTGCAGAAGAAATGTTTCTATCATCTTATTTACCATTTTATTTCATTTTCAAATCTTACCCTTTCCATTCCGTTATCTTTAATTTTGTAGGTGATCCTACCTCGATCAACGCATGTCCGACCAACTTAGTGTATGCAAACATAACTTTCTTCTCCTCTCGAAATGGTTTTACACTCAAATTATATTTCCATGTGATTCAACAAGTCAATCAACTCCTCTGGTCATAGCCCTCCACAATAATCAACAAAATTAATCTTTATGCCATCATTATTTCCCTCTAAAGCCTGGATCAATCTCTCCTCAAATGGTCTCTCATTCAAGGTTTCTTCATCTCTCTCATTTTATTCTTCATCTCCTCCTTCATTCATTAATGGAGGTACTTATTTAGTTTCACTATTTGGGTCTGCATCCCCATTTGCATGTCTCCTTCTAAGGTGGTAAACTTCTCTGGTGATCTCGAAACTTATCACTTGTAGCTTCTACATATGCCTATTAATCTTAGCATAACCTCCCCTCCCACGTCTAACCATGATTAAATAAAATAGATGCAAAAATTACACATAAAAATGTAATATGTTACCTTAACTATTTCTGCAAGATCAAAACCTCACTCGATACTAATTGATGTGAATCCAATTTCAAGAGGTTGAAATACGTCCAAAACACAAAAAAATATTTTCAAATAAAAACCCAGAGTTTCAAAATATCGTTCTTCTCATTCTGGAATCCACACTAAGATTTTACACCATTACAATCCTCCTTTTATTTCATGTCTACTCTAAAAACCCTAAAATGCCAAAAATCCCTAAAATGTCAAAAATTACCTACTAGCAAAACAACTGGATGGGCCATAAAAATTTATGTGCTAAATAATCCTTGATAAATTAAGGCTCACATGAAATTTTACCTTATTTAAATAAGCACAACAAAATTTACTAAAGTTCTAAGACCTAGTCAAAAGTGAAAAAATGTTTGGAGCCAATTTTAGGCCACTAGATGAAGGAATTCGTGCCTGAAATTGTGTCAAAATGGCCATAACCTAACAAGAAATGTTGACTTGATCATAATACTAGTCTATGTCTACCACCCCGTAAAATATATAGACGATCCAATGGTTGGATCAAAAGTTATGGTCACTACAAGTTACGCTCCCGCATTAAACCATGTGCATAATAATGTAATCGTAGTAACCCTAAAAATATATGTAGTGACAAAAAAATCATTTTATGTTTCTAGATTTTAATATAGATTTAATAATCAATAATCATTGGGAATGAATTTTAATATCTTCGTTTGTAATGGTGTTATTACATTTTAATTTTAAGATGAATGTTGGTGTGCGCATGAGGCCAAAAATGGCCTCCCATAATGGAATTCAACAATAATATGTAAATGTGAAAAATTGAATAAATAAAGATTAGAGGTTGATTTTACAAGAATAAAATTATGTGATGAATTTCAAGATACACTTCTGGAGTATTTATGATGTCGATGTTTTGAATCTACTATGAAACCCATAGTTGAAAACATAATTGACAAGAGTTCTAACATATTTAAATATGCCTAAATGTAATGGTTATGTAGGGATCGACTAGGTAAGGATAATGTTTTTTCCATTAATCAATGTTATAAAAGTTATTATTTAATTAATCTATTATTACTCTAGAAGAAAAGAGTAGTAATGTGTAAATTAATTAGTTAGTGTACATCAACTAATTATTTCCTACATAGAAAATTAGTTTAATAAAGGGATGTTAAAGGGTGATGGGAGAGAACACTCTAGGTGTTGGTTATTTTTTTTAAGAAGCATTTTTCATTTGGATTTGTATTTCAAAACTTCATCATAATTAATATTGTTTCTGTATTTCTCAATTTCAACTACCTTGTATATTTGTCTTCTGCTATAGTGATTCTTCATTGCAATTACTCTTGGATCATGAATGTAAATGGAGTGATTTGTATTGTCTTCATGTTCTGCTAAGGCCCATTTTCCAATTTACCATGTTCTATATCTTTGGAATGTTTCTTTAACCTTGTTTGGATCAAGTGATTGTGTCACCTATGTACATTTTTATGCACAACAAGGAATATAGTAAATATCTTTTCTCGGATTCCTTAACATATTTATGATGGTTCTTATGGGCGTAAAACATGTATTTAGACCCTTTCTTTGGAAAAATCCAAATATTTGGTAAGATGTTCCTTAAATGTAAGCAACAAAATCCTTGATTTATATACCCTTGTCTAAAACATCTTTTATTTTTTTACTTTTATTCTAGGTCCATTCTTTGCTTTTAGGAAACTACATTGATTTGTCATCTCTTCTATATATTTTATAGAATCCCATGAAGATGTTTGTACCACAGTCAAGGTGTCATTAAATATCATATTTTTAATATTCTAGTGACAAGAGTGTTTACTTAATCTTACTTTTTGGGATTGGTGGTCATGAGAATTAGATCGTATATATATATATATATACATAGAGAGAGAGAGAGTGACATATGTGTGCTTTTTCTCGATATCTATGCCATAGAACCACCCTCATTTCTCTTCATTGGGACATCACAAAAGGTAACTTTTCATCATTTTTTACTTCTAGAGTGAATTTTATATGTTCATATTGTGAATTTAGTTGATATAAAAATTAGTTTAACCTTTTTCAACCATATGGCCAATTGTTGGTGCTCAATTTGATCTCACCCCGTTTGTCCTCGAAAACGTCTCAATCCGCATGGTTTGAAGTTTTCTCTGTCTCCCTGTATTGATGCATGAAGTATTTTTCCTTCATTTAGTTGCCATGGTGTGTCCTTTCCTTTGGTTGAGGATCACATTAAGTCTAGAATTTGTTTTCCATTCCTTTGTCCATGTGAAATAATTTGTAACTTGGGCGTAAATTTGGGTTTTTTCTTTCCTTCTGTTTTTCCACAATCATGTTTTGTTTTCCCTGTCATATTTTTCCTAACATCTGTGGAAACATGGTCCCTTTTGATTGGATGTGGCTCGTGAGGAATTTTGAAACTCTAAGGCTCACTTCAAATCAAATATTTTCTACGTGGAGGGCCTATGCTCATATAAAAATTCACCTCTTGGTTTGACCTTTGGAGTTATGCCAAGGAGACATGTGGAGGTCTCCACTGGCCCTGCCTAGACTTATACAATTTTTTTCATGCAGCTGGTGCAACTTTGTTGGACCATGGACACGTGGAGGGCTAGCGCTCATTTGAGGATCCACCTCTAGGTGCTACCTTAGCAGTTGTGCCAAGGAGACACGTGGAGGCTTCTGCTGGCTCCTCTCTATACTTAATGTTTTTAAGCAACTTTCTAAGGTCTAGGACATGCGGAGGGCCTGCATCCATTTGGGGAGCTGCCCCTGAATTTTATTTTTGAAAGAGTGCTAGGAGACACGTGGAATTTTCTGCTCACTTTGCCCTTGCTTGGACTTTTCAACGGCTAAGGAAACTTTCTCGGACCCTAGGCACATGGCACCTTCCGATGGTCCCTAAATTATTTCAACAAATTTAATGGGCTAAGACACGTGATGAGCCCACACTTTTTTAGGGTCTCTGCTTTTGGGAACCATATCAAAAGTGCACCAATGAGACACGTGGAGGCTTCCATTGGCTCCTTTTTATACTGAGACGTTTCAAAGGCCAAAAGGTAATTTTGTTGGGCCCAGGCATGTTGAAGGCCCGCGCTTGTTTGGAAACTTTCCTCTGTACTTCACCTTTGTAATTTCACTAAGGAAAAATGTGGATGAATCTAATCTAAAGTTGAGAAAGTGGAGAATCAATGGTTTTTGTGCATTGCATCTAAGTTTTCCACCATTTTTTCTCCAAAACTCCTGGATATGTGAATACGCATTATTTTTCATCATTTTTAATGAAATTCCTTTTTGTTTTTGTTTGCAAAGTGCAATTGAAAGGATTTAGAGATTAATTTTTGATTTCAAGGATTGTAAAGGTTGAAATTTTGAGGTTGAAATTGCTTGGACACTTGCAAAAACATGAATTACAAGAGAATTTGTATGCAGAGAAAAGTTATAGAGGAAATAATGAGAAAAGGATGAAATGATGGGGGTTGCAAGCACAAAGGATGAAAAACGTGTTGCCAGAGGAGATGACTGGGTGCCCCAGTTAAAACAATGATGGAAATATTTGCAATGATTCACCTTTTTTAACAACTAACAACTTTTTGTTGTAAGTCTGTTAAACGTCATTTTCTTGAAATCATGAAAAAACATGTAACAAACAAAGGTTCCTTGAATATTCTTTTCTTGGGGAAAAATCTTGGATGTAAACGAGTGTGATAAAAAGCATGCTTTAGTTATACAAAGGGTCGGGGTTGAATTCTTATGAGAAAATTTCAGAAATCCCATCTTCCTAAGAGACCATATGAGAAACCTGTTAATCTCTTATATTTTATATTTGATCATGTCAAGTTAGTTGCAAGTGTACAAACATTGAAATACTCTAAGATCGTTTCAAAGAAACTTTCCCCTGCTGATGAATCTAATCAATTTCGAATTAATTTGTGTTAATCTTGGGAAAATTTGTGTTTGCTTTATTTTAGAATGTCTGCAAGTATTTTTTCTTTTTCCTATTTCAATCTTGTGTTAAAATCCCTTCGAATCACATAGGATCTGTTCCCTGTGATAGTTTAGTGGCATTTGCAATTTCATTACAAGAAGAGCCTTCATCCTGTAATGAGATAAATAATTTAAAATCACTTTACTATAATTTTTTTGATAAATATTGTCTATAAGCCTTTGAGTGTATCTTAGGTGTGAGGAACCATGGGTCTTTGATGTTTAATTGAGTCTTTAGCTTGATCTTTCGTGTTAAATTCTTAGAGATTGTGTGAAACCATGTAAATATGGGCCTCCATTGATGCACACCTTCTCGTCAAGGAATATTTTATCTATTTTGAATCATTCTGTCATTTAGTTTTCTAATTTTCTTGAAGGTTCTCAAAGATCTAGAAAATCAAGTTTAGCTTTAATCTCAAACCAAAAATTATTCAAAAACAATTAATCCTACCTCAACTAACCTTGTTTGCCCCCGTATCTCCACAAATGAATAAATTTTACTTGCCAAAATATGCGTAAAGCAATCGATTCCATAATGTTTGTAGTAACCTTAACTCTTTTTAGAAAATATTACCATTCTTTAGAAGTGACAACTTGTGAGAGTTAAATTGTGGTGCATTGATCATATTTTCTACAGGTTTCCTTTATATTTGTGTAAAGAAGGTTTTCTTCATTCTCCTTCACCAATAAAGGTTATAAAATTGGTCCTCTCACACTAGTCAAAAGGCATGGCATAAAGTAGTGAGGATAGATAAAATCTTTTTATAAGGTGTTATTGATTTCTCCAACATCTAAGTTACAAATAGCCAATTGAATCACCTCCCAACTACAAAATGACATACACAATGATTTATCTATCTCTATGCTTCTTTGAATTTGTGATGTTTCTCGGCTTGTAAGTGAGAATCAATTTGGATACCAACATGGCCAATTTGTATTAGTATCATCTAAAAATCCTACCCACCATTCTAGTTTATATGGATATAAATTTAATGTTTTTCTTCAAATTTTCAATGTTTATCATAATACAAATATATTTGATGGAGGATGAATTTGAGTTGGCGAGAGCTTCAATCAGGTTATATGTCTCCTGTGACTGGCATGCAAGATTTCCTTTGAATCTACTTATGTTGTGCTCATCTTGTTTTGTGCTTGATAAACTTTGTTACAAATATAATAGAATACTCCCGACACTTGTTGCCTTTAAGAAAACATTATATGGGTTTTTGTTGTTGACATCAACAATATATGTGATCTTTCCATGTAGTTAACACCCCATTTCTCATTTTATCCATTCACACAAATCATAATTATTTAATATGTGACTTGTTAGAAGAAAAAAAGGATCATCGGATGGCGGAGGAGGGATTTGACCTGTCATAAGATTTTAACAGGGGCTTTCCATATTCCTTACCTTCACAAGTCAGATCCCCTTTAAATCCACATGTGTTATGTATGATAGGGAAATTTTCCTATGACACTTTTTGCTATCAATATCGACATCTCCATTTCACTTTCTAGGTATAATTTCTAGTTTATTGAATTAATCTTATCTTACATAACTTTGGAATAAAATTTGATGGCCATGTATGACTATAAAATGAAGTTAGATCAGTTCCCATACTATGTACCAATTTTAAACCCATCCACATTTACACAGAGCCCTATCATCTCCCGGCCCCTTCCAAACACATATTTCATATTCCATTCTTCTCTTATTTTTTGAACCATGAAAAGATAATTTATTATAATTGTCGAAGAAGAACTGACAGATTGATCCACGTAACGAAATGCATTATAATTGTCAAAAATTTACTTTTCCATTGTTTATATTGTTATTCACTCATAGTATGTTATCCAAAAATGGATTTTTCCTAAGTGTCTTATTTGTAGTGGATCACGTGTGATGGGCCAATCGCTAGGAAAAAAAATAACAACATTAAGATGTAAGATGGAGCACAAATCTTGGAGAACTAGGAGTGTTTCGATAATAAAAACAAATCCATAATAATTCTTCTTGAAATATTTAACCATAGACATTCACATTGGAGATAAAATAGGATTTCATGTTAATTCTTGGATCTCTCTGGAGAAAGTAAACAAGATTTGTAACGCCCACAAATTTCCCACACAAAACCTAAAGATTAGTTAGGAAAAATTACAAATTATTTTTTTGTTTGAACTAGATTAAAATGGGAGAAGGAGGAGGAGCCTTGAGAGAAAGAAGATCAACCATGGAAATTTTTTCATGATTTTAGTTTTAAAGATTCTACTATTGTAATATTGCCCATTTGTTTAATGTAGAGATTGTACAATGGATCTGTTTTGTTATTTAATGAAAACATTTTCTTGTTTTGAGTTCAACAATTAGGGAAATTTTCATTTCATTTAATATAAGAATTTTACACATTGGCTTCCATAAAAAGATTGGAGAGCTTTGCTAGTTAATTTTAATTCATTTTTATTTGCTCGAAGTTACCTTTTAATGGTTGTAGACTTAGATTTCATTGAATTTTAAATCGGGTTCTTTTTAATAGATGCATTTTATTTTTCTGTCGAAAGTGACGAAACCACCACCCTACACAGGCAGGTGGTCCTATGATTATTTCCCTACTTGAGGGTTGTTCATTTACCACCACTTTACATTGGGTGGTGGTTTTGAAAGCACTACTCGCATAGGGCGGTAGTTCTTTTCTCCAAAAATAGAACCTTCCAAACATGCATTTTTTCAACAGTTCTTCTACTTAAGTTGTTTTTAAATAAATAATAAATTGAACTAAGGTATTTTCCATTCATTGGTTGCTAGATTGATAAAATTTCTAGTTTCATACTAAAATTACATAACATCAACTCATTCTCTATTCTTTCCTTCAATATAACAAGAAATGTAACAAAAACTTCCATATTTCCCAATATACTTTGCAAAGAGGAGATTTTTCCTCTTTCTAAGAATTTTAGCAAACTACTTTCTTTCCTACAACCTAATAATAAATGTAACCATAATTTCACTATTTTCACTATGTTTTCTTTTCAATAGAAACAAGCAACCATTTACTTTCATTCATAATAACTAAATGGAAATCCATTTTAAGAAACAAGTATATTTTCAACATGATCATCAATATTTTAAAAATGAAAAAAATCAAACCTTAGAGGAAATAAAAACCTTAGGTTATAAGAACTTTATTTCCATTTCAATCCCATTTCAAATTTTCTACTTCATTTAACAATGCAAGATTTGGTGGTTTTCTTTTACAAGAACTAATACATTTAAAATGTAAATTTTTCATTCAAAACAATCTTAGTAGGGTTTACAAGTTGAAGGGATTTTCAAGTAACAAATGCAACCTTCCTTTTCCTATTTTCCCATATACATGCATTTTAAAACTTTATACAAATCAACCATTTTACAACACATTTACAAGATATTGGAATTATTAAAAATGCAAGTTATAAGCCCTCCATTAAAATGGAGACAACATGGTAAAATTTCTATAAATAGGGCTTTTGCTTCATTTCTCCAAGTTCTATTAAGATTATTCTTCACTTGACCTCCACCTTCTTCCTCAAAGTTCAAACATAGAAACCAAAATACGGAAGTAGGAAATGCTCTCCACCCAACCAATAATCCAATGAGGAGGAGAATCCTTCTTCCTCATTGGCCCCCGAGCCCCAAAAATGAAGAAATGAGGGGTATAAGACAACCATTGAAAACTTTACATGGCTTCCATAATCACAATTAATCAAGACATTCACATAATAATAATGTTCACAATCTTTGCACTTGTGCAAAAATGGACAACTCAAAATTTCGTTATGATGGATAGCATTGGTGAAGTATACCTAAGCTAGGGAGATTCTTTCGATAATGTTGTTATTGTTGAATTAAATAATGATTACATGAAATTTATAGTTATGTGTGTTGTTACAAAACATAACAGATCACATAGTCTATAATTTCATGACTATCTATAGCAAAAGAACACAAGGCCCCAAAGCACAACTATGTTTCCTTGATAAAGACACCCAATTACAAAGTAGATGAAATGAAAATTTTTGGAACAACAAACATAAATGCATACTACAAAAATCAGAGTTCATTACTAGATGTTACAAGGATTCTTTGATGTTCTTTCCTTCATGGTTAAGACATTTAATTATATTACTGAGTTGTTTAGTTCATCATACAATCTACATAGAAAGCTGAATTGTAGAAAGAAATACACAAATCATTTTAAGAATTCAATGTTTTATTCATAAGGAATTTCAAATGTTCCCACACAAGCCGTGGGATGTAACTGAGAATTAAATTACAGCTACTAAAATAAGAGGCACACATGCATAAAAGAGAAAATAAACAAGTATGAGTGAACCCATCATTTCCTTCGGTCTTCTCCTTTGGTTGATGCATCCTCATATTAAACTTTGTTCCCTCTTCATATTCATTCCCGAGAGCACTATACCTAAAAAAATAAAAAGAGGAAGATTATCGCTTAAGAGCTCAGGCTACAACACATATTCCTATACTATCCTAATTCATGCACATGGATCTCCAATAATAGGAGATATAAATTACTTGAAGATCAAAAATGCCTACATTATTTTCTCACTCAGAAATATGGAGAAAGAAGAAAAGAAAACCATGGACAAAAGAGAGGCCAAAAAGCCTAAATATTTTCTAACTATTTTCTCAAGTGTGCATGTGTAGATTGCAGAATTAAGAAGCAAAAAGAAGTCTGAATATCCATGCCAAAGAAGTGATACAAAAATTTGGGTTGTAATATTTCAAACCACAATTTCTTAAAAAAATATACATGTGAATATACAGATTTTGGAAAAAATAATTCAATCAGGAAGGACAATTAAAAGTTCATTTATAGATTTGTTGCAATACAACTAAAAGGAACAATTAGAGTTACAAATCCTAGTTTTAATCGAAAGACCCATTAATGGGTACTAAAACCAGAGTAAGGATCAAGAACCTCATTAGTTAAAATTAAAGCACAACAAAAACCCTCATTAAATTTAGAGCCAAAATAAGAACCTAGAAGGAGTTTTAACTCAAAGATCAATGTTGTTTCTAAAATCACATTAAAAATACAAGGGAAAATGAGTATCAATGTTTCGAAGATGAAATAATAGGGACAAAGTAAAAGGGTGAGCTCAATATTGATCAAAATGAGCAATATACAGTAAGGAGATTACAAAAAAAAAACATGAAGCCGCTATGATCTTGTTCAAAATAACGATGATATAGAAAAAACTAAGCTCACAAGCCTCAACAACGGAAGACATAGAATCTTCCCAGAGCTTCACAGGACACAAATCTTTTGAAGAAAATCCAAACTCAAAGTAACACAACTAGTCAAATCGACCAAATCTTGTAGTATAATCCAACCCAAAACTCAAAGTGATCAAAATGGTGGCCATTAAATAACAGATAGTTCCAAAGCCGAGCTCGATAGAACTAACTATAGATGCGTATAAACTAAGCTCGAAAGATAATCTCTAATGGCCACCGTCTAGGGAAAATTTTACAGAGTTCCTTTAGCTTAGATAGAGCTCAAGAATGGAATGTCAAAGACTTATGGTTTTGAGTGTTTTATTCATTAGATCAAAAACCACAATTCAAAAGTACAGAGATCAATGCTCAGAATTGATCACCAAAATCGAGTCAAACCCCAACTTGACACATGAAAATGGCTAGTATTTTTAGCGAACTTAGCATTTTCTCATCAAAGGAAAAAGTCAAATGTTGAGCCCGCATAAAAATTTCAAGGCGGAGCATTGGAGCCTTTTGAGATTTTGAGCTTTATTTCCAAAAGGGCATAAAGTCATAAAATGGCTCTTGGCCCCACTCATGCCAAGGAAAAATTCAAATGTTGAGCCCGCCTAAAAAAAGTAAAAGCAGAGGAGCAGATTGTTTTGAAGGTTTTTTCCAAAATGGCGTTCAACTTTTAATCTTTTTGAAAAGGGAGTAATTTGCAAATGAGCCCGCATAAAATTGCCCGAGACTCATTTTGAGCATCAAAACTCAATCATATTAAATTCAGTCAAATGAACAGTGGATCATCGAGTCAATTTGAAAATTTGAGCCCATTGGAACGTTTTTTTTGAAAAAGAAAAAGTGATAAAGTTCCCACGACCCCCGCCAAGACCCATTATGAACAAGGCCACATATTCAATAGGTCAAAACCAGAGAGTCGGGTGAATTTGAGATTTTGAGCCCTTTTTTAAAAGGGATAAAAGTGATAAAATTTCCTGCGACTCTGCCCATGCCATCAAAATCCCAAGGTGGAAAGGCGGGCCACCAGAACTCTTTTGATTTTTGAAATTTTGAACCTTTGTTTTGGAAAAAGAGGATAAAGTTGAACGCGACCTACTTTGGCATCAAGATAAAGACATATGTGAGGCCCAAATTAGAAGTGGAAGGATTTTCTAGGCCCGTTTAGTTCAAATGTCTATAAAATGCACATAATGTTTAAAAATGCACAAATATAAAATGGATTTTCCAAGCTCATTTCCGCTTCAAATCTATCCTCAATGGAAAACTCTTTTTCGAAAAAATGAAGGAAAAAATTCTCTATAGATACCTTCATTCAAGCTTGAACATTAAACAATGGCGGCCAAGGGAAAATTTAACAGAGCTTTAGATCAAATGGAGCTCAACAATGCAAATACAAAAATGATTAAGTTTGTAATACTCTTGCACCTTAATTTGAGTCCCGAGTTCACCACATTCAACCATGGTTAGAAAGTGCTAATATTATCACTACAAATGGATAAGGTCGCATACCTTCAAAAAAGGATAGATCAGCAAGAAGACAAAATCTACATGCACAAGGAAGAAGACTTTCTCATCAAGCAAAACTTATTTTTAGCAAATTATCACTCATGCTTTTCTTAAAAATAGAACAGTCGACTGCAGTTGACTGAGTTGTAACCAATGGTTGTTAATGCCTCTTTGTATTTGCATGTTCTATTTTTATTCCTTTATTTATTAATAGATGAAGGATAAAAATAGGATGCATGGGCGAGTACAATTCTATCCTATTTTTAGGAAGGGTGGGAAATAATTTTGCTATATATTGTGTGCTTTGGAAAAGCACAGAGGAGGAATTTTTAGATACAGAGCTCTAAAGCAATTTTTTGCTAGTTTTTCCCTTTGAATGTGAAGTATTTTCTACCTTTCTAATTATTTGTAGTCTTGTGTATGTTTCTATTAATCTTGTGAATGTTGAATCATCTCGATTAATCATCTTATCTTGTTATAAATTTAGTAATTTCTTCATGATATTAATGTGTATGTGTAACTTAGCAATATTGTTGAGATTTTATCCCCAATACATCAAAATTTTTACCATTAATTATCTTTCATAAATCTGTTGGTCTCAAGCATCAAAAATTCATTCCATATCAATTGTGCATGTACTCATTCAATGACCTCATATAATTTTGGTGTATCACCTTAGCTTTTATTTTATTTTTCAGTCATCTTTTACCCTTAAACCCCATAAAATCAGTTTAGGATACATCAATAAGAAACAAGCCTTGATACCAGAGACTCACCTCAAAATAGGTATACCTAAAACCTAAGGTGTTTCCATTGTATCTACAAAAGAGAGAGATAATTTTGCAAGCTTAGAACACCTGTAGCCATCTCTCTACATGGTGTACTTTTGAGAGATAACATTTTTTGGCATGCCCGGTGGGACTACGAATCAGATCTGCATGCAAGTTACAAATATCTACATTAGATCTACAGTATACTTACAGCAAATAAAAGTTATTTTTAGGACAACAAGCTGAAAAAAAATATTCTAATGATTTAAAGATCTATTTGGAGACTCCATAAAGCTGATTTCAGACCAATATTGCAACATGTTCCATGCCTAAAGTGACTACAAGATCATTGGTAAGAGAAATTCCTTCTAAGTTTATTTCTTTACCTTTGAATTCTGCAAGAAAGAGAAGAGTTTGTAATAATTTACCTTATAATAGGCCTGGTTTTGATAACCCTCCTCCTAATACTCCTTCACCGTGTATCAATTTATCTATTCAAATCCCATTGTTTCAAATGGCTATTCAACCACCTAGGAATTTTGTGACCTTTACTAATGGCAGCCCATTAGTAATCCCAAGTTACATGATATCCCTAATGCTGCCATGAAAAGTTTGCCATCATTCACTAGTGAAAATCAAGTTACACGTATAGAACAAATTAAATATGTTACAGCTTATGTGTAGTCCATAATATCACTCATGAAGATGTGGTTTTGATACTTGTAGCTACATCCTTTAAAGGACACTCCTTGCAATGGTATAGAAATATAGAGATTGGAAGCATAAGAACTTGGGATGATTTAGGTGAAAATTTGTTGAAACAGTTCCAAGATAATTCAGATCATTTGTCCCTCATAGAACAATTGTCTACTATTAAAAGAGATCCTCATGAATTCATGTCTAGTTTCAACATTCATTTTTCTAGAACTTGGGAAAGAATCCCAGCAAGTGTTAAGCCTCAAGTTGACCATGCTTTCCTTTATTATCTAAGAGCTTTAAACAATGATATTTCAACTATGATTTAGTCTATGGGAGGTAATACTCTTCCGGATGCTTATGACATTGCTATAAAAGATGAAAATAGCCTTATTCAAGCTAAAAAATTAGCACCAAGGCCTTCAATTCCTTTTTGGGCAGATTTAACACCTATCCCATAGCCTATCACCATTGTGAAGCCTGTTATTCCAGCCCAACAAATGATGTGTTAAAAGTTTTGCAGACTTTTGGAAACAAGATGAATTCAATTAACAATAAAGTTTCATTACATAGTAGACTTTATTAGGCTCCTTATCTACAAAATTAGCAAAACCAATAAAATAGGCAGCCTTACCAATAGAATCAAAATTATAGGCAACCTTATCCGTAAAGGAAGTTTGATCCAAAGGCTCCTACTCCATCTAACACTTTAGTTCTAGTTAATATGGCTACTGAAGAGTGGTGTCAACCTTGTAATCAACCTCATTCAGCTGCAAATTGCCCAAATGATTTTCTAAACATAAGTCTTGTTGCACAACCTCAATCTGAAACATTATTCATGCCTCAAATGGAGGTGGGAAGCAAGAAAGTCATGTTCAGAAAGCACCTAAACGAATTTAGTCAGTTTTAGTGAGGATGATTTCATTGCAGTTACTACTAGGGCTTAGGAAAAGGCTGCAGAGAGTAAAAAACAACAAAATAGGCCTATTCTACCTACTATCACTGATAAAACAACAACTATAAGCCCAAAACCAGCTAACAGTGCATCTATTCCTAAAAAAACAACAAGTGTTATAGCTGGTAAAGAATAGTAAAAACAACTACAACCTGATCTAAGAAGGTTATTTATACCTCAGATATCAAAAATAGCTAAAGCAGAATCAATTTTTTCACTAAAGCCTATGTTAAAATAGTAGAATCTGTCTCTAAAATTGTTGCTTCTTTTAACATTATTGATGTAATGAAAAAGCATAATGTTAACATCTCAATGTGGGATGCTCTAAGTATTCCAGGACAACAAGATTTACTTTCTCATGAACTAGCTAAGCTGTAGATTTCTTCTAAAATAATAGAAAAGGAAGTCCAGAAAGTAGACATGGTCCTTGGAACAATGGAACAAGACCACATCAAATAAGTTAAATGGATGGTTTAGAAAGTCTTAAATGCTCATGACATCAAGAAGCCACCACCATTTTATCTATCACTGATTATTGGAGAACATCTTGTTCATAACTATATGGTGGACAATGGTGCAAGTAACATAGTTATGCCAAAAGCAATTACAGAAAAATTGGGTCTACAGTATGAACCTATAGAAAAGAGTGTCTTACAGTTGGATGGAACTACAACTAATACATTTGGTGTCATAAAAATCTATAGGTAACATTTCATACTTTCCCAAATGTTTCCATTCTACAAGATATTACTGTTGTAGACTTACCTCCTTACTTTGTTATATGTTTATCAAGAGACTTCACAACAAAGATAGGAGGCTATCTCTTTTCGATTGGTCTTTCTTATTTTTCACTACTCATTATGGGACTAAGGTTACTATCAATTCAGAACCGTTGGCCAGATTTGACATTGAGCCTCAATTTCTAATGCAAGTAGCTAATTATTCAACTTTAGACCAGTCTGCTTTTGATAATATAGCTCATATTTCAGCATTAGATGGTGTTTTAAACCTATTTATCGATGAAAAGAGACATGAAGAACACGCTCATGATCCTTTCAAAGAAGTTGAAGAATACCGTTATCACCGAATCACATGAAGATGCCCCTATGTTTATACAAGTGCATATGGGACTTGAACTCATGGTGTGATTGGATAACATGGGTACTATCTCTAAGTTGTGGGACTTTCTACTTGAGATAGACCTCCAGAACGCTGGTTCTTTGCTCCTAAACTACCCGCCACAATCTACTCTAATGCAGGGAAACTAACTTTTCTAATCTAAATTTCCAAGGGACGATAGTAAAGAAGGAGTGCCGAAAGAGAGGTATTAGCATGCTACAAATTTTTGAATTCATAAAATGAAAGCCTACAATGTTTGTAAGAATCCATTAATGAAGCGGTGATACACCGAGTTTTAGAAAATGGAGGGTGTGAGAGTAGTCTTCAATGTGTGAGATACGAGAAAATAAGTGCACACTATACTTGGTGATGACAGCTTCTCCATAATCTAGCAAAATGCATTCACAAAATATTTCAAACATACACAATGATAATGGATCCCTGAAAGAACATAATAATAGACACAATATTCTTGTAATCAAGGTTGAAGGGGCAAGAAGAATGCAAGAAAACACAATTAAGAGAAGATGCATCCAAAAACTTATATTTTATTGCTTCTTAAAGACAATGCACTAGCTTCAATCGGTTATAAGATAAGGGCCTCATCACCATGAAAGGAGTCCACAATAAGGGCAACACAGCACATTGGCTTCACAAAGAATTTTTGCAGAGGTTTGCTACAAAAACTACCTCTCTTTACAATGATCCCAACACTCCAATTTATAGAAAAAATGAGAAGAGAGAGAGAAGGGAAAATGGAAATCCCAAAATCTGTCCTTCAACCACTTGTAAGAGGAATTAAATGGAGTAAAATGATTGTATATTACTTGCAAAAGGCTCCCCATACTATCCCAGGTGCTGCAGTAGAGAAAGAATGGTGACCATTCCTCTTAATTGCACTCCCAACTACCAAATAAAATACTGTTATGAACCCGGACATGTTTTACTGAAAAATACAAACCTATTTCTCATCAAATCCATAATTTCTTGATTTTTTTGCATCATTCTCGAGCCACAATTCCAATGGTACCAATTTTGTGCGATTTCGTTGAGAAATGCAAAAGTTATGGCCTTCTAAGTGCGGGCAGCTATTTTTGAGTTTGGCAGGTGATTTCTGTTATTTGATGGGAATGAGCATTAACTAAGAAGGCGAATATGTTTCTTTTATTTAAATATTTCTACCCTCATTCCATAAAGTCCAATTTTGTGAAAATTGGAGGTCGGAGTCAAAAGTTATGGCCATTTGAAGTTCACGGGTCAAACGTTGACTTTTCTTCTTATTTACGGATGTATTTCGGCAAAAAATCAGTCCGCGTGTCCCGCATCCCGAAAAATTCTCCCACATCGGCCGATTCGGGCTTCCTTTTCCCCTTTTGTATCCATTTCTCCTTTTCATGTCATGCATGTACTTTTTATTTGTCCCAAACCGCATGAAGCAAAAACTTGATGATTTTTTCTATTTTACCAATTGATCCTTTAAGAATTATTTCCACGTCCCCGCGGACCGCCATAAAAATGTCTTTTAGTTAAATTTCTTCACTTTTTTAGTCCCAAACTTGGTATGATGAACCTCAAGAAAACCCGTACTATGTTTAAGAAAGAGATCCACATCCTTTAGACCCGAAATGCTTTAAAACAATCCTACAACCTTATCTTTTGCATTTTTTCCATTTTCCTAACTTGTTGGGATTTTTTTCTTGGATGGGAGAGTTAGAGAGAAGCCGATGGGGCCCCAAAACATCATTTCATGCCTTGAACCAATCTTCTTTCTCGGAATCGAAGAATTTGATGCATGTTATCAAAATTACCTTGAGGGTGAATTTTGGATAACAATACTGTCGGTGTGTATTTCTTGCATGAAGAAAATACACCAATTTTCTTGTTGTCTAAAATAGAAAATGCAATGGAAGGGATTTGGAAGCTTCATTTTTGATGGAGCTAAAAAAAGAAAGGAAATGTGAAAGGAGCAGGTTTGATGCTCACTTCCTAAACAAATGAAAGGTATTTCTTAGCTTTGAGTCTCCAATTTTCACGCACTTAAAACGTAGCTGAATACGAAGCATTAATTCATGGTTTACTTTGGGCCAGAAAGAGAGGTATTAGCATGTTACAGATTTCTGGTGATTTTGAGTTGGTTATCAATCAAGTAAGAAATTTCAATGTTTATAAGAATCCATTAATGAAGTCTTATAGACATAGAGTTTTAGAATTAACGGAAGATTTTGAAGATATTAACATTCAATCCATTCCTAGAATAGAAAATAAGCATGTAGATAGACTTGCCACAATTGGTGCTAGTTTTGAAGTGTTGGAACAAATTGAAAATAGCAAAATTCAGCCTCATATAAAGCTAATTTTTAGGCCTTCAATACCTGATAATGACTTGAATTGGCAGGTTTTTGAAAGTGATGATCAAATCTATAGGTTTTTACAGCAAGAAGCTGAGTTTTCTATAGTAAATCAAGATAAATTACAACACTTATATGGTGACTAGATTGTTCAATTAAAGACAAATAAACTACCCCGAGGTTTGGTCACATTAGAAGACATCTTCAACACTGATGATCAGTTAAGGAAGGTCAAGACTAAGATGTCAACACATGTTGATAACTATGAAGAAATCTCAGTTGATGAAGGGAAAATTTTGTTTCTCGAAAGGTATGTTATTTAGCTGAAAACATTCTTTTATTAATCTTTGCAAGGAATTCAAAGATGTTTTTGCTTGGAAATACCAAGACCTCAAAGGGTTAGATCCCAGTTTAGCATAGCATACTAGTGAATTCCAGCCAAATTGCAAGCTAGTTAGGTAAAAATAGAGACCTTTAAATCCCAAAATAGAGCCTCTAATGAGAAAACAATTATCTAAGTTGATTAAATCGGTATTATCTTTCCGTTAAGCATTCAAGGTGGGTAGAAAATATTGTTCTTGTTAGGAAGAAGAATGGAGAAATTAGGTTATGTGTTGATTTCAGAGATCTTAATAAAGCTTCTTTAAAATATCATCACCCACTTCCAAATATGGATCAGATTTTGAGAACATTTTCTAGTTTAGATAGACTATCTCTTCTAGATGGCTATAGTGGATACAATCAGATTTTAGACCGAGAAGAAGATAGGTACAAAACAACTTTTACCACTAAGTGAGGTACTTATGCTTATAAAAGAATGCCTTTTGGACTTTCAAATGTTGGTGCAACGTTTCAACATGTAATGGACATGTATTTTCACATTTTGTTAAATAAATGCATCCTTATTTATTTAGATGATGTATTATATTCTCAATTTTTTTTTAGAACATCTAATACACCTAAGGCATACATTTCAGTTATGTAGACAATTTGGGATATCTTTGAATCCATTAAAGTCTATCTTTATCAAGACATCGACAAAATTACTTATTCATATTGTTTCTAAGCAAGGTTTAGGAATTGATCCATTTAAAATCAAATCCATATCACAGCTATCATTGGCTCATCATAAGAAGGCATTCAAGAATTTTCTTAGAAAAATCAACTTTGTTTGAAGATTTGTTCCATATTTTGCATCATTGGTTAAACCATTGACAGCTATGCTAAAGAAATAGAAGAATTTTGCTTGGACCAACAAAGGGAGAGAAGGGTTTGAAGTAATAAAAATAGCCATCTCTCAAGATCCTACTCTTACAAATCTAAATTTAGATAGAGATTTTACAATGTATGCACTTGGAGATGAAACAATCTCATCATATTAACTCAAAGTTAATGATAAAAATATAGAACAACCAATTGATTGCTTTCTTTGGACAAAGCTTGCATGATTATGAAACAAGGTACACATTTCTTGAAAAATAAGTACTTTCGGTAGTCAGAGGGCTAAAGAATTTCAAGTACATGCTTTCAAACAATAAAATTCATGTTCTTGTTTCTCATCCAAGTGTGAAATATTTCTTGTTAAATAAAGAATTGAATGAGAAAAGAGCAGGCTAGATAATGAAAGTTATGGAATATGATGTTGATATCTAGGTTGCAAAAAGTTCAAGGAAAAGGCTTATGTGAGAACCTAATTGTTGATATGGAAAAACAACATGAACCAGAATCAGAAGATCCAAAACAACATGCTGAAGTTAAGCATCAACAATGAGATGTCATGGTTCAACCAGAAAACCAGCAACCTGAACTTTCTCAAGAGGTCCAAGAATCAAGATGGATGACTGATTTAGTTAACTATTTATAGCATGGTATTTATCTGGAGGTATGGAAAAAAATAAATGAAGGTATTTCAGATTACAAGTTGTACCCTATGTTTTCATTGATGGTGTATTATTCAAAAGGGATATAAATGGAATCTTGTTTACGATGTGTTGACTATGAAAAATTCAACAATTATTATCGAGAATTCCATGAAGGACTCAGTAGAGAGGTCATTTCTCAAAGATGTACCACAACCTTAAAAATTATGAAAGATGGTTACTATTGGCCCAACATATTCAAGGACTATTTTGAATGGATTAGAAAGTGTAAGAAATGTGTTTTTTTTTGGAAAAGAACGTTTATCTTCTCTGCCTTACAACCTATTTAAGTTGATCAACCTTTTATGCAGTGGGGCCTTGATTTTATTGGCATGATAAACCCACCTTCGTCACAAGGACACAAGTGGATTTTTACTGCTACAATTACTTTACACACTGGACTGAAGCAATAGCCTTGAAAGATGCTAATGAAACTTTGATACTTTTCTTTTTATGAAGGCATAGTTTGTATATTTTTGTTCAAATAATTATCATATCGATAATACTTTACCATTTCTCAAAGTGCAAAGGTAATAGATTGGGTTGTTAATCATGGAATTTATCTAAGTTCTTCATCTAACTATTACCCACAAGGTAATGGGTTAGCTGAAAGTACTAACAAGAATATTTTATGGATCATCAAAAGAACACTCAAAGATAACTAGAGAGCTTGGCATCTAATGTTGAATTCAACACTTTGGGCTGATAGAGTGAATCCTAAAATATCAGTTGAAATTCACCATACAAGCTTGTTTATGGAAGAGAAGCAAGAATGCCTATTTCAATTGAGTTACCCACATTAGATTTGCTACATCAAATGGAGTTACTTGAGAATGAACCATTGCAGGTTCATTATGTAGAATTAATGGAGTTACAAGAGCTAAGAGATCAAGCTCATTTAAACATGGAAAAGAATCATAAAACAAATGAAGAAGACTTTTGATAAGAAATCCAAATTCAGAACCTTCAATGAAGGATATATTGTGTTAAAGTGGGATGTTGATTGTGCAAAGTGAAGAAACACACAATTTTGATACAATCTGGAGTGGTCCTTACATTATTACATCTTGTAAGGAACATAATGATTTTAAGCTCTCGAGGTTGAATGGAGAGGAACATCCCATTCCCATGAATGGTATGTTTCTCAAACAATATTATTGAAAATCCTATAGTGTCTCGTTTAGAGTATTATTTCCTCCAATAAGTGTAGTTCCTACACATTGAAAAGTTTTTCAATTCAATAAGTGCATTCATGCGCGTGATCTAGCTTACTAGATCATTTCCCAGTTTTAGTTCATTTTGGAAGGGTTGGAACTTCAAGAAAGAAGATTTTGGTTACATGCTTTGGACTCCATGTCTAATGGAAAATATCAAGGCACTAGTTTACAAGCTAGCAGGAAGCTTTCCTCGCAGGATCGCTAGAAATGTTGACAATTTTTGTAATTGTGCAAAAATGGGAAACCTCAAAACTTCATTATGATGGATAGCATTGGTGAAGTATACCTAACCTAGGGGAGTTTCTTTCAAAAATATTGTTACTATTGAATTAAATAATGATTACATGAAATTTATAGCTATGTGTGCTGTTACAAAACATAACAGATCACATAGTCTATAATTTCATGACTATCTTCAACAAAAGAACACAAGGCCCCAAAGGAAAGCTATGTTGCCTTGATGAAGACATCCAATTGTAGAGTAGATGAAATGCTAAGTTTTGAAACAACAAACATAAATGCATATTACAGAAATTAGATTTCATTACTAGATGTTACACGCATTCTTTAATGTTCTTTCCTTCATGGTTAAGACATTCAATTATATTACTGAGTTGTTTAGTTCATCTTACAATCCATACAGAAAGTTGAAATGCAGAAAGAAATACACAACTCATTTTTCAGATTTTAATGTTTTATTCATAAGGAATTTCAAATGTTTCCACACAATCTGTCGGATGTAACTGAGAAGTAACTACAACTACTTTCCAAATAAGAGGTACACATGCATAAAAGAGAAAAAATAAGGAGTATGAGTGAACCCATCATTTCCTTTGGTCTTCTCCTTCGGTTGATGCATCCTCATCTTTAGCTTTGTTCCCTCTTCATCTTCATTGTTGAGAGAACTATACCTAGAAAGAAGAAAAGAGGAAGATTATCAGTTAAGAGCTCAGGGTACAACCCATATTCCTATATTGTCCTAATTCATGCACATGGATCTCTAATAATAGGAGATATAAATTACTTGAAGATCAAAACTGCATACATGATTTTCTCACTCAAAAATAGGAGAAAGAAGAAAAGAAAACCATGGACATAAGAGAGGCCAAAAATCCTAAATATTTTCTAATTGTTTTCTCAAGTGTGCAGGTGCAGATTGCAGAATCAAGAAGCAATAAAGAAGTCTGAATACCCATGCCAAAGGAGTGATACCCAAATCTAGGTTTTAATATTTTAGGCCATAATTTAAAAAAATATATACATGTGCATATACAGATTTTGGAAAAATAATTCATTCAGGAAGGACACTTAAAAGTTCATATACAGATTTGTTGCAATACAACTCAAAGGAATGAATAGAGTTAGAAATCTTGGTTTTAATCGAAAGACCTATTAATGGGTACTAAAATAAGAGTAAGATTAATAACTCACTTTGGTTAAAATTAAGTAGAGCAAATCCTCTTAAATTCAAAGCCAAAAGGAGAACCCGTAATGAGTTTCAACTCGAGAGATCAATTTTGTTTGAAATCACATTAAAATGCAAAGGAAAAATGAGTATCAATGTTTCGAAGATGAAATAACATAGACAAAGTAAAAGGGCAAGCTCAATATTGATTGAAATGAGCAATATATAGTCAAGAGATCACACAAAGAGAAAAACACAAAGCCACTACCATCTTGTTCAAAATAACGATGATATAAAAAGGACTGAGCTCACAAACCTCAACAATGGTGGCTATATAATCTTCACGAGCTTCACAGGACACAAATCTTTTGAATAAAATCTAAACTCAAAGTAACAAAACTAGTCAAATCAACCAAATCTTCCAAAGATAATCCAACCTAGAACTTGAAGTGATCAAATGGTGGCCGTTAAATAATAGATATTTCCAAATCCTAGCTCGACAAAACAATCTATAGATGTAGATAAACCGGGCTTGAAATATAATCTCCAATGGGCACCGTCTCAGGGTAAAAATTTACAGTTCCTTTAGCTTGGATAGAGCTCAAGAATGAAATGTGAAAGACTTAGGGTTTTGAGTGTTTTATTCATCAGATCAATAGCCATGAATCAAAATTACAGAGATTGATGCCCAGAATTGATCACCAAAATCGATGCAAACCCTAACTTGACACATGAAAATGGCGGGTTGTTTTGGTGAACTTAGCATTTTTCATCAAAGGAAAAATTCAAATGTTGAGCCCACATAAAAACATTTAAGGCGAAGCGTCGGAGCCTTTTGATATTTTGAGCTTTATTTCCAAAAGGGCTTAAAGTTGGAAAATGGACCGTGAACCCCACTCTATGTCAAGGGAAAAAAATCATTCAAAGGGAAAAAGTCATATGTTGAGCCTGCCTCAAAAAATTCAAAGCAGAGGATCGAATCATTGGAACATTTTTTTCCTTTAAAACTTTTAAGATTTTTGAAAAGGGAGTAAAGTTTAAAAATTACCCGTGACTCCACTGAAGCCTCAAAATTCAATCATATTGAATTAAGTCAAAATGGCCTGATTGTCGGGTCAATATAAAAATTTGAGCCCCTTTTTTGAAAATAAAAAAGTGATAATGTTCCCCATGACCCCGCTTAAGACCAAGCAAGTCAACATATTCAATAAGTCAAATGCAGAGCATCGGGTCAATTTGAGATTTTGAACCCTTTTTGAGAAGGGATAAAAATGATAAAATTGCTGCGACTCCACCCATGCCATCAAAAGCCCAAGGCGGAAAGGTGGGCCATCGGAATTCATTTTATTGTTCAAAATTGGAACCTTTGGTTTGGAAAAGAGGATAAATTTGAATGTGACCTGTGGTACCGGATATAAAGACATGTGTTAGGCCCAAATTAGAAGTGGAAGGGCAGGCCAAATGTTTAAAAATGCACAATCTCTATCAAAATGAAAATAAAAGGTTTTCCAAGCTTGTTTGTAGTTCAAATCTATCCTACATGGACAACTTTTTTTTGAAATAATGAAAGACAAAGTTCTTTACATAAACCTTCAATCAAGATTGAATAGTTAACAATATCGGCCAAGGGAAAATTTAGCATATCTTTACTAGCTCAAATGGAGCTCAACAATGCAAATACCAAAAATGATTAAGTTTACAATACTCTTGCACCTTAATTTGAGTCCCGAGTTCACTAGATTCATCCATGGTTAGAAAGTGCTAATATTATTGCTACAAACAGTAAGGCCGCATACCTTCAAAGAAAAGTACATATCAACAAGAACACAAAATCTGCATGCACAAGGAAGAAGACTTGCTCATAAAGCAAAACTTATTTTTAGCAAATTATCACTCATGCTTTTCTAAAAAATAGAACAGTCAACTGCAGTTGACTGAGTTGTAACCAATGGCTGTTAATGCCTCTTTGTATTTGCATGCTCTATTTTTATTCATTTATTTATTAATAGATGAAGGATACAAATAGGATGTATGAGTGAGTACAATTTTAGCCTTTTTTAGAAAGGGTGGGAAATAATTTTTATGTATTTTGTGCTTTGGTAAAGCACAGAGGAGGACTTTTTAGATACAAGAGTGTTGAAGCAATTTTTGCAGCTTTATCCTTTGAATATGAAGTATTTTTATCCTTTCCAATTATTTGTAGTCTTGTGTATGTTTCCATTAATCTTGTGAATGTTGAATTCCCCAATTAATCATCATACCATGTTGCAAATTCAGTAATTTCTGCATGATATTAATGTGTATGTGTAACTTAGCAAAAGTATTGTTGTGATTTTATCCCGCAATACATAAAAAAATTTACCCTTAATTATCTTTTAGAAATTTGTTGGCACTGTGCATTAGAAATTCATTCCATATCAATCGTGCATGTACTCTATCAAATACCTCATACATGTTTGGTGTATCACCTTAGTTTTAATTTTATATTACAAGTCATCTTTTACGCTTAAACCCCCAAAAAATAGTTTTGGATACATCAATAAGGAACTAGCCTTAATACCGAGAGACTCACCTCAAAATAAGTATACCCACACACCCGAGGTGTTTCCATTGTATCTACAAAAGAGAGATAAATTTTGTAAGCTTAGAACACTGTAGCCATCTCTCTACAGGTGCACTTTCGAGACATAAAAAAACACAATACCAAAATAACAATAAAACAAGTAAGTTCCTAAGCACAAAGGCTCCATACTAAAGCCACGAAAGAGAAAGGAACATGGGAATCGACTTACGCCTTGCTAGGGTTTGTGTTCCCACTATAAAACCTTCAAGAATTGAATCATAACAAAAAAAAACACTTATACCTCCCTCCACGAAAATAACTCTTATGTCTCCCTCAAAGAAAAACAACTCTTAAGCCTCCATCACTATTATGGCTCCCATAATAAGACAAAAATATAAGCGAAATATTACTTATCATAAGGTGGGACACACCAACCCAACTCCCTTGAAAAATACCGAATAAAAACTCTTATGCCTCCTAAAAATATTTGCATTCCATTTTTTCGTACACAACCTAAGGGCCATTCTACTTCCCAAAATCACACATACAACAACCACTCATTCACAAATATATGCCCAAAAAATTTACAAAAGAAAACATGGGTGATGACCCTACCTTTCCATTGTAAGAGTTTACAATCCACAAGCAAGTTCCAACATTTCCAAGTCCAAGAAATCACAAGCTCTCTCCAACTCCAAACAAGCCCTCCACCAAATGCACGAGAGAAAAAAAAAAAAACAAGTAACCCCAAATCGTGAAACAAATTAGAATAAATATAAAAGAGAAGAGAGAGAGGTGATGTGGCTCCATGTAGGATGCCACATCATTTCTCCTCCATTCCACATCACAAGGTCAAACCCAATCTCCAAAGCACAATAAATTGGTGGTTGATGGAATGACAACCCTCTTACACACTCAAACTCAAACCCACACCCCTAAAGGACACAATTAAATACTCTTGTAAGAAAAGTGAAATTAGTTGTTCTTTTCTCCATTAAAACAAAAAAAAAGGCCTAAAATAATCCCCTCACATCATAGGCATAGTGGGTGGGTGACTTTAAGAGGTGTGGGACAAGCTTAACTTGTCCCACAAGCCTCCAAAATTGGCTTGAAAGTCAAAATTCAAATTTACATGTAAGGTTGAGTGTACCACACTCAAAAGTAATTAAATTTTTCAAATCCAACATAAACCAAGACAATCAACTCACATTAATTACCCCCTCTTGTTACATCCTAATTTACACTAATTAATTCACTCTAATTAACTTAAATTGATTAATTAACAATGAATAATAAAAGTCACTCAAAATGCTAACAAAAATACGATTAATCACAAATAATTAAAAGAAAAAAGGGATAACCACAATTTACCTAAGGTCACGTTTGAGATCACCCCCTAATGGGGACCTCCTAACAAACTAACAACAATAACAATAAACATTTACACTAGTTGCCTAGCCGACATGTTCATTGAGATACCCCAAATTCCTTCACTATTGGTCTCCTATCCCCTTTTGTTTGTTTTGCTAAAAATTCTTGCAAAAATAAAATTGATACCTTTCGGCCTCATGGCCACATTAACGACATCTAGATAATAAAAATATATATTTATATATCAATTCACATCATCAAATATCATAACCAAACCTTCGCTAAAACTAAGTAATTCCCAATTGTTCAAATTTCCAACATATCGATTCTACTAATTCATAAATTTGAAATAATATCACAAAACCAACTAAATCAAATAACAATATCTATATATCAAGTCCAATGTGTAAGTATAATAGTAACACTAGATCATCAATTACTATTATGTCAATCCATGCATATAATCCATCGTATAAATCACATCATGTCAAAAGTCTAACACATCCATATTGTCTATCAAATAAGTTAATCAAATCATATACAATAATGTACATCAAAGTCCACACTACAACCATACAGTCAAAATAACAATCATAACACAATAGTAATCATGATGTCCCACGTATCTTATCAGTATGCTAACTAGAATACAACAACAAGGTTCAAGATTATAATCAACCGAAATTGAAATCATAGTTCAATCAGTGTTGAAGAGGAGTGGGCATCGCAAGATTGACCGTGGCTTATTTTCAGATAAGGTACATGTAGTTATTTTATTTAAGCCCATATATTTCACATGCTCAAGTAACATGTTAGTAAAATTCATTAATCAATGTCAATGGAGAACTTTGTGTTTAAATGTTAGCGATCCCTATTTTATAGGGTTTATTATTTAAAGGATGAATGTTCAAACTAATGAAACAACATAAAGGCTCAAGGTGTTGATGAGGTTTACAATTGTGAGGAATATGAATAGGGAATGGTCTAACTGAGTGCACACCATAACGCCTCAAGGTGTTGGCTAACCCTAATTTACAAGGTTTATTAATCAAATGAGAAATACTCTAACTAATTCAAAGTGGAGTGTGCTGAAAATAGAGTAATCTTCCGATGAAATGCCGAATGGCTCAAGAAGTTGAGTAGTCAATATCTAATACAAGCTCGTGAGGAACATGAATGGGGTAGAAAAAAATTTCAAATTGAATATATGGTTACGATATTTACAATGATCTTTGAAACCGTGATAAAGATCCGAATCGAGGAGGGATGTAATTTGAGGATCATAATACATCACATATCAAATAAGATGTAGAATAGGTCACCCTCAAAACACATTAGGTATATTATACAAGATATGGAATCCATTCTTCGATTGCCTTAAATTGTAATTAGGGGGTTTTACTGATCCGACATATGAAATCCAATCAAGTTTTAGTTCCGAATCTTTTCCTTATTATTCACATATAAATCAATTACATGTGCCTCATACTTACAAAGGAGTTAAATTAAAAAATAGCACGCTATTTGAACAATCAAATTTATTTATATTTTCCTAAATTTGATAATTAAGATAGAGTCAATTGTTTATTTAAATTAAAAAACTACATAATTGTACATGCATCTAAATGAAATTTTTTGTTTGTGTAAATATAGATTATATGAGATAAATGATCTAATTTTGAAACACTCTACTTTAATTTTGACATTCTATACTATATCACTCTAAAGATGATTCTAAAATTATTTTTATGCATTTCTTGAGCTAGCTATGTATCTTTGGAGTTGGATTGTATATTCATGGAGCTAACTTGTATCTTGTCGAAGCTTACTTAAACATGATAATAGATGCCCAAAAAAATTCACAAATAATCAAATGGTTATTTTCCTACGAGGCATTGTAAAAATATTAGCTAACTGATCTTGAGATCTACAAAATTATAGACATATCTCTTTGTTATTAACCAACTCCCTGATGAAATGATATTTCGTGTAATCTCAGTATGCTTACTATACTTGTGAAAAAAATATTTTCAGACAATGTAATGGCTGACTTGTTGTCACAAAAATATTTTTAGGCTCTTCCTAATTCTTCCACAAATACTTCAATATTCTTCTTATCCATAGAACTTGACATGTTGCTCTTATGGCTACTACATATTATGCTTCAGTTGAAGAAAATATTACTATGGGTTGTTTCTTTTATTCCCACGAGAGTACCCCTATTCTAAAATGAAAAACATATCCAAATGTAATATTTATGTCATCTATAATGCCGACACATTCATCATCTATATAATATATGTGTTTTAATTCATTAGATGTTGAATACAAAATTCCATAATTTTTATTTCCACATATACACTTCAAAATTAGACTCCACAATCTTTAGGAGACTCCATGAAGCATGAGGTGAGGCTCAAAACATACACAATATCATTATATCATGCATTGTAATCCTAAAATACATGAGATTAACAACCAATATTTTGAACAATTTTTGAATAATAATTGACCTATTGTCATCTTTTTAAAATTTCAATCCTACTATAATTGATATCGACGTTATCATGCAATTTGTCATGTTAAATATTTAAACAATTTCATTAGCATATTTTATTTGTGAAATAATTCCATCTTCTAATTGTTGAACTTCTATTCCAAATAAAAATTCATGAGGCATACATTAGTCATATCAAAATCTTTCCTCATGGCTTACTTAAATGAATCTATGGACAAGTCTCATTTAATTATTCAATCATCTACATAAAAACATACAATAATAATTTTACCTTATACATTTATTCTAATGAATGAAGGAGGTTGAATGTTGCACCTATTGAAGCCATTCTGAAGAAATCTAGAATCAATCTTTTTGTACCATGCTCTAGGAGCTTGCTTATGTGCATATAGTTATTTTCTCAACATATACAACTTTCTTTCATTCCCATCAATCTCATAACTTTCTATCTATTCTACATACACTTCTTCTTCAATAAGTACATTTCAAAATATTTATTTCACATCTATATGATATATATGTCATTTGTGTTAAGATTAAATCACCCACACTATTATCACCATGTCCAAATGGGCTACTGAAGAAAATGTTTCTTTTTAATATACTCCATATTATTGTGTAAATACTCTTTTAACTAATCATTCTTTACGTTTCTACTTTTTTCCCTCTGCGCTATACTAATTCCTGTAGACCCATTTCACTCCTATGACATCCTTCCCTTTTTGATGATATACCAACTCACACATATGATTTTTCTCGATGTATTATGTTTTATCATCTATGGTTTTACCCAAAACTTCATCATTCATAGCTTCCTCAAAATATATTGGATCTGTAGATTTAGAAACTAATACAAAAAATAAAAAAGAGTTATTGTAGCAATATTATATTTAGCTTCATATAACTCACTAAGACTAATTTTTAGTTGAATACACTTCCAAAGATTGGATCTTAAGATGAGCCACTTTGAACCAAACTAGATGTACTAGACCCAAGAATGATTTCTAAAGGATTTTTTTGGTGTTCTTTGTGGAGTATCTTACATAAGTGAGGTTGACTGAAACTTGGTATACCTTTTAGATGTGGATGGAGGTGTAGATTTTACAATGAATTAAGATTCTTGTGCAGGAGTGGAAGAAGGTATTGTATGAAAATTAACTTAGAGTGCTAGCTTATGATCTCGCCATATCATCTTGAGGAACAATTCTGCTATACTAATAGTTTTTCTATACTTCCATCCCAAGGTTCATTTTCAACTAATTGCACATCTCTAATTATTATAAATTTTCTAGTCATTGGGTTAAAAATTAGTTAGTATTTAGTATCCTCTAAATATCTAACAAAAATAAAATTTTGTCCTTTTGTATAATTTATTTCTTAAATCATCAAGAACATGTGAATATGCAAAACAACAAAATATTTTAAAGGGATCAACCTTTTGTTTTATGCCACCCCAAGCCTATTAAGAAATAATGTTTCTAACACTCTTGGTTTGACATATGATTTTAATATAAATAGTAGTTGCTATTAATTTTTTCATATAATCATCTAGTATATATTGTTCCTTCATCATACTTCTATCCATATCCATTGTTATAATTTTCTTTCTGCCACATCATTTTTTTATGGCATGTACCTAGTAGTAAATAACTTTTGGATACCATGTTTTTGAAAATATTTAGAAATGCATTATATATGTAATCACATACTCTAGTTGTCCTAAAAAAACTGATGTAGTGTCCACTTTACTTCTCCATAGAGCCTTGAATTTTGAAACCTATCAAATGCATCATATTTGTGTCTCAAAAAATACACCCATGTTTTCCTTGTATATTCATTGATAAAAGTTTGAATAATATAAACAACCTCACATCGAAGATGTTTTTATTCTCCCACATAAATATGATTGAATAATATAAAGTGGTTTCATTCCTCTTTTTTTTTTCAATTAAAAAGATCTATATCTATGTTGTTTTCCCAAAATACATATTTTATAAATCCTTTTTGGTTTCTGAATAAAAGGAAAACTTGTAACCATTTTTATCTTATCTAGTAAATTCAATAATCTAAAATTTAAATGCCCAAATATAAGATGACATAGCTATGATTTATATTTTCTTATTGATTGGAAATTTGATTTTTTATTTTTATCACTACTTCGGCTATTTCATGGAAGATATGAAGTACTCTAGACCTAGAATGAGAATTTTTAACCTACACAACAACTTCCAACTATGTATGTTCTTTTTAAGGACTCTCCACACTCTGCAATGTAGATTTATTATATGCTTCATTAAAGGTAGTTATGGACTAAGCACAATATATTATTATTTATGTAGACACAAAGCAATGCACTTTGTGTCATTATCTAATCTTGATTGCATAATACTATTCATATGGTGTCTAAGTAATAAAAGTACTAATTAACCCATGCCTTTGGCTACCTTTCTTTGCCTTATGCTTATGTTTTTAGTTTTGCACTCTTATTTTCTCTGTCTATATTTTTCCTTTTTGACATTTTTCATTCTCGGATAGTATCCCATAGCTAGGGCGCCAACGCCAAGTTCCCACGTCCCCTCTAGGCGCCCATCTCCTCTTTGTACTTTGGTCACACTTTGTAGGTACTTTATATTCATTTGAGTATCTTATCTTTTTGGTATTTGGGATCTCCACGGTTAATTACAAAATTCAAGAAAAGGAATCACATAAATATAAACGTATGTGATCATAATAAGGGACCAAGAACTAAGCATCTACTATCTCCACCTAAGGTTGCATCCATTAAAGGAATCTATAGCAACATGTACATCCATCTAGCTCCATCACAAGGGAAAAAGGGTTGGTTCACCTACATCACACTTCATATGAGGGTAGTTTATTGTTTCCATGTACATATTATTTACATTCTACATCTAGCTACTTACTCATTATTCACATGTGATTGACACAAAAAGTAACTTAGGGCACAACTCTTCACACACAAAGAGAACTATATTGGGTCTGAGATGTAGTGTAGAGATCAATGATAAATCCATCATTTTGGCAGGTGAGGATAGTCTAATCCCTTCATTTGCATCTTTCTTTTTGAGGGTTTGATACTTTTTTGGGGTTTTTCATGTGATTCATTCATTATAGATTTAGAGAGACCTTTGGAATAATTTAGTGACATACACGCGTTAAAAGGAAAACAAGTGCAAACCTCTAGCAAAACCTCATAGGATGTTTTCTGAGCATATATGCAGACTAGGGCATCCATAATCTAGGCCAGGGTGCTAATAGGTTCCCCTATCCTTATCCAGAGCCCTGATCTAGTAAAATATAATGGATTTTCATTTTGCCAAGATTTTGTATGATGGTACTTCATCTCTGTTCAACCAATATCCATCGCGACACGGTCCCAATAACCTTTATAAATCAGCTAAAGGTATTCTAGCCCTCTTTAGGCATTAGAATTTCATATTTTCTATCTTATTTTTCATCGGTATTATTTCGTTTTTTACGTATAAATTTATTTAGTGCAAAATTGTATTAGATTAAGCTAATATATTACATTTTAGCATTATCACTTTGGTGAACATGACCGATCAAACTATTTCTTCTGAATATGTCTTCTCCTTATCAATTCATGACTCAATCATCTTATCCTTCTTTCACACTAACTAAAGTCTCTTGTATAGTTACTACTGCTACTAATTTCATCCAAGTTTGTACTCAACATCATTCTCACTTTATTACGCCTATAGCTTGATCCCTTCATCAATGTAGTAACTACTCACCGTGCTCTTCCTCCTATGGATCCACCCACTTCTCTTCCTCCACCTATAGATTCATCGACTCCATTTTCTCTTTCTAAGGGATATGATATCATTGAATAACTCAAAAATACACCAGCTAAAATTTCCCTCTATGACTTATTACATAATGCACCAGAATTTCATCAAACATTAGAAGTATCCCTTCATGTCATTCATATAGAAAGTGATAATTTTGTGGTGGCCTTCACACACCTCATTCAGTCTCTCAAAAATATTCCACATGCTATATCATTCACTCATGAGGACATATCATCTTTCGCCAAAAAAATCTATGTTCACCCTTTCTTATTACTTCCATTATTAACACAACTTTCACAAACATGTACCTATTCATAATGGGTCAGCTATCAACCTATATGCTAATTCCCTTTTCAAAATATTACATATTAATTATAACCTAATTTATAAGAACTCTACTCTTATATGGGGTTATGACTATATTACTCGTACATGTCAAGGAACTATTTCACTACATATTCAGGTCAAGACTAAGACCATCTTCACTAAATTCCATCTCATCAATGCCTTATTTTAATTCAATATGTTACTCATTAGACCTTGGATATAAAAATACAACCGATCCCATCTACACTCCACTAGTATGTCAAATTATTACAGAAACTTATGAACATACAATTTATTTTGATCCTAAACCTTTCAAATTATGTCACATATGTTGGTGTGAGTTATCCTATGTGTTGTCCTCACATATTGGAGGGTCATATCACATGGGTTAGGTTTAGGGTTTTCGATTGATTCATGCACTAGGGTTACTCAAGTACCTATATGTACCCTTTCACTATTCATTTATGAGCATGCCAAGACACTCTGTTGTCTTTCTCTACATGTGTAAGATTTTTTCATTATTCAAGATTGTTTAGTTATTGATCGATTCTTCCTTGTGATAGTTCATTTTGGTGCACGCTTTCCAATATGATTAGTAAATAATTTATTAAAAATTGTTTTTAAAATTAATGCAATTATCATTTTTTTAAAGTGCAATTAGCTCTAAAATTAACTAAATCGAGATATTTCCTAACGGTAATATTTTTTCGGCATTAGTGTCCTTTTTTATTAATCATGCACTCAAGTGTGCGGTGACACTCTACGCACCTATTTGTCTTCCACGTGCCTTTCCAGCATTCTCAAGATCATCATAACTCTTTCGAGTTCATCTAAAAACTTGTATTTTAACCTTATTATTGCTTATGCGGCTAGTGAGCGCATCCACCATAGTCTGCAGCAAGGGGGTACTCTTTGTGATGTGAGACATTTTTTCACACAACCAGGATTTGATTTCACCTCCTTCCTTGTTTTGTGATTCATGCTTGTTTACGGTGTCCTATTTGTTTTTCTGCGCTCCACAAAACACTATTGTGGTCTTCTCTATTACACGTTATTACGCTAATTGCAAGTCAAGTTACCAAGTGTTTCCAACCACACACACAGACCTGATTGTAATCAACGCACTAAACTATAAAGTGCTGAAAGAAGGGGGTTATTATATTGTCCTGGGTGGTTGTGTTTCTTTTCTGCATTTCTTCTCTCTCTTTACTATGGATGCACTTTCAATTCCTTTTCTTATGTCGTTCAACTTATTCGAATCGAGATCAAAAATGATTATGAAACTAAGGGGTAAAGGGTTATATTGCATCACCATGGGAGCGAGACTCAACCAGATGATGATCCTAAAAAATCTAAGTGGTTAAACCATAGTGATGAAGCTTTCGGTCTTATTTGCTTGTCTGTTTCTCGTGACTTTCTCTTCCACATTGAGGCATCCGAAACACCTAAATCTGCGTGGAAAATGCTAGATGTGATTTACGGACAACAAGATGACATGAGAGCGCATAAGTTGGAAAACAAACTACTAGGGTTAAATCCTAGTGAATTTGAAAACATACAAGTTTTCTTCTTGAATTTTATCCACATTAGATTGTTGTTAAAGGGATGTGAAGTAGAGAAGAAAGATTCTCAACTGATCTTGTTGATTCTCTCTAAGCTAGGTCTCGAATATTTTGTCTTCGTGTCAACTTTCTATGCTACAAGAGATGCTTTGGGGGATGCTTGGACTATGCCCTCCTTTGATTGTTTTTAATCCCAACTCATTTGAGAACAAGACAAACTCATTTAAATGGGGTCTCTTAAGTCCAAGTCACATGCCCTTGTAGCAAGTACTAACAAGGGAAAGAAGACTGAAAAGAAGAAAGAAACCAAGATCAAACCTAAAAATGACACAAACACTTCGACTTCTAAGCCTAAGGCACAAAATAGCAAGTTTTGTGTTCCTATTACAAGAAGTCTGGTCATCACGAGCACCACCACTTTTAGAAACAGATTAATCAATTATCTCATTTACTTGAGAAGAATAAAATAAATGTTCCTGAATCCATAAAACAAAGTTCTCACGAAGGCCGAGTCTTCTGCTGCAAAAGGTTTTAAAAATGATAAGAAGACAGAAAGGCCCTTGTAGCAAGACTTGATCCTTCATCGATGTGGATTATAGATTCTAGTTCATCACACCACATGGGTTCTTCGCATGTTGAGTTTCCAACATCGAACCTTGTGGAATGTCCAAAATCACGATGGGTAATGACACGATAGTGTCGGTTTTTGTATTGGATCGGTAGATATGGACGGGGAACATTCAACCAAGTGTTGAGTGTTCCCGATCTCTCTACCAATCTCTTATCGGTTTACAAAATTACTCACCTTAGTGAAGTAATGCGAGTGGAATTTGGTCCTAACTCTATGATTATTCGTGAGCTTAACGATGACACTATAGTGGCTGAGGGAAAGGTTGATGACCGTTCACGATTATATACTTTTTCCCACTTTACTTTTGATTCCACGCCCACTTCCTTTCTCACTCATGGAAATGAGGTTAGTAAACTATGGCATGAGCAATTTGGACATCTAAATTATCGCTACCTTGACTAAATGAGCCAAAACGAAATGGTCAACGGGTTACCCCGTGTCAAGTTTTCTAAGGGTCTTTATGAGGGTTGTACCCTTGGAAAGCATCCTAAAAAGAACTTTGACAAAGGAAAATCCTAGAGAGCTACTCGTCCCTTGGATCTTGTTCATAGTGATATTTCTGGTCCATTTCCTTCTCCTTCGTTTACTAGAGCTCTTTATGTGCTAACCTTCATTGATGAATTTTTGTGATATACTTGGGTATATTTTCTTAAGCTTAAGTCTGAAGTCTTTGAACATTTTTAGGACTTTAAGGATCTTGCTGAGAAATAGGTGGAATGGTCTATCAAGGTTCTTCGAATCGATAATGGAGGTGAATATGTAAACAATAGGTTCATGGATTTCTATACTTTTGAAGGGATCTCTTTATAGCATATAGTTGCTTATAGCCCTTCATAGAATGGAGTCATAGAAAGAAATAACCATACTCTGAAGGAGATGGCCACTTGTATAATTCACTCGAAGTCTCTTCCTCCGCTGTATTGGGCCGAAGAAGTGAATTGTGTAAATTAAATTCAAAACTATGTTCCACACAAGGCAGTAAGAGGGATGACACCCTTTGAAGCCTGGTTTGGATATAAGCCTAATGTTGACCACTTTCGAGTCTTTAGATCCAAGGCTATCACTCGATTCCTAAAAATAAATGCAAGGCTTTGGAACCACAATCAAAACCTTGGGATTTTGTAGGTTATCCTGAAGGTGTGAAGGGATATCAAATTATATTGAGAGAAGTGTTAAGTTTCATGAGTTATCCTAATTTTGTAGGTTATCCTAATTTTCATGAGTTGTATATTGAGAGAAGTGTTAAGTTTGATAAGTCTTCTTGAATTATACTTCTCTACCTATTGAGGTTTTTCATCTTGCTAATTTGAATTCGACTCATCGGATGATGATTACATTTAGCGTGCTCCTCTTCCTAATCCTCCGGACCATCAAAACTTTGAGTCTTCGATTTTGAGAGTAGTGATGATGAGGACTAAATCCCTTCTCACTCAATTGAAGAATCTTCCGACTACGAGCCTGATCCTCCTAGTCCTCTTTGGCCCAGAAACCTTTGCAAAGTGCTAGAGATTTAGTTGGAGATAATTTAGATATGAGATGTACTCACTCGATTTCATTGGATCCCACTCCTTTGCCTATGCTTCTTATCCACAGTCTTTCCGGGAGGCTTCGGTATTCCTAAGTGGGATTCTCGAGGGATGAGGAGTATTGATCTATCATGAAGAATGATACTTGGGATCTCACCCCTCTTCTCCGAAAGGAAGAAAAATCATTCGAGTGTAAGTGGGTGTTTTGAACAAAGTATGGAGTAGATGGAGACATCGAAAATTTTAAAGCATGATTAGTAGCTAAGTATTTCTCCTAGAAAGTTGGGGTTGATTATCTTTGAAACCTTTTCTTTGGTTTCAAATATGACTTCTATTCGACCGACCCTAGCCATTACCACAACAAACAAATGGACATTAAGAGTGCCTTCCTTCATGGTGACCTAGAGGAAGATATCTATATGGAACAACCTTTGGGTTATGTCCAAGATCCCTCCCTCGTTTATAAGTTAAAGAAGTCTCTTTATGGCCTTAAACAAGCCCCTCGGACTTTGGTATGCCAAGATGGACTCCTTCTTACTTACATAATTGTTTACTAGGTGTCATTCGATACAAATGTTTATATTCTACGAAAAGATGACTCCATACTCATTCTTGTTCTCTATGTTGATGAATTTTTTATCACAGGCAGCTCTTCCTCTATTATTGATTCTATGAAGATCACCTTGGCCAATAAGTTTTCCATGACTGACTTAGTTCTGCTTTATTACTTCCTTGGGATCCATATTTCACAATCTGATTCAGGAATTTTGATTTTGCAACCTAAGTATGCTCTTGATTTGCTTTCTCATTTTCAGATGTCTGATTGCAAGTATTCTCCTAATCCTTTCCTTTTCGGGTTAAGTTGGTTTTAGATTGCTCTAATCCCTTGGTTGATGGTAATATTTATCAAAATTTGGTTGGGAACTTGATTTAATTGACTCACACTTGACCGGATTTATCATATGTTGTTGGGATCGTGTCCAGATTCATGCAGGAGCCACATGAGCTGCATTGGAAAGCAGCTAAATGGATCCTTCATTATGTTTGTGGCACTTATACTGATGGCATTCACTATCATGGAGGGGTAGATATTGACTTGATTGGGTTCACAGATTCTGATTGGGCTGGTGACTTAGATCATCGAAAATCTACTTAAGCTACGCTTTATCTCTTTGTTTAGCTCCTATTAATTGGTCTAGCAAGAAGAAGAATGCAATTACGATATCATCTGCAGAGACATTATACGAGAATAATAGTTAATGTTGCCACAAAATCTATTTGGATAGAGGGTATTCGACAGATTTTGGCATTCACTTTGGTAGCCTAAGATTATCTCTGTGATAACATAGGCACTATCTCTATTTTCCGAAATCTAGTCTAACATCGGTGGATGAAGCACATTGATATCCATAGGTGTTGGTACCCAATTTTTTTCTCCTTTTCGGTATGAGTAGCATCATAGATGTGGCATGAAGCTTGAAAGTCGGATAGATCTTGATGTGTGTCATTTTGTAGCCGGGGATGTGGTCTAACTGACACTCAGATTCAGGGAGAGATGGATAAAACCTTGAAAGGATTTGATTTGACCCTCACTATTCTAGGTTGTTCCTTTCAACCAAGGTAAGAGAACCTATATTGTAACCCCCAAATGGTGAAGGAGATGAAGATATCCCTCAATTTATGCTAGTATTAAAAGGCCTTGAGAAAATATGATCAACAATCCAAATCGACTTTCACAAGTTGTCACTCCTAGATCATGGAGATATTTTCAATGCAAGACAAGGGTTATCAAGACATTGTATAATCTTGATTTGCTTTGTGGATTTTGTAAATGGATTGTCTTATTTTGTTGACACATAATGTTGATGTAGGGGTAGTATAGGTAGGATCAATTTTTAGAATGATTTTTGGTGGGGTATTGATGAGACAAATCGGGATATATCGGATCTTTGACAACCTCTACAATACTTGAAACAACTATTAGATAAAATGCTTCAAAAATCAAGAAATTCTTTCAACCGAAGAGGCATAAATGGAAGCCAAGGCAACACTCTTCACACAATCTTTGAGAACTCACCACAAAATCTTGAAGAAAAGAACTCAATTAAACACAAAAATCCTTGATCAAACCACGCCTAAGGTACCCCAAAGGCTTACAAGAAATCTCTCGCAATGAAGGAAGCTAAAGTGATTTTAAATTTCTTTATCTCTTTATCGGATGAAGGCTCTTCTAAACATGAGTTTGCAAATTCAACTAAACTATCAACAAGAAATGGAGATTCTATGTGATTTCTAAAAAAATTCAATGCAAGATTGCAACAAGAACAATGAAAACTATTTGCATGCATTTAAAATTGATAATAGACACCATATTGCCCAGAAAAACAAAGATTAACTCAAAATCTTGTTAGATTCATCGATAGGGGAGAGTTTCATGAACAATCTCGAGCATGTGTGATGGTTATATACTTGTAACAAACTCACATACATGAAGATCCAACACGTAAGAAATTATTCTGGTTCTTTGGTGCGTTTCTCATAAGATGATCTTTTCTTAGAATTTGCTCGTGATTCTCAATTTTTTCCCGACCCTCCACAATTTCTCAAAAATGCATTATATATCTCTTAGCACATTTGATCCTTCTTTCCCAAGAAATTAATATGCCAAGGGATAAATTTTGTTACAACAATTCTTCACGATTGATGAAAAAATGACATCAACCAAAAAAACACTCCCGTGTTGCGAAGGTGTGCCCAAAAAGATTAAATCATTACAAATATCTGGATCATTATCCATCCTGGGGGCATGTTTTTCATCATTGAGGCATGCAAACATCTTTTACTCATCATTTTCACCTTTTTACCTTTTTAAATTACCTCTGCAACTTTTGATTATGTCATTTCACATTTTTTCTTGGGCTAGGGAAAAAAATTACTTCAAAAACATCTCAAATCAAAGAATCAAGCCATGAAAGTGATGCCAATGATCCTGGAAGGCCAAGATGACACAAAATCACTATAAATTTGATAAATTTTGGTGTAGAAATCATGATTCCAAGCTTCCTGGAGCTCCCATGGCGGTTAAAACAAATGGATGCACAACAACTATCGATCTTATCCATCTTTTCCTTTAAACTGGGCCCTCCACGTGTCAAAAAAAAATTGGGACCAAAATTGTGATCATTTTTTACTTTTCCACATTTTTTTGGAAAAATGGAAAATTTTGACCATTATCTCCCCCCCTCCACCTTTAAATTTTGGAGGTGACACGTGGCATATGGTGGTTCCCATTGAAATCACACTTCAATTATGTGCATTTTGAACTTTTTTGGAAATTGAGAAAATTTTCATGTTTTGCCCGTGGGCCTGCACCTCCGATTTCTCCCTTGCTACATGTCTCCTTATGATTCGCTAGCGGGCCAACGCTTAAAATTTTGATTTTGAACTCTTTTGTGAAAAAGGAAAAAATCCCCTTTTACCTCCACCATCCCACCAACCCACCTTGTCCTCTGCCACGTGTCCATCTCCTATTCGCAGTCCAACTCTCCCTTTCTTTCTTTAAACCTTCCTTGCAAATTTTTGAAAATTCAAAATTTCCGCTGTTGACCCACGCCCCTTTGACCATTAAAATGTTACACGTGTCTCACCTGGATTGGTCATGGGCTTCCAAGAAAAAAAAATTCTTTAACTTTTTTGTGAAAAAGGGAAAAAACCCTCTTTTCCCTCTGCTGACCCGCTATGTGCCGCCGTGCTGCCACCTGTCCTCCTTTGATTTGAGCGGGGGCAAAACTTATTTTGAAACTTTATAGAATTAAAGAAAAAAAACTCTAGGTCCCCCACCAGCTCGCTCCTCCACCTTTGGTCTTTTATGGACACGTGTCCACTCCCGATTGGCTACAGGGTTTTGGGCCAAGTTTTGACTTTTAAAATTTTAGCAAAGTAAACTTTAAAAATTCCAGGGGAATTCGACCACCCACTAACCTGCCTCGGCCAATGAAAACCCTCCATGTTGCCAATACCTCTTGAGGATGAATTTGACGGGAAAATGACGCCCATATGGCCATGAAAATGTAAAAAATTCAAAGGATGCCCTAGAACTCAATTTTTTCACCAAGGATGGTAAATTTTTATTTTTAAAACAACTAAACCATGATTTACGAACATTTTTCGACCTTGGGAATGGATTTTCAAATACAAAAAGTAAGAATTGATCAATTTCAATTTTTTCACGATCCGCAAAGGGAAAAAATGACATAGCCCGCAAAATTTGAAGGACTAGGGCACAAAAGAGGGCAAAATTGGAATATTCCTTCAAATTAGGGTAAAACAACAATTTTGTGAGCATTTTAAACCATTGAACTAGAGGGGAAGAAATTTAGATCATTAATTCAAACGGTAAAATGTTTTTGAGAAGATATAGATTTGAAAATTTTAGGGCAACATGGTGCAAGCTTAAAAATTGCACCAACATCGGCTCTTGCTTGGGGATGAGCACTCCCATGAGTGCCACAAGGACAAAACTTAGACCAAGTGCAAAAGTAATCCATTGGACAAAGGAGTCACGATCCAAAATCACCAAAATGCTAGTAGAGAACTTGAAAAAATGGTTATGACACAAAGAAAGAAAACCACAAAACCGACAAAAACCAAAAACAAAGCGACAAACCAAAAACTATACACTTTGCATCAAGCTATGCCTACCTCGAATTTGGGGATTAATCCAAGAAATGATTCGATTCCTACCATTAACAGGAAATTTAAGTAATTCCCCATCTAAATATTTGAGAAAAAAGGTATACTCACCAATTCTAATATCAATGGAGTAAGGTCCCATCCATAATGCATCAAATTTTCCATGATTGCCCTTGTTTTCATGCCTACTATCCCACAACAAAACCAGATCTCCAACATTGAAGGCTCTAGGAGTGACCTTCTTGTCAAAAATCTCTTCAAATTTTCCCTAAATCTGACATGCCTTTGATGGGATGCTCTTCTCTCCTCATCAAGCTCAATAATCTGATTGATACTTGATTCATATGGGCCAAGCTCTTGATCTTCCAACTATTGGGAAAACTGAAATGAAGATAATTGTAGGTGTAAGGGCGAAAATCCTGAGTTCCATACACCAATTCAAATGGGATTTTACCAGTAGCTCTTTTAGGATTTATCCTATCAGCCCAAACTGAAAATTTCAATTGTTCACCCCACTTCTTCTTGTTTTTCTCCAAGGTTATTCTAATGATCTTCAACAAATTATTATTACTAGAATCAACTTGTCCATTCCCTTGGGGGTTATAGTTTGAAGAATAAGTCAGATTGATTCCATATTCATTGCACATTGCCATTAAAGGTTTGGATCTAAAGCACATGGCATTATCAGCTACAATCTTGACTGGGACTCCAAATCTGCATATATTTGATTTAAAAATAAGTCCATAACTATTTGGTGTGTTGATTTCTTGGTGAGGATTGCCTCTACCCATTTTTAAAATAATCGGTGGCTATAAGGATCAACTTATGGACAGCACTAGAAGGATATAAAGTATCACCAATGAATTCCATCCCCATTGCTTAAAAGGATCTTCAATTGATACAGCCGCAAAGGAAGGGAGCCTCAAAGCTTTCAATCTTCCGGATAAACGTTGGTAACTATCACATTTTCTAACCAGTGGGTTGAATCTTTGAAGAGAGTAGGCCACCAATAACCAACTCTCAAAATCTTATGTTCTGTCACTCTTCCAAAGAAAGTGTCCTCCACAAGCTCCCCATGGAAATCAGCAACTATCTTGGGAGTTTCATCTTTAGCTATGCATTTCAAGAGGACACCTTCGGGTTCTTCCAAGCCAGCCCAAGGTCTATAATGATATATTTTTAAGAATCCAGCTTGAGGGCTCTTTTCTGATTTTTATTTAAGTGACTAGGGAAACACAGTGTCCGAGGTAGAAGATCACATCTTTATACCACTCAAGACTTACCAATTTTGTAAGAAAATTTACCCTTTCTTCCTCTAGCTGATTCACTTCCATATTCTACAAGTTGCTCTCAACCATGAGCTTAGCAAGACCCAAACCTCTTACTAGCCTTGTTTTTGGATGTCCATATCATACTCCTATAGTTTGTTCACCCATCTACATCTTTTTCTTGAGATCTACATCTCTCGATAAGATGTATTTCACCATGGTGTGGGGAACATAAATAACAACTTTTGAACTCAATATAAGGCCTGAAAACTTTTGTTGCTTTCAAAGAAGGGAAATGATTGTTTTTCCATGATTGTATACTTTAACTACGTAGCTTGTAAAGCCTTGCTAAAGAATGAAGTACGCCTCTCAGCCCCATCTTCATCCTTTTGGAGCAAAACGGATGCAATAGTATTTTCAGAAGCAAAGGAGAAGATTTGGAAAGGCTTCTTGTAATTTGGAGCTTCCAAGACAGGTGCATGTTTGAGTGCCTCTTTGATTCCTTCAAAAGCTTGAATGGCAGCCTCCTCCCACCTGATAACTTGGTCCTTCTTTAACATGCTTGTGATTGGAAGAGTCAACTCAGCAAAGTTGGAAACAAACCTTCTAATAGAATTAATTTGACCAAAGAAAGATTGGATTCCTTTCTTGGTTCTTAGGATGGGTACTTTGTTGATTCCTTCCACTCTCTCGTGGTCTATCATAACACCATATTTTGACACAATGTGACCAAGCAGCTCAACCTTTTACATGCCAAAATGACACTTGTTTGGATTAAGATATATGCCATACTCCCTACATCCGATCAAGATCTTCTCCAAGTGCTGCAAATGATCACCTCTCTGCCTTGAAATCACAATCACATCATCTTGGTAAAATGCAATGAACTCATTGATGTAACCAACAAAATCATCACCCATTGCTCTTTGAAAAGTGGCACCAACATTCATCAAACCAAATGGAATCCTAACAAAAACATATGTTCCCAAGGAGTAGTGAATGTTGTCTTAAGTCTTTCTCGATTCTTTGACAACCACTTGATTATATCCGGAGAAACCAACCAATGTAGAATGAAATTCAGACCACACACAAGCTACAAAATATTTTCCATATTTGGCAAGGGATAGTTTTCCTTCATGGATGCTTTGTTTATATTTCAAAAATACACTCAAATTCTGATGTCTCCATTCTTCTTTCTGATTGGCACAAGGTTTACAACCCAAGATGAATATCTAGTGGGCTGAATAATACCTCCATCTCTCAACTTCTTTAACTCCTCTTGCATTTTCATGGAGAGAAGTGGATTAATTGGCATTTTCCTCTATCTAAATGGTTTGGCATTTGTTTCAAGAGGGATCTCATGCTGAAATAAATCTTCTCTATATGCTTTCAGCTCTGAATATGACCATGCAAGACAGTCCTGATATTTCTTTAACAGCTAAACATAAGACTATTTCTCCTCTTTGTTTAGACTGCTACCCAACCAAAATTTTCTTGGTTTGTCCTTTGTTCCCAAGTCATGCTCTTCCACATCCCTTGAGGCAGACATGTTTCTATTTATGATGCAATCAGCATTGTTAAAATTTGACTCAAGTGCAACAAGACCTCTAGGAATGGTGTTTGTTTTCAATGGATGATATATTTTCCAAACAAAGTCTATCTTCCTTCAGTCATACACACCATTGGTTCAGCAATTATATTGATTCAAGGCAAAAATCATGTTTCTGGGAAATGGTGAAACCCTCGGCTTCTTTCTAACTCTCCTGGTCCAAGAGGAAAACCTCAACTAAGTTTTAAAATGTGAAAAATTGCAGAAAACAAGCTTATTTGTTTGAGAAAAATCATGAAAATGGCTAAGTCCTAGTCCATCGCAAGACCCAACAACAAGGCTTCATACATGAGGGACATAACATGCATCAAATTATTTAGCGCGCAATCGCCATGTTTTGGGGGTCCCGCCTCCTGTCCAAGAGGAAAACCCGCAAAAAGTTGGAAAACAAGGGGCATCTCGCGACGCAGACGCCACGGGACGCAAAGGTGAATTGGGACGAAAGTGGAAAAAATCGACCAAGTGGAAAAAGTCGTTTTTCGTGCGCTTTGGGACAGGGACAAAAGGGACAAAGGTACGCGTGGGAAAGGTGAAAAGCGAGGTGCCGGATCGGCCGGGATTGGACGCAAGGCGCAAGTCACCATTTCGGGCGGTTCGAGAAATTTGTCCCAGGCAATCCGGGACAGTTGGGACAAAAGTGCGCGGAGGACGCGAACCGGCTGGTTCGGCCGAAACAGAGGACTTTCGTACTGGGACATCCGGGCCAAAAGTACGCGGAGGACGCGAAAAGCCGAAAGAGCCGAGAGCGAATGGAATCTCGCCACGTGTCTTCACCGCAAAGAGGGACAAGGAAGCCCGAATCAGCCGAGGCAGGAGATTTTCATCTAGGACAGTTGGGACAAAGGTATGCATGGGACGCGAGGGACGCGAAAAGCCGAAGCGGCCGAAGGCAAAGAAGAAAAGTCAACGTTTGACCCGTGAAACTTCAAACGGCCATAACTTTTGACTCCGAGCTCCGATTTTCACAAAATTGGACTTTCTGGAACGAGCACGACGTCCTCTACACCACAAAAAATGGATTTCTTATTTTTAATGAGGGTAGATATATTTAATTAAGAGAAACATATTCGGCTCCAAATAGTTAATGCTCATTCCCAAATGACAAAAAACGCCCGCTGCACCCAAAATAGCTGCCCGCACTCAGAAGGCCATAACTTTTGCATTTCTCAACGAAATCACACAAAATTGGTACCGTTGGAATCATGGCTCCGAGCCCGATGCACAAAAATCAAGAAATTCTAGATTTGATGAGAAATTGGTCGAGATTTTTTAGAAAACGTGGCTGGGTTCATAACAATGTTTCATTTGGTGGTTGGGAGTGCAATTAAGAGGCATGGTCATCATTCTTTCTCTGCTGCAGCACATGGGACAATATGGGGAGCCTTTTGCAAGTAATATATAATCATTTTACTCCATTTAATGCCTCTTACAAGTGGTCAAGGACAGATTTCGGGATTTCCATTTTCCTTCTCTTTTCCTTTCTCATTTTTCTATAAATTGGAGTGTTGGGCTCATCAGAAAGGGGGATTTTTCATAGAGCAAAGCTCTCAAAAATTGCTTTGTGAAGCCAATGTGCTACAGCCCTTGTAGTGGACTCCTTGCATGGTGATCCAGCCCTTATCTTGTAATAGATTGAATCTGTGCATATCATGAAGCAATAAAATATCGTTTGTGGATGTATCTTCCCCGCTGTGTTTTCTTGCATTCTTCTTGCCCCTTTAATCTTTCTACAAGAATATTGTGTCTATTATTATGTTCTTGCAGGATCCATTATCATTGTGTATGCTTGGAATATTGTTGTGAATGCATTTTGCTAGATTATGGAGAACTGTCATCACCTCTTCTAGTGTGCACTTTGCTTCTCGTATTTCACACATTTGAGACTACTCACACCCTCCTTTTCTGGTGTATCACCGCTTTAGTGTAGGCTTTCATTTTATGCATTCTCTCTCTCCGGTCCCTTGGAAATTTAGATTAGAATAGTTAGTTTCCCCGCATTAGAGTAGATTGTAAGGTGTAGTTTAGAGCAAGAACCAGCTTTCTCTGGAGGTCTATCTCAAGTAGCAAGTCCCACAACTTGGAGATAGTACCCATGTTATCCAATCACACCGTGAGTTCAAGTATATGCACTTGTATAAACACAAGGGTGCTGTGATTCGGTGATAACAGTTCTGGCACGCCCGGTGGGACCTTAGAGGTCTTTACTTTCATTGCAACAAGATTGATGTGCACTTGTTGTAAGTTCCAGCTTTGAAGGAGCTTTAAAATCACACATCTGGCGACTCCAAAAGAGGCATAATCCACTGGTTTCAGCAGTCCAAGCCTGGCAAATTTATGAGAAGAATACAGACTAGGTCAAGAACTAGGGAGGAAGGATTGTTTGTTTATCTACACCTATCTCCAGGTAGAGAAAGAAGGGGAAGAAGAGCTCAAAGATCTCCATCTCCACCTAATAGAACTTTGTCTACACCTCCACCTGGTAGACCTTTTCTCGCATCAACAAGGGTTCTCAAAGCCAATCGTAATGGCGCAACCACTAAATCCCTTTGTCAATTTCACCGGCAAAGAGCCCACTTGCCCTCAATGCACGTAATCCAGCCCAATTGCAGCAGATCAAGAACATTCCATTTTTCACCGAGAAAATCATACCACTCCCGGTGATCATGTCAAAGACATCATAACGCCTCTCAGGCAATCCATGAGATAAATGAAATGGATGTGGTCACAAATTGTTGGCATCTTCATTCAAAGGGAAGGCATTGCAATGGTTTAGGAGCCTCGAGCCGGTTCTATCACAAATTGGAATCGCTTATGCATAGTTCTCCATGAGCAGCTTTGGGGAAAAGGGAGACAATTTGTCTCTACTAGAACAATTGACAACTATCAAGAGAGCTCCCAACGAGCAGCTGACTGACTTCAACTTCAGATTTCAAAGGTCTTGGGATAGGATTCCAGTGGCAATGTAAAGCCAACAAAGCAGAAGTGCTGCTTTTCTATATTATCTTAAAGCTTTGAATTCTGATATTTCTATGTTAATTCAATCTATGGGAGGCACAACCTTACCTCGCTGCTTATAAAGATTGCCATTAGAGCTGAAAACTGTCTTATTCAAGCTGGTAAACTGGCTCCTAGGCCTCCCATGCCCTTGTATCCAAACTTAGAAAATCCAAGCACTAGTCAAGCACCCACTTTGGCTCCTATTCCCACTCCTAGAAATCAAAGTTCAAATGAAACTTCTACTTCATCCTCTAGTGCTTCAAATGAACTCCAAGAGGTCATGAAACAATTGCAAAATTTGGGAAATGAGCTGGTTACTATCAAAAGACAGCAAGCTCAAAGTGCTAGACCGTATCAGCCTCAAGCGCAGTACCAGGCTAGGCCCCCATACCAACAAAATAGGTCACCAACTCAGGCTGCAAATCAAAATCAAAGCCAAGTAAGGCCTCCCGCTAATAGACCATTTCAGCCCTATAACCCCAATGTCGTATCTTCTTCTAAAGCATTAGTGCCAGTCCAAAATAACATGGCCCAAGAATATGATTGGTGTTTCCCGTGCAGTCAACCACATAACCAATCAATGTGCTTTAACGGTGCATTAAATCAAGCTCTTATGGTGCAAACCATTGGTGGGTCGCAAGAGTCCAGCCACGAAGAGGATCAACAGCAGAAGAAGCACCTCAAAGAAGGAACATCTCCGAACGAAACTACTCTTGTCAATCGGGCAGTCAAGATTTCGTGGTATGAATCAAATACCTCTCAAAGTGTCAGCAGCCAACACAAGGTCAAAGAGGAGAAATTTGGGTGAAGAAACCATTAGCTTCAAGTAATCCACAACCTTCTACCACTCCACAAGCTATTGGCAAACAAAATGTAGTTCCAAACATGCAAGGAGCACCCAAACCAGCTCCTAAACCAACTCAAATGCCATCACTTGTCGCTGCCATGTGCAAGGAATGAATGTGCAAGCCAAGGGACAAGCAGAGGGATACTTCATCTCCATTCAGTATCATTGATCAGATGAAGAAGACAAATGTAAACATATCAATGTGGGAATCACTATCTATCCCAGGACAAAGAGATTTGCTACAAGCTGCCATGAAGGACTGGTCAACTTCAAATCAACAGGTCCAAATGCAAGAGAAGGTACTCACAAATGCTGCCCAGCCTGAAGGAAATCATGGAGGACAACAAGGTAAAATGTTGAAGCCCCCTCCTTTTTATGTCTCATTAATCATTGGAAACCAATTGGTGCACAATTGCATGATTGATTCCGGGGCAAGTAGCTCAGTGATGCCCAAGCAAATAGCTGATCAACTAGGGCTCCAATATGAAGTCATCTCCAAGGGTGTAGTGCAATTAGATGGGACAGCAGTGACAACGGTTGGAGTAATCAAAGGTTTGAGCCTCACACTGCACGCATGTCCCAACGTAATAGTGTTACAAGATGTGTCACCATAGACCTCGCCACCACTTCTTTGCATTGTGCTTGTCAAGAGACTTCACCGCTAAAATTGAGGCTATCTTTCGCGATTGGTCACACATGTTGTTCGTAACAAGGTATGGAACTAAGGCCACAATCAGATCTCGAACCTATCGCAAACTTTCACATTGAGCCTTACACTCCAAGCCAAATCAATACCAACTGTTCAAAGTTTGATCAAGAAGATTATCCAAGCACTGATGAAGCCGACACCAAGGTTGGAAGCATCCCATTTTGACTCTTGATGAATGGGCAAGCAAGGTGCATGCTTTTGATCCTTATCAAGAAATAGAAGAATCTGAGCTAGGAGTTTATTGTTTACATGAAGAGAATCAACCTCTCCCCAGCATCACCAAGCCAGATCATAAAGACAAGAATGAAGTATGGCAATTGTTCTTTGATGGGTCAAGGAGTAGACAAGGTGCAGGAGGAGGAGCTATGCTCATTTCACCACAAGGTATAAGGTATTACTCAGCCTTCCGTTTCCAGTTTTCTTGCTCAAACAACACAGCTGAGTATGAAGCCTTAATTCATGGATTGCACTGGCAAAGAAGAAATGCATCAAGAATTTACAAGTATTTGGTGATAGTGAGCTGATCGTAAACCAAGTCAAAGGAAAAAATGCTGCCAAAAATGATCTGTCAAGAACTACAAAAATCGGGTATGGGATCTTATCAAGATTTTGAAGCTTTTAGCATCAATTCCATCCCAAGAAAAAGAATGAAGCAATGACAGTGCGCAGCAATTGGGGCTGCGTTTGATGTTGTAGAAAATATCAAAAGTGAGAAAACTCAGCCTCATATCAAATTTGTTGTGAGACCAGCTATTCCGGATAACAATACAAGTTGGCAAGTCTTCGAGAATGATCAGCAAATTGTTAATTTCCTACAAGAAGAAGCTGAGTTCTCCGCCAGAAATCAAGACAAGCTGGAGCAGCAGTATGGTGACCAAGTGGTGCAGCTGAGAACTAACAAATTACCAAAAGGCCTCATAACCTTAGAGTCAATCTTCAACCCGAATGATCAGCCTCCTAAGGAGAAAGTGAACATTCAAGTAAAGGGTGAAGATTCGGAACCTATTTTAGTAGATGAAGATAAGACATTACAAATTGGCAAAGTAAGTACTCCACAAGAGAAATCTGATTTTGTTCACTTTGTCAAGAGTTCCCGATGTCTTCGCTTGACTTACAAAGATTTAAGAGGTTTCAACCCAAAGTCAGGCACAACATACTATTGAGTCGATCCGAATCCAAGCCTCGCTAGCAAAAAGCAAAGGCCAAGAATCCTCATATCGAACCTCTCATGAGAAAAGAGTTAAGCAAGCTCATTGAGGCTGTATCATCTTCCCCATCAAACACTCAAGTTGGGTTGCAAACTTGGTGCCAGTAAGAAAGAGAAATGGAGAAATAAGATTGTGTGTGGACTTTCGCGATCTAAATAGAGCATCACTCAAAGATCATTATCCGCTTCCATCAATGGAACAAATATTGCAGTCAGAAGCTGGTTCGTAAAGGTTTTCATTGCTAGATGGATATTCAAAGCTATAATCGATATAATGGTGAAAGGAAGAAGATCAATTCAAGACGGCCTTCACTACAAAATGGGGCACGATGCTTACAAGAAGATGCCATTTGACTGCCAAATGCCGGAGCAACATTTCAAATGAGCTATGGATATGGCATTCAAAGGCTTAATCAACAAGATAGTGTTGGTATACCTAGATGATATCACCTGCCTCTTCTCAAAGAATGCAAAGCAGACATCTCTTTCACCTCGCATAAGTGTTTCGTAGGTGTAGAAGGTTCGAGTGTCATCAATCCAAAGAAATGTATATTCTCGCACACGAGGGCAAATTGTTGGGCCACATTGTCTCTAGGGAAGGGCTAACAATTGATCCCGAAAGGGTCAAGCCATCCGAACACTTCCATCACCACACCACAAGAAATCTCTTCAAAGCTTCTTAGGAAGGATAAACTTTGTCCGCAGATTTGTGCCTAATTTTGCCACTCTTGTGAAGCCTCTAACAATGATGTCAAGAAGAGTCTCGCATATTCAAATGGACAAAGCAGAAGGCAAAGAGAGTTTTGAAAACATCAAGCATGCAATATCACAAGCTCCAACTCTTATCAACCCAGACTTTTCAAAGGACTTCATGTTGTATGCATTTGAGGATCGATACAATCTCAAATGCCATCTTGACACAAATTGAATAGAGAAGGTTCTGAACAGCCCATAGCATTCTTCACCAAACCTTGAAGATTACGAAATAAAGTATTCTTTCATCGAAAAGCATGTCCTTGTCATCATCAGAGCTTGAAGAAGTTCGTACATTTGGTCTCAAACAATAAGATTCAACCGCTGGTGTCTCATGTCAAAGTCAAGGACTTCCTCCTAAACAAGGATTTAAATGAGAAGAGAGCAGGTTGATCACTCGGGTGATGGAATATGATATTGAAATCAAAGTGACCAAGCTAGTTCGTGGCAAAGGCTTGTGTGAGCAGCTCGCTTCCAAACAACCAGATGGCTCAAAAGGTGAAGAAGATGTTGTCCTACTACTACAAAATGATCAAGAACAACCAGCTGATGATGCACCCATTCCATGTTGGACTCAAGACTTGGTGCATTACCTCCAAACAGGCTTGTGCCCTCCATAAGTGAGCAAGGCAAAGAGGAGATACTTTAGATTACAAGCTATCCCGTATGTACTCATTAATGGTATCTTGTTCAAGAAAGACATCAATGGTGTTCTATTAAGATGCATTGGAACATGTCAAGTTGAGAAGATTTTACACGAGTTCCATGACGGGGAAGCAGGAGGCCACTTTGCTCCACGAGTGACAGCTCTCAAAATCATGAAAGCTGGTTACTATTGGCCTACTGTGTTCAATGATTGCTACTCATGGGTCAAGAAATGCAAGAAATGTGCATTCTTCACAGGGAAAGAAAGGTTAAGCAAAGCTGCCCCTTCATCCAATTTCAGAATCAGCCATTCATGCAATGGGGATTGACTTCATCAAGGGTATCAATCCCAATTCAAGTCAAGGCCACAAGTGGATACTTACAAAGAACGGATTATTTCACCAAGTGGACCGAAGCAAAGGCACTCAAGGAGGCAAATGAATCTAATATCTTAGATTTCTATGAAGGGATAGTCACGAGGTTCGTGCCCCCGCCACTATCATATCGATAATGCATCGGCATTCCTCGCACAAAGATCACTGAATGGGCTGTCAAGAATTGTGTGTATCTCAGCACTTCATCGAACTATTACCCTCAAGGTAATGGCCAAGCCGAGTCTACAAACAAGAACCTACTAAGAATCATCAGAAGGACTCTAGATGAAAATCAAAGAACTTGGCACGCAAAGCTCAAATCAGCCCTATGGGCTGATAGGATCACACCCAAGAGGTCTACAGGAAGCTCTCCATACAAGCTTGTGTACGGAAAGAAGCAGTTCTACCTATATCACTTGAGTTGCACAAAGATTGGAGCTCATGAAACAATTGAACTAGCCGAGTTTGAACCTATGGAAATTAGATATGCAGAGATTAATGGAATTAGAAAGAGACAAGAGAGCACGCAATGCAAACCATAGAAAAGGATAAAGCATTGGTCAAAAAGAGTTTTGATAAGAAAGCTAAGGCCGATATTTCCAAATCGAGATTTAGTGTTGAAATGGGATGCGATCGTGCAAAACCGGAAAGCATTCCAAGTTTGATGCCATCCGAGTGGCCCATACATGATCATCAATGCAAAGGTAGCAATGCCTTCCCGATCGCTAAGTTGGATGGTGAAGAATTGCAGATTCCGGTCAATGGGATCTATCTCAAACGTTGCTACTAGAAAGATAGATTTTCACCCTTGTAAATATTAATTTAGAATTTCCATTCCTCTAAGTGCTTATGCACATTGTACACTGTTAGAGTAGTTTTTATTTCCCTAAGTGCTTGTGCACATGTCCTATTGCTTCTAGTATGTGCATGTTTGCAGTTCATCAAGCTCCTGGAAAAGAATTGCAGCCACAGGAAAACCAGCTCAACGAATGTTTCAATGGCTCAAGGACACAAGTTTTCAAATTTCAGATCAGCTGAGAGGTTATCAAATAGACTCCATGCCCAATGGATTGCTACAAGCAGCTGGCCATTCTTCATCTGTAGGCAGATGACCCCGCTGAGTCACCAAAATTGTTATCCAAAATTCACCCTCAAGGTAATTTTGATAACATGCATCAAATTCTTTAGTCCCAAGCAATTATATTGATTCAAGGCAAAAATCATGTTTCTGGGGTCCCCTCGCTTCTTTCTAACTCTCCTATCCAAGAAGAAAACCCAAAGAAGTTTTAAAAATGTGAAAAATTGCGTAAAAACAAGCTTGGGCTAGGAAAATCATGAAAATGGCTAAGTCCTAGTCCTCGCAATAAGTCGGGACATGAGGGACATCTGGGCGCGAATCGCCGAAAGGCCGCCAGCAGCATTGCGCAGAGCAAAAAGGGACATATCCGGGGACGTAGGGGACGCGGACGCGGGACGCGAAAAGGCGAACCGGCCGAAAGTGGAAAAAATCGCCAAGTTTTTGTTTCACGCGGTTTGGGACATCCGGGACAAAGGTACGCGAAAGACGCGAAAGACGCGGACGCGGCCGGTCACCATGCAAAAGTCAAAATCACCATTTCGGTGAAGTTCGAGAAATTTGTCCTGTGAAAAGGTATGTGGAAAAGTGGATCGCGGAGGACGCGAACCGCCGATTTCGCCAAAGAGGACTTTCGTCCCGGTAGACTTGGGACATCCGGGCCAAAAGTACGCGAGGACGCGAAAAGCCGAAAGAGCCGAGAGCGAATGGAATCTCGCCACGTGTCTTCACCGCAAACAGGAACAAGGAAGCCCGAATCGGCCGAAGCAGGAGATTTTCATCCGGGACAGCCGGACAAAGGTACGCATGGGACGAGGGACGCGAAAGCCGAAGCGGCCGAAGGCAAAGAAGAAAAGTCAACGTTTGGACCCGTGAAACTTCAAACGGCCATAACTTTTGACTCCGAGCTCCGATTTTCACAAAATTGGACTTTCTGGAATGAGCACGACGTCCTCTACACCACAAAAACTGGATTTCTTATTTTTAATGAGGGTAGATATATTTAATTAAGAGAAACATATTCGGCTCCAATCAGTTAATGCTCATTCCCGTCAAATGACAGAAAACGCCTGCCAGACCCAAAATAGCTGCCCGCACTCAGAAGGCCATAACTTTTGCATTTCTCAACGAAATCACACAAAATTGGTACCGTTGGAATCATGGCTCCGATCCCATGCACAAAAATCAAGAAATTCCATATTTGATGAGAAATTGATCGAGATTTTTAGAAAACGTGGCTGGGTTCATAACAATGTTGTTTCATTTGTGGTCGGAGTGCAATTAAGAGGCATGGTCATCATTCTTTCTCTCACAAAGCACATGGGACAGTATGGGGAGCCTTTTTCAAGTAATATATAATCATTTTACTCCATTTAATGCCTCTTACAAGTGGTTGAAGGACAGATTTCGGGATTTTCATTTTCCCTCTCTCTTTCTTCTCATTTTTCTATAAATTGGAGTGTTGGGCTCATCAGAAAGGGAGAGTTTTCAGATAAAAGCTCTATCAAAATTGCTTTGTGAAGCCAATGTGCTACAGCCCTCAGAGTGGACTCCTTGCATGGTGATCCAGGCCCTTATCTTGTAATAGATTGAACTGCATATCATGAAGCAATAAAATATCAAGCCAGGTGGATGTATCTTCCCCGCTTGTGTTTTCTTGCATTCTTCTTGCCCCTTTAATCTTTCTACAAGAATATTGTGTCTATTATTATGTTCTTTCAGGGATCCATTATCATTGTGTATGCTTGGAATATTGTTGTGAATGCATTTTGCTAGATTATGGAGAACTGTCATCACCTCTTCTAGTGTGCACTTTGCCTCTGTATTTCACACATTTAGAGACTACTCACACCCTCCTTTTCTTGTGTATCACCGCTTTAGTGTAGGATTTCATTTTATGCATTTTCTCCCTTGGAAATTTAGATTAGAATAGTTAGTTTCCCGCATTAGAGTAGATTGTGGCGGGTAGTTTAGGAGCAAGAACCAGCTTTCTCTCGGAGGTCTCTCAAGTAGCAAGTCCCACAACTTGGAGATAGTACCCATGTTATCCAATCACACTGTAAGCACAAGTATATGCACTTGTATATGCACAGGGGTGTTGTGATTCGGTGATAACAGATTACTACATTCAAAATTAAGCTTGAAGGAAAAAATAAATTCTTCCAAACTAGGAGAAATCAAATTACACCAAAGCACCATTTCCAAATTTGGAGCAAGCTCCATCAAATAAGCAAGGTCCAAGGAGAACATACCTGTTCAAGGCACTTTTATTGATCCATTTTGTTTTCTTTTCCATCAGCAAAACCAATGAATTTATCAAAGCATCAACATCGAGTGAACAACACCTCATAGGAAGCATTATTTGGATCCTTAATTAGATGTAACATTTTCTTTTCTCCATTGACAAGCCTACCCTCAATGGGAATACTAGCAAAATATATGTCCATTTGGACACTCCCTCCAACACTTATAGCTAAATTTCTTGAAAAAGCATAACCCATTTGGCAAGGCAATCAACAATCACAACATCCAATTTTAAATTCCTCCCGGATAAGATGCAAGTGCACAACCAAACCTTTTACATAACCAACTACCAACACTTCTCTTGAGTCCATAATAGTACACTTTCCATAGGCTTCTATCACTTTTATATCCAACTCATTCATGAATTTTGTTGGCATGACATTACATGATGCACCATAATCAAACATACAATTGTGAAGTAGCCTATCCTTTATAATCAAAGTTGTGAAAAATGGATCAACATTAAATTGGGAATTAACCAAAGATGTCCCCAAATATACCTCAGGTGTCTCTCCAAGATCTTCCACTGCTGGTGATGTTTCAAGGTCAACAATGATTTGAGGAGGAGTCTCAACAACATTTACATTTCTTCCTGGAGTGATCTTCTCTTCGTTCAACCCCAAGTACTCAAATGCTCTCTTCTTATGCTCAGGGAATTCTAAGCAACTCAATGATTGGAAAAGTCACTTTAATTTGGCTCAATAATTGGGATATGTCATAGGGAACACTCTTTGGCAAAACAACATTGGAAGGGAGATAAGAATATTCATTAGATGGCAAAGGTGGATTCTTGGCAGCTTGGGCATGAGGGGGACTGTAATTTACTGTTTGGGACAACAAAACTTTTGACAGTGCTTCTCTCCTAGGAGCTTCTTTTGGAATGCTTGTGAGCAAGGGTGTTTTAGGTTTGGCTTGAGGCCCGAATCCCTCAACAAACTTGCTTCTAGTGTTATAATCTTTCTCTTGAGCTACAACAACATTCATCAACAATTGTCTATCTTCCTCCGAAGGGATACCACCATCATACTTCTTAATAATCAAAGCTCTTAAGTATTCAAAGTCATTGTTAGGAATTTGAAGCTTTCACTACATCAATATCAAGAGCATGAGGGGGAAGAAAGATTTGTACCCATTTGATGCAATCCCAAAAGGTTGTAGTAGTCCTTGCACTTATTAACTCAATAGATGTTACTCCTCCTTGTGAGCTTGAATAACAACCCACCATGAAAATATCATCATCATTACCATCATCGTATCATCATCATTATTAACTTCACCTTGTTGCCGGTCACACTTCACATGGAGGATGGGGCGAAAACACCTATCACACCATTCAATATCGAAACTTCTTTAACAATAAAAACCCTAGCAAGTGAAGAGATCAGGCAACACTCTTCCTTCACATGCTTGAGGATATCTATTTATAGATCCAACATTCCCTTTACCTTTGTTATCAAACCTTTTCTCATTCCTATGGTGATTGCCAAATCTATCTTGTGCTTGCTGCCTAGGTTGACCTTGTGAAGTCTGTCCAATTCCCTTCTCAGCTCTTGCCAACTTGTATGAGATTTCTTTGACAGTTCCTACCAAAGTTTCAAAACCTCTTCTAAGTCGTAACCTTTGCTAGCTTGAGGTTTTTCAGTTTTATCAATTTTACACCATCCCTCTTAAGAGGTTTCCCAATTGCTTTGATATTGTTCTCAATTTGAAGTATCATGGTGAAATCTTGTCTTAGATTGGTTGAGTTCTTGTCTCTTAGGTAATAGGCTGCCTTCTTATTAAATGCATCTGCATATTTGATTAAACAAGATTCATCACAAGGCCTCAAACCAACAGGTATCCTTATCAAAGTTTTATTAAAATTTGTGTTGAAGTCATGGACTGATTCATTAGGGTTATTTTTAATATTCTCAAACCTAGACGAAAGAAATCTAGGATCAGTCTTGTCACCATATTGCAACCTAAATGCATTTTTAATTTCAGTTTAAGAGTCAATAGAATTATCGGCAGAGCCTTGTACTAATCCCTAACATCATCCTCTAGTGTATGATTAAACAATTTGACATACACATCCTCAAACTCTATCTCAAAATCTTCCATCATATTATCAAAAAGTTTGAGATACTGATCACTAGTAATAGCATTGTTACCCTAGAATTTTGGCAACCTATTTCTGACATCTTGTGGGACAACATTTGGGTAACCATCTATTCCTCTAAAATTTATAGGACCAAAGGTGTTAACAACAAAGGGAGGTCTAGGTGAGCCATATTGTTTGGCGGGGATGTTCTTGGAGGTGAAACAAGCTTATGAGGAGTGAGAGGTCTTTGGAGAATGGGAATTAAAACTTCAAGATAGATCTCTCTTAAAGGCTCTCCTTCTTGATGATCTCTAGAAAATTTAGAAAATATAGGAGCAAATTTGGGAGCAAGCCTTTCAAATGCACAAGAAGGTCCCTCATCTCGATGGGGAATTCAAATCAGCAATAGGATTGTCTGAATTAGATCCACTTGAAGAAGAATTGCAGTCCTCAATAACAAGTCTGCTCACTTTCAAAATAAACAATAGGGATCTCCTTTCTTGCGGTCAAGTCTCCAACGACCTTCCACAGCTTTCTTCCCTCTAGCTCTGAGATTCTTGAATATGTAAACAACTTCTTAGAAGAGTCCTTCATGAAGATAGATCTTATTCCTTCCAGTTTTGTAGGGATTAACAACACAAAAGTAAATGACAGAAAGGTAAGACAACTGGTATTTTCAATATCAAATCAGCATGGAGTCGCCACTAAGGACTTTCACCTTAGTTGTGAAAATGCACTAAAGTAATCTGTCAAATGTTTTCTAGCACTGAAAACTTTCCAAATCCTTATAAATCAGACCTTCTTCTTCTTAGATCAATCAATCACAATGCACCCAAAGTGTATGAACTGCTAGGAAATGGAAAAAGGGCAGACAAAACTTGAAACCCTTGTTTAAAACTTACAGATCTGAAGCATAGAATGATATTTTAACAATATACCAACTCGAATAATTGAATATAAAAATGCTCAAACTCTTCAAACAATTAAAAAGCACCAAGAAATTCAAGAAGTCCTTGGCAGGTGCCAAAAAAGTGTTAGTACCCAATTTTTTTCTCTTTTTAGTCTAAGTAGCATCGAGATGTGGCATGAAGATTAAAGTCAAATATATCTTGATGTGTGTCATTTTGTAGCCGGGGATGTGGTCTAACTCACACTTAGATTTGGGGAGAGATGGAAAGTACCTTGAAAGGAGCTGATCTCGACCCTCACTATTCTAGGTTGTGCCTTTCAAGCAAGGTAAGAGAACCTATATTGTAACCCCCAAATGGTGAAGGAGATGAAGATATCCCTCAATTTATGAAAGTAGTATGAAAAGGCCTTGGGAAAATATGATCAACACTCCAAATCGACTTTCACAAGTTGTCACTCCCCTGATCATGGAGATATTTTCAATGCAAGGCAAGGGTTATCAAGAGACATTGTATAATCTTGATTTTCTTTGTTCATTTTGTAAATGGATTGTATTCCGTTGTTGACACACAATGCAGATGCATGGGCGGTATAGGTAGGATGGGTTGTTTAGAATGATTTTTGGTGCGGTATTGATGAGAAAAATGCTTCGGGATATATCGGATCTTTGACAACCTCTACAATACTTGAAACAACTATAAGATAAAATTCTTCAAAAATAAGGAAATTTTTTCAACCGAAGAGGCATAAATGGAAGCCCAGTGCAGCACTCTTCACACAATCAAGGAAGGGAAAGTGATTTTAAATTTAATTATCTCTTTATCGATGAAGGCTCTTCTCGAACATGAGATTGCAAATGCCACTAAACTATCAACAAGAAATTGAGATTCTTGTGTGATTTCTAAAGACTTTCAATGCAATATTGCAACGAGAACAATGAAAACTATTTCCGGGATTTAAAAATGATAACGTGAAACAATATTGCCTAGAAAACACAGATTAACTCAAAAGCTTGTTAGATTCATCAACATGGGAGAGTTTCATGAACAATCTCGAGCTCAGTGATGGCTATACACTTGTAACCAATTCACATATATGAAGATCTAACACAAAATAAATTATTTTGGTTCTTTTGTGGGTTTATTAGAAGAAGAGCTTTTTCTCAGAATTTGCTCGTGATTTTCAATTTTTCCCCGACCCTCCAAAATTTCTTTAATAATGCATTATATCTCTCTTGCCACATTTGATCCTTCTTTCCCAAGAAAATAATATGCCAAGGGATCAATTTTGTTACAACAATTCTTCATGATTCAATGACAATGACATCAAACAGAAAAACACTCGCAGGTTGCTAGTTGTGCCCAAAAAGATTATATCATTACAAATATCTAGATCATTATCCATCCTGGAGGCATGTTTTTCATCATTGAGGCATGCAAACACCTTTTACTCATCATTTTCATCTTTTTACCTTTTCAAATTACCTCTGCAACTTTTGATTTTGTCATTTCACGTTTTTTCTTGGGTTGGGGCAAAAATTAAGCCATGAAAGGGATGCAAATGATCCATGGAAGGCCAAGACGACACAAAATCACTATAAATTTGATGAATTTTGGTAAAAATTGTGATTCAAATCCTCATAGAGCTCCCATGGTGGTCAAAACAAATGGATACACAACAACCATCGATCTTATCCATCTTTGTCCTTTAAATTGGGCCCTCCACATGTAAAAAAACAATTGGGACCAAAATTGGGATCTTTTTTTACTTTTCCACATTTTTTGGAAAAATGAATTTTTTTTAACTTTTCTTCCACCCCTCCGCCTTTGAATTTTGGAGCTGACACATGGCATATGGTGCGTCCCATTGAAATCGCGCTTGAATTCTCGCGCATTTTGATCTTTTTTTTTGGAAATTGGGAAAATTTCATGTTTTCCCAACAGATCCCGCACCTCCGATTTCTCCCTTACCACGTGTCTCCTATTGATTCACTAGCGGGCCACCGCTTAAAATTTCAATTTTGAACTCTTTTGTGAAAAAAGGAAAAATCCCCTTTTACCTCTGTCTGCCTGCCGACTCGCCTTGTCCTCTGCCACGTGTCCATCTCCTATTCACTGTGGGTCCAACTCTCCCTTTCTTCCTTTAAACCTTCCTTGCAAATTTTTGAAAATTCAAAATTTCCACTATTGACCCATGCCCCGCTTTGACCCTTAAAATGTTACATGTGTCTCACCTAGATTAGTCGCAGGGATTTCAGGCCAAAATTTACTTTAACCTTTTTGTGAAAAAGGGAAAAAATCCCCTTTTCCCCGCCCGCCCGCCACCCGCTCTGTCTTTACCATGCTACCACATTTCCTTGTCTCGATTGGAGCGGGGTAAAACTAATTTTGAAACTTTATAGAATTAAAGCCAAAAACTCTAAGTCCACTCTCGATTGGTTACGAGGTTTCAGGCCAATTTTTGACTTTTAAAATTTTCGCAAAGTAAAGTCTAAAAATTTGAGGGGAATCCAACCACCTGCCACATAGCCAATACCTCCTGAGGATGAATTTGATGGGAAAATGATGCCCATATGATCCTGAAAATGCAAAAAATTAAAAGGATGCCCTAGAATTCAATTTTTTTGCCAAGGATGGAAAATTTTTATTTTTAAAACAACTGAAGAATGATTTCTAAATATTTTCGACCTTGGGATTGGATTTTCAAATACAAACAAGTATGAATTGATCAATTTTGATTTTTCCACGATCTGGCAAAGGGAAAAAATGACACAACCCACAAAATTGGAAGAACTAGGGCACAAAAAAGGGAAAACTTGGAATATTCCTTCAAATTAGGGAAAAACAACAAGTTTGTGAGCATTTTAAAGCATTCAACTGGAGGGGAAGAAATTTAGACCATTAATTCAAAGGGTAAAATGTTTTTGAGCAGATATAGATTTGAAAATTTTAGGGCAACATGGTGCAAGCTTAAAAATGGCACCAATAGTATACCTTTCATACAAGAGCTTATTCATGATGGCATCATCGACATTTAGTACATTCGACATAGTGTGTGATCAAATAACATATTTATTTACACAACCCTTCAATGAGATGAAGTTTCTTCACTTACGGTCTCTTCTAATCAACTAAAGTGAGGTCTTCTAAACTGCTCATCTTCTTCGTCAAAGCTATGTAGTCCTTCTTTTCTTCTTCTTCTTATAGGAAGATTGTGTTTGTATATGGGCACCTTATCAGGCCTTTAGTTGTCGGGCCCCATTGACACATCTTTCTTAGTTGTTTAGGATGTATTATCTTTCGGGAAGACTCATCATATCACCAATTACCCTAGCTTCGATGAAGGGGGGGTGTTGGTGTGAGTTATCCTATGTGTCATCCTCACATATTGGAGGGTCATCTCACATGGGTTAGGTTTAGGGTTAGGTTTAGGGTTTTCTATTGAGTCATGCACTAGGGTTACACAGCACCCTATATGTACCCTTTCACTATTCATTTATGAGCATGCCAAGACACTCCACCGTCTTTTCTTATGAGAAAGCTTTATTCTATGTAAGTTATTCATTGTTGATTGATTCTTCCTTGTGATTACATTGGAGCCATTGTGATTCAACTTGAGTGCAAATTCAATGTGGTGCATAGTTTCTTTGCACCATGCTAATTTTATAAGTTGTTGATACGATTCCTCAACTCTTTCAACATATAACTTTTACTACCATGCCTATCCCTCCTACACAACATATTCCATACAATAGCATTGACACATCTGAAATTGGTCAATATATGGCTTCACAATCTTCCTCTACCACTCCAAGTATTCCATATATTTCTACTCATACTACATTGATTATGTCACCCATTGTATCTAGACAATGAATGCCACCGATCCACCTTTTGAGACTCTTCCCACTCCTCTATCTAATACAAATCCTAGCAATATACTCCACAAGGCTATACAACATGATAATGCTAACATAGGAGATTATGAGGATTGTGATGATGAATTAAAATCCTTACAACTTATTGATGAAGCATTAAGCTAGCTTAATTTTTCTCCTATCGATGTAGGTAAGTCCTATTTCAATGAAACCTTTGTGGTTTATGGCCCAGAAAATAAAAATAAAGACCCCTCTTTCTACCAACGCTATGATAATTTAACAGGTTTTTTTCAACACCTTATATGCTATTTCACCCTCCACTCGACCAGCTTACATCTCCACCCCTACCTTTCACATGTACACTATTGATCAACAACTCTTTTTGGCATCATATTCATCGATCGTACATGCTCGATACTATTTTAACACATGAGGGCTTAACTAGGCTTGGCTTGATGCTTGATGAAACTTTGTTGCCAATTCACTCACCTCACCTTTACCATGGTTATTATCACATTATGGCCGCCCATGGTTTCCATGTGTTTCATTTGACAAACAAAGTAACACCTACCCTCGCACTCCCACCGACACTTGGGAAATATTTTCTTGACCATTTTAGAGGTTTTTTTGAGATCAACCAAACTTCTATCGCATTCTCTATGCCATTAGGAAATGTTTCTATTACTAATGATTCATCCCTTAATTATTCTCTAAATATTTATCGTTGGTATGTACATGACTATCCACTAGTACCATTGACTAATGAAAAGTATGCAATGAACATCTACACGTTACACAACAATGGCTATTTGTATCACCAACATCATTATATTGGTTATAATGTTTCTAATGACGCTCCTGTAGGTTTCAACCTTGATGATGATGATCTTTTAGAAATTGTCACATGATCATATTCACCACTACAAACTAGGGGTGTCATGCGTATTGCCCCCTAATTGAAAACATGCATCTTATACCACATGTAAACTATTATCAAAGCCACCCAATGACACACTCTTGTGCTTTGGTTCACACTTGAGTGTTGAGGGAATCCTACATACATGAACCTCACACACCGCACAATGACACTACACATCAAACATCATCACACATCATACATATATATATCCAACATCCTAAATCTCATGTCCACGTATTACATTTACTATGCATCTACGATCTTACATTACATAATATACACCCTATGTTACAAACTACACATTACATGACATCTTCTCATTACCACATCTATTACACAGAGACTACGTATTTTTACACATCTAATTTTACGCACCGCACTCATTATTTGATGAAACACTCTAGTCTCACAGTTCACATTGGACCATTTAGGGTACACAAATCAAATGGACCTCAACACACTCATAGATTCAACCATTTAATCATTCAATCATGATACATTCCTAGATTTGTGATATATGCATTAGGCTACATCATCGCTTCTTCTATCATCCGTTAGTGTTATACGCTTTTGGATAAGTCAACACTTCGCACTATCTTGTAGTGACATAAGTCTTAGGATATATTATCACACATTCTCACACCTCATTTCTACGATGCATATAATCATTTCACATACATCACACCATACTATGCATAACACATAGTTTGACCATTTCCTAATGACATGCTCTTGTTTATGGTTCATTTTTGACTTATGAGGGGGCATAATAAATTAACCTCAATGAATAAAATTCCATTCAATTGGGGTGTAATGTGTCTCCTATCATTCACTCGCATTCCATTCTCTCCATCCACAACCTAGTGCATATGTTTGTTGCATTTAATCAATTTCTTTAATTTACTTGTACATGTTCACGTTATTACACATACTAGATAGATATATTATATGTCATTATCTTTACCATACACACATGCACGTTAAATTTTTTTCTAGTTGTGTTCAAAGATTAAACAAAACCATTAAACATAGCATGGATGATTGAAGAGTACCCAGATCAAGTATCATAATATCTCGTTGGGAGTCCACTTTCCTACACTAGACGTGTTATTGTTTCATTTTTTTCATAAAGCACCCTCCTCTATCAATTTATACATGCTTTCACATAAATTTTATCCTTCTAGAATACTAACGAGTGCTTCATGTGTAACATATTTTATGCAGGATTACTTATTCCATGGTTATCTATTACATTGCTTGTCATTGTTTGTTATTTTATAACGGATTTTCCCTTTATCTTAGATGTTGACTTGTCTATTTGTAACCATTGTGGCCTTGATTGTTTTGCAACACTGTGAGTGGTGTCCCATGTTTACAACCCACTTTTTTTGTCTACAATGTCTTCTTGGGTGTTTAAATTATCAAATTACACATTGTCTTCCTATTTTACGGTTTGTATTACATATGAATATTTGTTTGTACTAACATTTCTTCATATCCACTTGTTTTCATGTGCCTTGGTTTCTACCAAGCACATCCCCTTCCCCTACAAGGCACAATTTCAGCGGCAATTCCTATTTTGGGCCAAATAATCCTACAATGATGTCACATGTTCCCCAAAGAGGTGGGTATCCTATTATCCCCGAATCACAACACCCTTATATTTCCACAAGTGCATATACTTGAACTCATGGTGTGATTGGATAACATGGGTGCTATCTCCAAGTTGTGGGACTTGCTACTTGAGATAGACCTCCAGAGAAAGCTAGTCCTTACTCCTAAACTACCTGCCACAATCTACTCTAATGCAGGGTAAACTAATTGTTCTAATCTAACTTTCCAAGGGACCAAGGAGAGAGAATGCATAAAATGAAAGCCTACACTAAAGTGGTGATACACCAGAAAAGGAGGGTGTGTGAGAGTATCCTTCCAATGTGTGAGATAAAGAAGCAAAATGCACACTAGAGGGAGTGATGACAGTTCCCCACGATCCAGCAAAAATGCATTTTACAACAACATTTCAAACATACAAAATGATAGTGGATCCTGCATGAACATAAAGTAGACACAGTATTCTTGTAATCAAGATTGAAGGGGCAAGAAGAATGCAAGAAAACACAAAGCAGGGAAGATACATCCACAAACTTATATTTTATTGCTTCAAGATATGCACAGTTCAATCTATTACAAGATAAAGGCCTGGATCACCATGTAAGGAGTCCACTAAAAGGGCCTACAGAAAATTGGATTCACAAAGCAATTTTGATAGAGCTTTGCTATCAAAAACTTCCCTCTTACAATGAGCCCAACACTCCAATTTATAGAAAAAATGAGAAGAGAGAGAGAGGGAAAATGGAAATCCCGAAATATGTCCTTCAACCACTTGTAAGAGGCATTAAATGGAGTAAAATGATTGTATATTACTTGAAAAAGGCTCCCCATACTGTCCTAGGTGCTGCAGCAGAGAAAGAATGATGACCATGCCTCTTAATTGCACTCCCAACTACCAAATAAAACACTGTTATGAACCCAGCCACGTTTTATAAAAAATATCCATTAATATCTCATAAAATATGGAATTTATTGATTTTTTTGCATCGGGATCGGAGCCACATTCCAATGGTACCAATTTTGTGTGATTTTGTTGAGAAATGCAAAAGTTATGGCCTTCTGAGTGCGGGCAGCTATTTTGGGTCTGCAGCATTTTCTGTCATTTGACGGGAATGAGCATTAACTGACTGGAGCTGAATATGTTTCTTTTAATTAAATATATCTACCCTCATTAAAAATAAGAAATCCAGAAAGTCCAATTTTGTGAAAATCGAGCTCGAGTCAAAAGTTATGGCCGTTTGAAGTTCACGGGTCAAACGTTGACTTTTCTTCTTTGCCTTCGGCCATTTCGGCTTTTCACGTCCCACGCGTACTTTTTTCCTGGCTGTCCCGGATGAATTCTCCCACATCGGCCGATTCGGGCTTCCTTGTCTCTTCTCCGGCTTTTTCCACCTTTTCGCATCCCACGCGTCCCTCGCATACTTTTGTCCTCCGTCCCGAACGAAAATCTCCGAACCGCCCCGAAATGGACCATCTTGTGGCAAATCGGCCGATTCACGCCCGTGCGTACTTTTGTCCCAGCTGTCCCAAACCACGTGAAACAAAAACTTGATGATTTTCCTTACTTTCGGCCTTTTCGCGTCTCGCGCGGACTTTTGCCCCAACTGTCCCGCGGACCGCCTGGGACAAAATGTCCGACTTAGCTGATTTTCTTTGTATTTTGCCCCCAAAATTGGTACGACGAACCTCCGTATGACCCGCACTAGTACGAACCCGAACCCTTCAGACTTGAAATGCTTTAAAACAACCCTGCAACCTTATTTTTTGTATTTTTCCATTTTTTCTAACTCGTTGGGATTTCTTCTTGATGGGAGAGTTAGAGAGAAGCCGAGGGGGCCCCAAAACATGATTTCGGCCTTGAATCAATCTACTTGCTCGGGACTGAATAATTTGATGCATGTTATCAAAATTACCTTGAGGGGTGAATTTTGGATAACAATTTTGGTGACTCAGCGGGGTTATCTGCCTGCCAGATGAAGAACGGCCATCTGCTCATAGCAATCCATTGGGCATGGAGTCTATTTGATAATCTCTCAGCTGATCTAAAATTTGAAAACTTGTATCCTTGAGCCATTGAAACATTTTTTGAGTTGGTTCTCTTGTGGCTGCAATTCTTTTCCAGAGGCTCGATGAACTGTAAACATGCACATACTAGAAGCAATAGGACATGTGCACAAGCACTTAGGGAAATAAAAACTACTCTAACAATAGTACAATGTGCATAAGCACTTAGAGGAATGGAAATTCTAAATTAATATTTACAAGGGTGAGAAGCTATCTTTCTAGTAGCAACGTTTGAGATAGATCCCATTGATTGGAATCTGTAATTCTTCACCATCCAACTTAGCTAGTCGGAAGGCATCACTACCTTTACATTCAATGATCATGTATGGGCCACTCCAAATGGCATCAAACTTGGAATGCTTTCCTAGCTTTGCACGATTTGCATCCCATTTCAACACTAGATCTCCAATTTGGAAGGTTCTAGCCTTGGATTTCCTATCAAAAGTCTTCTTGATCAAGGCTTGATCCTTCTCTATTGCCTGGGCTGCATGCTCTCTAATTTCTTGGAGCTCCATTAATTCTACATATCTAACCTCCATGGGTTCAAACTCAGCTAGTTCCAATTGTTTCATGAGTTCCAATGCTGGAAACTCGAGTGATATAGGTAGAACTGCTTCTTTCCCATACACAAGCTTGTATGGAGAGCTTCCTGTAGACCTCTTGGGTGTGATTCTATCAGCCCATAGGGCTGATTTGAGCTTTGCGTGCCAAGTCCTTTGATTTTCATCTAGAGTCCTTCTGATGATTCTTAGTAGGTTCTTGTTCGTAGACTCGGCTTGGCCATTACCTTGAGGGTAATAATTTGATGAAGTGCTGAGATACACACAATTCTTCACAGCCCATTCAGTGATCTTTGTGCCAAGGAATGCTAATGCATTGTCTCGATATGATAGTGGCAGGGGCACCAAACCTCGTGACTATCCCTTCATAGAAATCTAAGATATTGGATTCATTTGCCTCCTTGAGTGCCACTGCTGGTCCACTTGGTGAAATAGTCTGTTGCTGTAAGTATCCACTTGTGACCTTGACTTGAATTGGGATTGATAACCCCAATGAAGTCCAATCCCCATTGCATGAATGGCTGATTTACTAAAATTGGACGAAGGGGCAGCGCTGCTAACCTTTCTTTCCCTATGAAGAATGCACATCTCCTACATTTCTTGACCCATGAGTAGCAATCATTGAACATCGTAGGCCAATAGTAACCAGCCTTCATGATTTTGAGAGTCTGTCATTACTCGTGGAGCAAAGTGGCCTCCTGCTTCCCATCATGGAACTCATGTAAGATCTTCTCAACTTGACATGTTCCAATGCATCTTAATAGAACACCATTGATGTCCTTCTTGAACAAGATACCATTAATGAGTACATACGGGATAACTTGTAATCTAAAGTATCTCCTCTTTTCCTTGCTCACTTCTGGAGGGCACAAGCCTGTTTGGAGGTAATGCACCAAGTCTTGAGTCCAACATGGAATGAGTGCATCATCAGCTGGTTGTTCTTGATCATTCTGTAGTAGTAGGACAACATCTTCTTCACCTTTTGAGCCGTCTGGTTGTTTGGAAGCGAGCTGCTCACACAAACCTTTGCCACGAACTAGCTTGGTCACTTTGATTTCAATATCATATTCCATCACCCGAGTGATCCAACCTGCTCTCTTCTCATTTAAATCCTTGTTTAGGAGAAAGTCCTTGACACCAACATGAGACACCAGCAGTTGAATCTTATTGTTCGAGACCAAATGTCTGAACTTCTTCAAGCTCCTGATGACAGCAAGGACATGCTTTTCGATGAAAGAATACTTTATTTCGTAATCTTCCAAGGTTTGACTGAAGAATGCTATGGGCTGTTCTGAACCTTCTCTATTCAGCTATGTCAAGATAGCTGAGATTGTATCTGATCCTCCAAATGCATACAACATGAAGTCCTTTGAAAAGTCTGGGTTGATAAGAGTTGGAGCTTGTGATATTGCATGCTTGATGTTTTCAAAACTCTCTTTTCCTTCTGTTGTCCATTTGAATGCCAGACTCTTCTTCAACATCATTGTTAAAGGCTTCACAAGAGTAGCAAAATTAGGCACAAATCTGCGGACAAAGTTTATCCTTCCCAAGAAGCTTTGAAGAGATTTCTTGTGGTGTGGCAATGGAAGTGTTCGGATGGCTTCAACCCTTTCAGGATCAATTGTTAGCCCTTCCCTAGAGACAATGTGGCCCAACAATTTTCCTCGTGTGCCAAGAATATACACTTCTTTGGATTCAATGACACTCCAAACCTTCTACACCTCTGAAACACTTGTCTAGAGGTGAAAGAGATGGTCTCACATTCATTCTTTGAGAAGACAAGATATCATCTAGGTATACCAACACTATATTGTTGATTAAGCCTTTGAACGCCATATCCATAGCTCGTTGAAATGTTGCTCCGGCATTTGATAGTCCAAATGGCATCTTCTTGTAAGCATACGTGCCCCATTTTGTAGTGAAGGCCGTCTTGAATTGATCTTCTTCCTTCACCATTATCTGATTATAGCCTGAATATCCATCTAGCAATGAAAACCTTTCTGAACCAGCTACAACCTGCAATATTTGTTCCATTGATGGAAGTGGATAATGATCTTTGAGTGATGCTTTATTTAGATCGCGAAAGTCCACACACAATCTTATTTCTCCATTTCTCTTTCTTACTGGCACCAAGTTTGCAACCCAACTTGAGTGTTTGATGGGGAAGATGATACTGGCCTCAATAAGCTTGCTTAACTCTTTTCTCATGAGAGGTTCGATATGGGGATTCACTGCCTTTACTTTTTCTTGACAGGCTTGGATTCCGGATCCAGCTCAATAGTATGTTGTGCCAACTTTGGGTTGAAACCTCTTAAATCTTTGTAAGTCCAAGCAAAGACATCTGGGAACTCTTGACAAAGTTGAACAAAATCAGATTTCTCTTGTGGAGTACTTACTTTGCCAATTTGCAATGTCTTGCCTTCATCTACTAAAATAGGCTCTAAATCTTCACCCTTTACTTGAATGTTCACTTTCTCCTTCCGAACTGATCATTCGGGTTGAAGATTGACTCCAAGGTTATGAGGCCTTTTGGTAATTTGTTAGTTCTCAGCTGCACCACTTGGTCACCATACTGCTGCTCCAACTTGTCTTGATTTCTAGTGGAGAACTCAACTTCTTCTTGTAGGAAATTAACAATTTGCTGATCATTCTCGAAGACTTGCCAACTTGTATTGTTATCCGAACAGCTGGTCTCACAACAAATTTGATATGAGGCTGAGTTTTCTCACTTTTGATACTTTCTACAATATCAAACGCAGCCCCAATTGCTGCCATCATCTCGCTGCTTCATTCTTTTTCTTGGGATGGAATTGATGCTAAAAGCTTCAAAATCTTCAATAAGATCCCATACCCGATTTTTGTAGTTCTTCAACAGATCATTTTTGGCAGCATTTTTTCCTCTGACTTGGTTTACGATCAGCTCACTATCACCAAATACTTGCAAATTCTTGATGCCTTTCTTCCTTGCCCAGTGCAATCCGTGAATTAAGGCTTCATACTCAGCTATATTGTTTGAGCAAGAAAACTGAAAATGGAAGGCTGAGTAATACTTTATACCTTGTGGTGAAATGAGCATAGCTCCTCCTCCTGCACCTTGTCTACTCCTTGATCCATCAAAGAACAATTTCCATACTTCATTCTCGTCCTTATGATCTGGCTTGGTGATGTTGGGGAGAGGTTGATTTTCTTCATGCAAACAATAAACTCCTAGCTCAGATCTTTCTATTTCTTGATAAGGATCAAAAGCATGCACCTTGCTTGCCCATTCATCAAGAGTCAAATCTGGGATGCTTCCAACCTTGGTGTCAACTTCATCAGCTTGTTCAGATAATCTTCTTGATCAAATGCTAACAATTGGTATTGATTTGGCTTGGAGTGTAGGGCTCAATGTGAAAGTTTGCAATAGGTTCAGATCTGATTGTGGCCTTAGTTCCATACCTTGTTCTAAATAACATGTGTGACCAATCAATCCAAAAAGATAGCCTCCAATTTAGCAAAAATCTCTTGACAAGCATAGGGCACAAAGAGTGGTGGCAGATCTATCACCGAGACATCTTGCAAAACTATTACGTTGGGACACGCGTGCAAAGGTGAGGCTCAAACCTTTTATTCCAACCCACTATTGTCACCGCTGTCCCGTCTAATTACACTACACCCTTGGAGACGACTTCATATTGAAGCCCTAAATTGTTCACCTATCTTTTTGGCATTACTGAACTACTTGCCCCAGAGTCAATCATGCAATTATGTACTAACTTGTCTCCTATGATCAATGAAACATAAAATGGAGGGGGCTTCAACATTTTACCTTGTTTTCCTCCATGATTACCTTCAGGCTGGGCAACATTTATGAGTACCTTCTCTTGCATTTGGACTTGTTGATTTGAAGTTGACCAATCCTTCATGGCAGCTTCTAGCAAATCTCTTTGGCCTGGGATGGATAGTGATTCCCACATTGATATGTTTACATTTGTCTTCTTCATCTGATCAATGATGTTGAATGGGGATGAAGCATCCATCTGTTGTCCTTTAGCTTGCGTACTCATTCCTTGCACATGGGCAGTAGCGGCTGACATCTGAGTTGGTTTAGGAGCTGGTTTTGGTGGTCCTTGCATGTTTGGAACTACATTTTGTTTGCCAACAGCTTGTGGAGTGGTAGAAGGTTGTGGATTACTTGGAGCCAATGGTTTTCCTTCACCTAAATTTCTCCTTTTTGACCTTGTGTTGGTTATAACACTTTGAGAGGGCATTTGATTTATACCACATAAATCTTCACCGCCAATTGACAAGAGTAGTTTCATTCAGAGATGTTCCTTGCTGAGGTGCTTCTTGCTACTGATCTCCTTCGAGGTTGACTCTTGCGACCCATCAATGGTTTGCACCATCAGAGCCTAATTTAATGCACCGTTAAAGCACATTGATTGGTTATGTGGCTGACTACATGGGAAACACCAATCATATTCTTGGGCCATGTTATTTTGCACCAGTACCAAATCTCTAGATGTGGATGTAACATTGGGATTATAGGGCTGAAATGGTCTGTTGGCAGGAGGCCTTGCTTGATTCTGATTTGCAGCTAGATTGGGTGGTCTTTGAGGCTGATATGGCTACCTGTTAGGCTGAGCTTGAGGCTAATAAGAAGGTCTAAAACTTTGGGCTTGCTGCCTCTTGAGTGTAACCAGCTCATTACCTAGATTTTGCAATTGCTTCATGACTTCTTGAAGTTCATTTGAGGCACTAGAAGATGAAGTAGAAGCTTCACTTGAATTCTGATTTCTAGGAGTGGGAATAGGAGCTAAAATAGGCTTGATTAGTACTTGGGCTTTCTAAACTTGGATATAATGGCATTGGAGGCCTAGAGCTAGCTTTCCACCTTGAATCAAATAATTTTCAGCTCTAATGGCAATGCTATAAGCAACAGGGATAGTTGTGCCTCCCATGGATTGAATCAACATAGAAATATCAGAATTTAAAGCTTTAAGGTAATATAGAAAAGCACCTTCTGCTGCTAGCCTTACTGCCACTGGAATCCTTTCCCAAGTCATTTGAAATCTGAAGTTGAAGTCAGTCAGCTGCTCATTGGGAGCTCTCTTGATAGTTGTCAATTGTTCCAAAAGGGACAAATTATCTCCCTTCTCTCCGAACTGCTCATGGAGAGCTATACATAGCTAGTTCCAATTTTGGATAGAGCCTGAAGCAAGACTCCGGAACCATTGCAAAGCCTTCCCTTTGAATGAAGACGCCAATAGTTTGACAGCAACTTGCATCTCATTAATCTCATGGATTGCACAAATATTAGCAATGTCCTTGACATGATCACCAGAGTGGTCTGATTTTCTCTAGTAAAGTATGGAATGTTATTCAATGCTGCAACTGGGATTGGATTTTGTGCATTGAGAGCAAGTGGGCTGCTGCCAGTGAAATTGACATACGGATTTGGTTGTGCCATCCTGATTGGTCGAAGAACTCTTGTTGATTGGATGAAAGGTCTACCAGGTGGAGGTGTTGACAAGGTTCTATTAGGTGGAGATGGAGATCTTTGAGCTCTTCTTCCCCTTATTTCTCTGCCTGGAGATAAATGTAGATAAAAAAAAATCCTTCCTCCCTAGTTCTTGACTCCGGTCTCGTATTCTTCTCATAAATTTTCAAGGCTTGACTGCTGAAACTAGCAGATTATGCCTCTTTTGGAGTCACCAGATGTGTGATTTCAAATATCCTTCAAACTCGGAACTTACAACAAGTGCACATCGATCTTGTCGTAGTTAAGTGAAGACCTCTAAGGTCCCACCGGCATGCTGTAATCTATTTATCACCTAAATCACAACACCCTTATGTTTCCACAAGTGCATATACTTGAACTCACGGTGTGATTGGATAACATGGGTACTATCTCCAAGTTGTGGGACTTGCTACTTGAGATAGACCTCCATTGAAAGCTGGTCCTTGCTCCTAAACTACCTACCACAATCTACTCTAATGCAGGGTAAACTATTTGTTTTAATCTAGATTTCTAAGGGACCAAGGAGAGAGAGTGCATAAAATGAAAGCCTACACTAAAGTGATGATACACCAGAAAAGGAGGGTGTGTGAGAGTATCCTTCCAATGTGTGAGATAAAGAAGCAAAATGCACACTAGAGGGAGTGATGACAGTTCCCCACGATCCAGCAAAAATGCATTTTACAACAACATTTCAAACATACAAAATGATAGTGGATCCCTGCATGAACACAAAGTAGAAATAGTATTCTTGTAATCAATATTGAAGGGGCAAGAAGAATGCAAGAAATCACAGCAGGGGAAGATAGATCCACAAACTTATATTTTATTGCTTCATGATATGCACAGTTCAATCTATTACAAGATAAGGGCCTGGATCACCATGCAAGGAGTCCACTACAAGGGCCTGCAGCACATTGGCTTCACAAAGCAATTTTGACAGAGCTTTGCTATCTGAAAAACTCCTCCTCTACAATGAACCCAACACTCCCATTTATAGAAAAAATGAGAAGAAAGAGAGAAGGGAAAATGGAAATCCCGAAATCTATCCTTCAACCACTTGTATGAGGCATTAAATGGAGTAAAATGATTGTATATTACTTTCAAAAGGCTCCCCATACTGTCCCAAGTGCTGCAACAGAGAAAGAATGATGACCATGCCTCTTAATTGCACTCCCAACTACCAAATAAAACACTGTTATGATCCTCGGACACGTTTTATAAAAAATATCCATCAATATCTCATCAAATATGGATTTTTATTGTTTTTTTTGTGTCGGGCTCGAGCCATGATTCCAATGGTAATAATTTTGAGCGATTTTGTTGAGAAATGCAAAAGTTATGGCCTTCGAGTGCGGGTAGCTATTTTGGGTCTAATGCGTTTTTGTCATTTGTGACGAATGAGCATTAACCGACATAGTTCAAGGATAAAAATTAGATTTGGGTCCTTAGTATAGTGATAGCTTTCCTAGAGTTCTTATAACTAAAGGGATGTTACATAGCGATTCGCTTTAGGATAGTCTTCAAAACTCATACACAACAGATTTTATTGGGAATAATTTCCTTAGAAGATGAGTTAGTTTACACCATCTCGTAGTGGTATTTTATTCGAGGAGAATATAAAGGTTACTTGGATAATACCGGACCATCAGATCACTAAAAAAATAGACAGATAAAGATATCTATAATTTTGAGAAGCGTTTAAAGGTTAAAGGATGAATCAAATTTCCACCTTATACTTCTCCCATTCAAAGGCATGAGATCACCTAATAAACTCGCACACATTGACATCATCCATGTGATCCTTTCTACACTCTTTCCTTATTGCAAATCACGTGCACGTGTTCCTTTTTCCCATTTTCATCATTTTCTTTTACATACTTCCATACATTTTTATACATATTTGACTACTTGATCATCTTCTCTTTTACGCTTCTATCCGTATGGGAAGAAATCAGTCAAAAACATCAACAAAAACATCACACACATAGTACTAAAAATAGGTATGTCACACACATCATAATTTACACACGTGTTTCCACCCTAGGTTCATTTTCATCACCTTTTACACTTTTTCTCCTTTAGTCTCCACGCTTTGTATAGTCCTTCGTCACACTTTCTACATCAATATACATGGATATTAGGTAAACATGTCTATATACTTTATGTTACCGAGCATTCTATTCACCAACATAAAGTGGGGGTAAATGTAGACACAAAATCACACACTTTGAGTCTTTATCTAGTCTCAATTCCATACTACTATTCATATGGTTCCTAAGTAAGGAAAGTACTATTTAACTAATGTATTTGGCCACCTTTCTTTTCTTTCTTCTTAATATTTCACTCTTGCAATATTTCTTGCTGAGTCTATCTTTTCACCTTTCGACATTTATCATTCTTGACACTAGTTCCCAGCCCGAGATGCCACCGCTAGGTGCCTCGTCCCCTCTAGGAGCCATTGTCCTCTTTGTAATTTCATAACAATTTATGGGTCCTATATAGCCATTTTAGCATCTTATGTTTTTTTAGTTTGCCTCTAGAGGTTGATTATGAGATTCAAGTAGAGGAAACATATAAATATAAATCTATGTGATCTTAATAACAAACCGAATAGTAAGCATCTACTATCTCTAGCTAAGCTTTCATCCATCTAGCTCCATCACAAGGGATAAAAGTATTTTCATCTATATCAAACTTCGTAGGAGGGGACTCTAGTATTTCCATGAACTCATTATTTAAATTCTACAACTAGCTACTTTCTCATATCTACTTGCGACTGAAACAAGAATAACCGAGGGTATAATTATGCACACAAACATAACTACATTGGTTCTAAGATGTAATGTAGTTCTCAGTGATAAATCCATCTTTTTGGAACCTTAGGACAGTCCAACCCCTTCATCCGTATCTTTCTTTTTTAGGGTTTGATGCTTTGTTATGGCTTTTACAGGTGATTCATTCAATCCATATTTACAAAGACATTCGGAAGAATTCATCCAAAAAAGTAGAACAATTACGTACCTCTTATGAAACTTCAAAGGAGGTTTTCTTAGCATTTACGTAGACTAGGGTGCCCATGGGTGCCCCTATCCTTCTCCTAGAATCCCGCTCCAGCTTAAATCATGGGACCTACATTTCTTCAAGCATTCATGACGATCCTTCATTTATGTTCAATCGGTCTCCACCGCAACACACCCAATAACATCCGTGAATCAAATAAGGCTCTTCTAATCCTATTTTCACATTAGGGGTCATATTTTCTAGCTTAGTTTGTTTGAGTATTATTTCAGTATTCATTTAATTATTGTAAACTTGCATTAGATTAGGCTACTATATTACATTTAAGCATAATCACACTATAAAAAGGGGGTGGTTTTAGACTATTAAAGAGATAACACTTAACCAAATCAAATCAAATATAGAAAATAAATTTTTGTATATTATCTCAAAGCGGGTGCCTCGAATATTGTCTCTAATTATTGTATCTCTAGAGACACCATAGATTGATACATAATTTTGTTGGCATATTATATTATAATTGATGTCACGTGACCTTCCATCTCAACCTTTTCATTGGGATTTCATTCCCTCAACTCGTATGAATAAATACAGATGTAATACTAAATTATGAGCATCCAATGTAAATCAATCTTTCTTATTTACTATCATTGGTATTAGAGCTTTTATGTTCCTTTTTTTCATAGATGTGACCTAAAAAAATTTTGTGGAATATAAAAACTAGCTCATGATTGAAAAAGGTTGGAGCAATATGGATGTGGTAAGAGTTTTATTTTATTTTCGCTTTTCTTGTTGTTTTATTTGGCAGCGTGACCAAAGGGATTCTTGTCTGGGAAATTAGTGAAAGGGGATGTGGCTGTGTAAAGGCTTGTATTGAAGAAGCATTTATTTTTGTTACGTGGACATTTATTTCCTACAAGGAGAAGTGACTAATTAAATTCAAAATCTTGTATGGTGTTGCTTTTAAAAATACTTAGACAACTATGCTTATAGTGCCTTGTTCACTTGTGCGTCAAACTCCGACATTTGTCTTTAGACCTCGTAATTTTACTTGGTATGGAGATATATCATTGTTGTCTTTGGCTGCATGGAGATTCCATTTACACCGTGCCATATTAATTCCACCTACTCAATGAATCAACATTCTACCGCATAAACGGTGATGGGACAAATACATGCTATTATATATGATGGGATGGTGCTCACTCGTGATTGTGACATTTAGGATACTATATGAAGAAGTTGGGCTTAGATGGGAGTATCTCATCACAAAATATGAATCGATAGAAACTATAGTTAATTATCTATATGATATTTGGAAACAATACCATATGGAGATTACTACATGCCATCCTTTGCAACAATTATTAGAAGAAAGACAAAAAAGGGATATATGCAACAATGAATATCGTTGTCGGAAAAATAATTATCCTCAAAGGTATATCTTTTAATTAAGTAGCATGTTACAAAGTATGTTGAAGGATAGAAAGAAATTGGAGGATAATTGGCATCCGCTCATCACCACCTACGATGGGGTCACAACATGGATTCGGTGACAATATTTTTTTAGCTTAGTGTGTTTCTTTTTTGTGTGTGTTTTTCAATAAATATGTAAAGAAATATCAAGTTTTGTACATCCTTGTAGACACCCGTAGTTTGATCGATAACTATCATCTCAAATTATTACACTAACTATTCTCTTCCTCGCCAATTAATGATGCATCGTTAGTTAGATCTATCTAACTCCCCTTTACGAAACTCTTATGGTATTATTCCTCTTATAAGTTAATTAAATAGGATATTATATCCTCTTCTTGGCTAGAATCAACTTCTTCACCACCTCTATTAGTTTCCCGTAATATCAATCCATTTCATTGGATTGATTAGGCCTTCGTAACCCTTCCGTAACCCTAATTTCTCTCTAAAGAAGATTAATTAGTCTAACCTAGGTTAATTACCCTATAAAATGATCAACCTCTTTTAAACTTAGTCAAATATTGATTTGACTTTCTAATTAACATATTCACTCCATTTTAGTCCCACATACACCAAAATTCCTTCCATTTCCCAAATGGAAAACTACAAATAGCCCACTACCCGCCTCTCATTTTAAAGAACACTTATTCCTTCTAACATAAACTATAGTATTATTGCTAGGATTAGGAGCTTTATTTCTTCTTATTTAGCTATCTTGCTTCATCTTTTGCATTTCACCACACAACATGGAGTAAATGGGAAGAACCATTTCCCTTAAATCCATTAATGGTGAGAACCCATTCTTGTAAAGCATAAATTGATTGCTTAGATCCTTATTAGGCTCATTTGATTAAGCTTTCAAGAATAGAAGTTAATTATATTTTCTAAGTTTTCTTGTTTTCTTTAAACTAATGCATGCAAAGTAGTAATCGTTGTTTATTTGTAAATCGATGGTTCATTGATCATTTTTGCACAAATCTTTAGGGTTATTGAGTGTTATTACGCCATTCCATAGCTTTTGAAACCTTTTTTTTGAACACATTTGGCACGACTGGTGGGACACTTTTGTCCATCTTCCATTAATGGAGGCCTTTCAAGTTTTTAAAAGTTCACTTCCGTGTTTTTATAGGAAACAACTTGTTATTTGCTTATTTCCATTTCTAAAGCTAGTTAAATCACCCTTGTTACATATGTTTTGTGGGTTTGAACTAGAAATAATCTTCTTTGACTAACAACTAACCTATTTTATTTTGAAAATTTCAAAATACGTGAATTTTGTAGGTTTTTGAGGCGGTACATGTAGGTGTCTTGATAGGGTGAATCTCCGTCGAAACCCTAGTATCTTGGTGTTGAGTTAGCCACACACCCATCTAAGCCTATTACACAATTGACATCTCATTTTAGAACGAAATGCATCTCCGTTGAGAGGTGGGAATCTCCATCGGTTGGTGAGCATTCCTTTTACTCTAGATGCATTTGTGTATACTATTTTAGTATGTAAAATCTGTCATTTTGACCTCACCACGTCTCCATTAAAACATCGACATCTCTCGTTGTATTTTTAGTGTCTCCATGTGTCTGGACATGTTGGTGTCTCTTCATGCAATACTATGTTTTCTCGACATTTTTTGCCTACAAGCATACCTATTAAATAGAGAGCATATGTGTCGAAACCCTAGCGTACATGTCTCGATTGGCCCACATAGAATTTATACCCCTCTATCGTTTTTTCTTGCCACGTGTTTACATTGGTTTGGGCATGTATCCGTCGGCTCGGGCGCACTAGTGTTATTCTCGGCTCGCATGCATCCGTGTTAAAATTTGCAAATCATTCTCCAAGTAAACTCATTTTGTTAAACATTTCTAAGGTTATTAAGACTAAGAAAGTAGATGCAAGGTTCTATTTTGTTATTTCAACTTGCATAGCTTAAGTGTCTTCATTCATTGGCTTGCACAAAGCTTTTAAAGTGTGTATGCTCTCTCCTCATGCATCCTAGCTAATCTTTGAGATCAAAAGCACTTGTAAAAATTTATGTCACACTTTAAAAACACTTGTTCTATGATTCTAAAAGAGTAAAATAATTTCGATATTATTTTTCTTAGTGGAATTTTCACATTTCCTATGCTCTTCCTTCACGCCATTTGGTGATCTTAGGAATCAAAAGAAAAGTGTCAATTCTCTTTTTTTATACCCATTTGTGAAATGGAAAATTAATAAACTCGTTGTCTACAGGACCTAATTCTTGTTAAAGAAAGGCCTCAAAACTTAGACACAAAACATTCTAATACACATGTTTTCATACAAAGTTGCAAAAAGGTGTGCTACTTAAAACCACTTTAAACTTTAAAAAGATAAAAAATACACCACTTCACTTTACACTTATTTCATGTTTTGAAAAAGGGTACATCCCTATCCACTTAACGGAACATAACCCCTTTGGCATAATGCCTTAAGATACAAAATGGGGGTGGTTCCAAGAACCCTAAAGTAATCCACCATTGAGTAACCTCGTGCATGAAACAAGAAGCACTCCGCTTACCCACTTGACTAGTACACCTTGTGAGTTAGAGTCAAAGATTGTCCATATAATGGCTCCAAATATGGTACAACTAAAAGCACTAGTTGCTCATTGTATAAGAAAGGGTACCCTAAAGTCGAGATACTCCCAAATCAGTCATTCATGACTCTTTGCAAAAATCGTGCTCATATCTAGATAATATTTTGACACCTAGTTGAGATAAATTATTAATCGACCATTCTCTCTTGGAGCTTACTTTTCTAGTTCGTTTTCACGTCAAGACATCTCGAAGTGGTGACTCACTTGAATCAACCTTGTTCTTCAAACAAGGAAAATATCCCACGTAAGTTTAGCTAATTGTCTTTTATCACGAAAATTAAACAACGCCTCACTTAGCTTAGCGTCTTTCTCGCCTTCAAAAGAGGTGAAGCTCTGCCCAAGTGGCATTAAGTTTATTTTTCATATTTTCAATCTATACCCAAACAATCCCATTTTCTACTTTTTCGGTGAGAAGGAGGCATACCTTGCACGTTTTTATCGTAGATAGTACTTGTAACTTTTTTTTTCCATTTATGCCCATCCATGTTTGCATCTAGCTTGTTAAACATATAAAGTGCGCATGTACATTTTTCATATCTTTGATAAATTCCTTCAATCTTGATTTCAAGATCATCTTCACTGTCGCGAGTTCTGTTCATCATTTGTCTCTTCATGAGTTGATATTTTTACTCGTATTCTAGTTACACAATCTTGGTACTTACATCATGTTTTAATTTTCTTTTTTGAGAACGTGATATAAGTCCCTTTATTGTGTAGTTACACTTCTCACACAATTAAAAACTCCTTTTCATACTTATTACTTCATTTCAGTTTCGATGTCATCTATGTCTTTTAAAAAATTTTGATATCACCTTATATATATCGCAATGATGTTGTCTTGATATTAACACCTTGATTACTCGGTTAATGTATCAAGATAGCATTGTTACACTATATCTAGTCGCGACTTCCATTTTTCAGAAGACTTAGCTTTCATGGGAATTCAAACTAATTTAAGGTATACCTCATCAGAGACTACATCAATATCGGTTTGATGTTTAGGTATTGTTAGAATTCTAATTTGACCTACACATTGATACGATATTGTCACTATTCGTTTAAGGGTATAGGCTTGCTAGCATAAAAATTGAGTGATCATTACATTTAGGTGTGCATATGAGTTTTTTTGATAAAAATAACTATACAACATTGCATCTAAGACACACTATGGCATATTTCAAATATCACCTCGAATGACTTGTAAAATCATACACCGAGGATCCACACTAGCTTCATACAAATTTCAATTGGTAATGCCTAAAATCATGAAGATCACAACCAAATCAAACATGTATGACTTAGGAGAAAATCCTTTTGAAACCTTCCCATTTAGTGACAACAATTTAGCACCTCTCTTTTCTCAAGTCAAGGATGCGGAGCCATTAATTGACCATAGTGGAGAAGAGTCAGACTCTTCTAGAGAGAAATAGAGATTAGACCTAGGAAGATTTGATGAACTCCTATATTATAATAGAGATCAAGTACTCGCAAGAGTCTTAGAATTAGGAGCTAAACTTCCATAGAGCACGAAATAGAAACCAAGGTCATTAATCACAAAGCAGGAGAATTAGTATCACTCTTAGACATAGATAACCCCTTTGAGACAGGGTACACTTCTACTTTTGGGCAACATCATGCCACTTTCGAAGGAGACCTATCACGACAACCTCACTACAAAGCTTCATGCAAAGTGATGATTGAGCGTAAAGCTTCACCTCCTTCCAAATTTGATGAAGAATATGACCCTCTAGTTGAAGAGGAGATCCTTTAAAAATATATCTTTAAATTGAGCCTAAAATTAGCAAACCTATGCTTTTAAAGAAGAAACATATACAAAGACAAAGAAAAAACAAAATCTAACGAGTATCACTTTGATCCATACATTGACACTACCTTTAAGGTGACTCGGAAAAAAGCACCAATGTTGCCTACTAAATAAAAACTCATTAAGAAAGATTTACAATCAATGAAAGATGCCATAATAGGAAATATTCCTATGAAGAACTATGCCCTTATCCTTTTGATAAGGACATGTTATGGTTACCATTCGTAAAACACTTTACCGTTCCCAAGTTTTATAATTATAAGTGCAAGAGTGATCCTCGTAATCATATAAAAGAATTTTATATTGGTTTCCAAGAGTCGCATATAGTGATAAATTCTTAATACAAATTTTAACTTGGATCCTAGGAGCACTGGGATTGGAATGGTTTTATAGTATTCCCAAGGGTTCCATTAGTAGAAAACTTCATCTTGCATTATTCCTATAACATGGAAAATTTTATCACAATGAATGATCTATACAATACAAAATAAAAACCCAATGAGACCTTTACCAAATTTTTACAATGATGATGAGGGTTAGCAAGTCGTTTCCCTTATGCGGTACTAGAAAAAAATTATTGAGCATATTTGTTCCTAGCTTAAACCTAAAAATATATTTCCATTTATAGATGCACTTTGGCTCAAAATTTGATGAGGTCATAGAGAAAAGTGGTCAAATAAAAAAATCCCTCATTGCAAATGACATGTGATTTTCTTAATAAAGATGTGTTCTTTTGACTATCTAAAAGATCATGCTTGAAATGGATGAATCATATATGCTCTTTGATTGTAGGGCTGGTTTGTTGTTGCTTGCAATAATCTATTTCACTTCTCATGATTAAAGTTGTAATCTGGTTTGAATGGTTGCAAACTTATCCTTTGCAATTGGACTCATCCTTGGATCAATTCCATTGATCCAAGGTATGTTTTAAATCTTCTTATCAAAACTAAATGAAAAACTGACATTCATCGATTAAGAGACTTAATGAACTGAACTTGTAGTTATTGAAAATTCTTTATCATCTTGAAAATAGTGCTTGCATTCTATTTTGTGTTGTGCTTGGCTCTTCTTGATCGACCCTTGTAGGGTGCACTTAATGGCGTTAAGGGAAATAGAAACCCTACTTCCGGATTCTTGAGAAAAAGAAATTATTATGTACCCTTTACCTATACGGTCTACCCTAATAGATACGGACTCAAGTAATTTACCTAACTATTACTACACCACTTTATGTGGGATGACATTCTAACCTAAGTTGTTAGCTTGAAAGGAAATAACCTAGGGGATGCTAAGTTATTTCTAAACCTATTGTTTTTGGTTAAATCTACATCCTATCCTAAGGTGGCAATTTATTGTTGGGGGTTATATCCTAAGGTTATATATATTTAAACTAACCTAAGATCTAACCTAAGAAAATTCTATCTATCCTAAACTAATGGGATATGAAAGGGAACCTATGGGCCATTGGCAAGTGGGAAAACTAAGCGGCGGTTCCTAAGCCTTTTATTGGGATTTGATTTTGATTTGGTTTTAAATGCAAGTAAGTACTACCAGTGTGGCAGGGGTTAGTGAAGGTTTAGAGGAACCTACGTGGAGGCATCTCTAAGTTTGGAAATGCATTATGAAGTGCAATTAGGTCTCACCAACTATGAATGGTGGTGGCAAGGAAAGATAAGTGGGAAAATTGGAATTAATGTCATTAATATGCCTCGGGTTTGGCGAGCAAGTCATCTTGGAAGGCATGCTGGTGGATTTTGGGGTTGTTTTTCTTTGCATGCTTCACGATTTTTTCTCTGCATGGAGCTATCTAGTTTTTCAAACCAGCAGTTTGATCTGCACTTAGTGGCTATTTTTGAATTCTTTGATCTATTTTCAGTTCGAGGAATGTATAAGAGGCACTGTGGAAAAATATTATGTTGTTTGATCTTGCTTGGAGAAGAAGAGGTCTTGGAAACTCAATGGAAGTCTTCTTCGAATCGGCAGAGGCACTATCAGGCATGATAGGCTCTACCCATTAAGATTTCTTGCTTTCTTCTAAATGATTCATTAAAACAATTCTGCTCACTTGAAATTTTCTATTTGCATGATGTATATGGTTATTCACTTGCATGTATTCTTGGAAATTATGTGGGTTTTGGAATGTGAATTCTTTTTGTTGTTATTGATAGTTTTGGGAACTTTCTCTATTGTTGTTAGAGAGGTTTGCATGTGATTTTTATGGAACTTTGTAAACTTTGTACTTGAAGCTTATTTGAACTCTGTAACTTGAACTAGTAGTTCTGTTATTTGTATTTGAAGCTTGTAGCTTGTATTTGAAGCTTTGTTTTCTTGCATTCAAAATAATGTGGAAAGAGTTGGCTTATTGCTTGTTGGGTTTTGAATCTCTATTTAGACTTGCATTTTTGTGAGCTGAAGTGGAGCTCCATAGGGATTCTAAACTTGTATTGAAGCTTGAGATTTGTTTTAGCTTTATTGGGACCGTGTGTTTGTTTGGACTTGTGTTTGAACTTATTGAAGTTTTGAAACTTGGTTGAATCTTCATATTCAACAACTGAACTTGTATACAATTCTTATGAATATTGAATTTGTTGTTGAGTTGTTGCGTTGTGCCCTGTACTTAAGCTCTTAACTGAGGTTTTATTCTTCCTTAGGGAAATGGAAGGCTTGAACCCATAATAGGGTGTTGGTGTTATTCTGAGATTTTATTAGGGCCATGGGATTCCATTTTTAAACTCATATTTGAGCTTGTGTTGTTTGAACTTGTGATCGATGCACGTATTTAACACAACACAGGTATTCCATTGATGGTTGTTTTGATTCTATATTTGAAATCGATGTGTTGTATACTTACATAGTATTATGAATTGAAAACTTCAGTCTCTTTTATTACTATCTTGATGGATGGGGTCTTGTGAGTTTTGTTTGGTCAAAGTAGACCATATAACTTCTTTGTGGCCTCCTTTGTTTTGACTTTGAGAAGGAATGGTTGTTTTACTTCTACCTTTTAGACTATACTGTGTTTTCAAACTTGACAGGGGCATGTGAATTTTAGAGTGTATTCTATTCATATCTTCTCTGAGAGTGTACCCATATCTTGTGGGAAAACTTGACTGCTTTGTTCTTAGAAATAATTGGAACTGGAACTGTGTTCTATTATGGGACAGTCATATCAGTTGTAGAGGTTCATGGAATGAATTACTTACTTCCTTTCTGTCTTTTATGTTGAACAAACCCTACCTGTCTTATGATTTTAAAAGGAACTAGAGAGGTTTGTGGTTATTTTGTTCAGTCGAGTTGGAAGAAGGTAGGACAGAACTTGTCTTATCGAATTACTTAACTATTTACTTCCATCTGAGTCATGGGTTTTTGTAGAATGCTAAATTCAAACTGTTATTCTATGTGGTCCAAAAGTTACAATATCACTTATCTGGATGTTGGTAATGTGGCTCTTGCTTGGGATTTCAAACTACCTTCTCATTTGCAGTTTGTTGTTAATGTTTGTAATGGGAATTCAGTCTTTGAGTTGAGAGTTGTTGTGACTTTCCAATATTTTTCGATTGGAGGAATTTTACTCCACTATTATATCCTTGTTGAACCACCATGTATTAAAGAGAAAGAATTATACTCTCTTGGGGGCATTCTACAGTTTGGGACTGTACTTGTGTATTTCTTCTTGAGATTTGATATGGATTTGAGCTAGGTGAATGAGAATAGGTCTTCCTGGGAAGGTTGTATGGAAATTGGAAGTATGCGGGCTTGACTATGTGCATTCGGTTTTGAGTTCTCTTTTGGAACTAGCTTAAGAATTTCTAAGTTTGTAATAGATGATGGATTTCATTTCATAGTATAAATGAAATGAAATATGGTTTGGGGTCCTTGTTGGTTTGAGATCCTTTTTCTGTTGACTGATAAGTTTATTGATTGAACTTCTCATTATTCGATTCTCTTCTTTGTCTATATGGAGGGATGAAACTTACTAATATCAGTTATGTTGTAACTAACTCCTTGCAGATTGGGAAAAGTTAAATGTGTCCTTCTATCCTTATGAATTTATGAAATAATTTAATGATAAGACTTGTTGACTATTTAAAAGTAATTGATAGGATCAATTAAGTCTTGTGGTATAATTCTGATGTTGCAGATTATAAAATGTTCCTTTCTTAAAAGTAAATCCAGATTTCTTAATTGTACTTCTTTCTAGATGTTATTACTTATGATTATCTGCATGATGTTTTTCAATTGTTTCATGAAAGCAAAGTTGTTTAATGAAGCAATTAGTGGAATGCACTTTACTTTAATGCTTAGTGCTTATCATGCTCAGTTCATTGAACTAACCCATGCTAGCAATTTTACAGATGGACATCGTAAGTGATTAAAGAAGATAGAACTTTCATGTTGTATTGGGTTATTTAATTTTGAACCTTATGTAAAGAGTTTTGATTCATTCTTGAATTGTATTGAAAAAGAAAAGTTGTATTCTTTTTGGAATGAAGGTTGTTTGTTATACAACATGCCTGAAATACATAGTCTTGTAAATGAATAAGTTTTTAATGAGGAATTGAATGTTGAGATTTACTTGTATTGGTTGGGTAAAACTATCTTATATTTATGAAGAAGATGGAATTCCTATTTGGATGATATTATTCATATATGTTATATGCTTAATTCGGATAAACTTGATAAGTTAGATAAAAGGGAACTAGTTTAATCTCCCTTAATAAGATGCAACTTGTTAAGTTGCATAAGTTATCAATCTTATCTAAACAATCCTAATATAGTATTGGAATGTGTAATGAATATGCGATAAAAACTAGAGTTTGTGAAGATAAGAAGGGTTTGACAAACCCTAACACTTAATCAAGTAGAGGAAGGTTCTTCCTCGCTAAAAGGAATGTAATCTAAAGAATGGTGATATGATTGTAAATCATTAGACTTCATTTCCCTAGAAAGTCTACTCTAGTTGAACCTATTTGGTTGCTACACCTTCTCTGAATGATTGAGTTATATTTAATGGAACTTATGATATTGCTGTCCTATTTTGGTTAACTATTGTTAAACTAAATAAACAACATTAAAAGCAATCATGAGTTAAAGGAAGTTCTTTAATGCTTAATTGATTCAAGTATAGAACAAGGACTTAAGGAGTGTTGGATTAGGGTTAGCATAGATGTTGTAATCTATTTTATAATCCAAATTAATTAAACATTAATAACCTCCTTGGGGTATGTACATCGTGATGAGGTAGTTTCTGTAGGATGTTGGCACACACCAACTATAGGGTTATACCTTCGAGAAGACTAGGGTTTTCTCAGGATACAACATTGCAATTGACATGTGGCAACACCCTTCTGCATTGATCATCTAGATCTACACACAATAAGGACTTGAACTTAGTTTCTCTCTAGGTCAAGTTAGTGGCATGTTTAGGATAGGTAGTAGCTCTCAATGGCTCAGGGTACCTTGGCACACCCGGTTGACTTAGGTCAACCGAGTATGCCCATATACCCTAAGTCATTGTGAGCATCTTCCTATAATGATTTATGTTTCTAACCGGGACTAGGGTTAAACTTTGGGCAAGTGGACTGATGGTAGTCAGTAAAGACCATTCATGATAACAGAGGAGTGAGGTGAAGGACATATTCCAAAATGATGAGTATGTCATCTAGGAATAGTGACATACATAGTATGTTGTAAATCTTTGGCCAAAGTATCACAAGTTGCTGGTTGCATTGTCCTATATGTCACCAAGTTTAAAGCAACATGATATCAGATGAATATTGGTAACAAATATTTAGATATGTTCTTTAAACAGATCACTCAGTACCCGGTTAGGGTAGGAAAACCAAGTATACAAAGTATATGATAAGTATTCAATACTTAAAGTTAAACATGAATAGATCGGTAGGTAACCGAGTCATGGAATGAATAGATCGGTGTATCACCAGTCATTTACAACTACATATGGTTATCTGTTATGAGATTGATTGGTATGGAATGTGTGTTCTAAATAATGTTTTATTTAGAATAGTGAACATTATGAAAAAAAAATTCAAATTTTATTTTTCCTTGTTTCTAAAGTCTTAAAATGGGAATGTTACATCTTGGTATCAGAGCTTGAAGGTTGCAGCTCTTGGACCTATTGTGTCCATAATCTGATGAAACTTAAATTTTCTTGTAACAAAAATGGTTAGAACAAGAGGAAATGTTGCAAATAACCCTCCACCTAGGAAGGAGTAGCAACTACCCAAAAACTAGATGAGATCCTTGCTTCCTTGTTGGACACAAGAGATCATTTGGTTGTACTTGAACATAAGTAATGGGAAATGAGGAGGAAGAAGATGTTGACAACAACAATCAGCCACCTCCTGGGGACAACGCCAATGTAGGTGTTGATAATAACAATGTGAACATACCTATTCAACCTGAAAATAAAAAGGCTAGGCTAGTAGCTGAACTCACTAATGATATAAAAAGGATAAGTCCACCTAAGTTTGATGGCACCACATTAGGAGATGGAGCTGAGAACTGGCTCAGCAAAATGGAGAAATACTTTGCAATAAGGAATTTCTCAGAAGAAACAAAGGTGATATGGGGAGCATATCAACTTTCTCACAAAGCATCTTCATGGTGGGACAATCAAAAGGCTGAGTTAAACATTGATGAAACTAATATCACCTGGATCAATTTAAAGGTTACTTTAGGCAACGTTGGCTGCCACAAACTTTACTATGATCAGAAAATGACTGAATTTCAGAACTTAGCTCAGGGGAAGCTAACTATAACTAGTACTGGGAATGATTTACAAAACTCCTTAAGTATGTACCTCAGTACCAAACAAATGAGAAGTTCAAGGATATGAAAATTCATCATGGGATTGAATCCCATTATAGGAGGAGAGGTGGATGTTCATAGCCCAACCACGATGGAAGGGGTTGTTGAAAAGGCCATAAGGTAGGAACAAAAATTAAAGGCAATTTCTACTCATAAGGAGGAAGTAAGGAAGAAAAATCCCAACTCCTCTTCATCATCTCTTGCACCTAAGAAAGGACCATGGAAGAAATTTGGAATGAAAAGTAAGATTTCATCTGATACTAATAAGAAAGTAAACAACAAACAAGTTTGTTGGTAATGCATGGAACAACTTTGCTAAGAACAATAATAATGGACAGAAGTCCTATGGGGGTCAGAACGATAACTCTAAGGCTGGAAATAAACCCAGCCTAGGAAGGGACCTATAGGAGGCTGTTATAACTATGGAAAAGATCATTATGCAAATCAATGCCCTTTGAAAAAGGATGATCATAATCAACAACACAAGATACACACTTGAATAGGTAAATAAGTAGGTCGAAAAATAGGCCACCTATAGAAGTTCCGGGTAAGTTATTTGGTTTACCTATAACTATTATTTTTGATACTAAAGCTACTTGAATGTTTTATTTCTAATAAATTAGCAGAAAAATTAAAAATAAAAGGCTGAAACATGGATAAAACATGGAGTTTATAGTATGGAAACAATGTTGTTCATACAGTTAGTATGTGTCTTTTTGGAGCAGTCCTTGATTTACCTAACTTTTCCACTAAAGTTGATCTTTATGTTGCACCTTTGGGGTCTTATGATGTAATCATAGGTGTTAATTGGTTAGCGAACATAAGGCTAAAGTGGACTATTTTGAAAAACACATTAGTTGTTTAGATGACTTGCAGAAAAAAACAGAGATTCAGGGTGTGAAACGTGAGATTTCTATTAGAAAACTATCAGCTATGCAACTTAAAAAGGCCAAAAACAAAGGATGTACCTTATATGTAGTAAAAATTGATTGAAACAACTAAAGAGAACAATGATATTATGGAACGATATCCGCTGTTACGAGACTTCAGTGATATATTTTCAGAAGAATTTCAGGACTTCCACCCAAAAGGGAGTTTGATTTCACGATTGAGATCAAGCCTGAACTGAACCTATTTCTAAAGCACCATATCAAATGACTACTACATAATTAGTAGAGCTTAAGGCTCAGTTGTAGGAACTTTTGTCTAAAGGTTTGATTAGACCAAGTGTTTCACCTTGGGAGCACCTATAATTTTTGTGAAAAAGAAGGATGGAACACTTAGATTGTGCATTGATTACAGAATGTTAAACAAAGCAACAATCAAGAATAGATACCCACTCCCTAGGATTGATGATTTATTTGATCAGATGCATGGAGCATCGGTATATTCTAAGATAGATCTTCGATCTTGGATATCATCAATTGTGATTAAGGATGAGGATATTCATAAAACAACTTTCAGACAAGGTATGGACATTATGAGTTCACTGTTTTACCTTTTGGATTAACTAATGCACCTGCAACATTTATGAATTTAATGAATAATATCTTTCAAGAATACTTGGAAAATTTGTGCTCGTATTCTTGGATGACATTCTCATATATTCTAAAAGTATTGAGGAACACCATGAGCATTTGAAGATAGTTTTGGAAATATTAAGAAAGAGACGATTATTTGGTAAGTTGTCTAAATGTTCTTTCTATGACACATAAAGTACACTATTTGGGACATGTAATAAGTAAGAATGGAATAGTTTGTAGATCCTTCAAAGATTTAGCTATAACTAGTGGCCCACACAAAAATGTACATGAAGTTAGAAGCTTCATGGGACTTGTGGCTACTATAGAAAATTTGTAAAAGACTTCTCTAAGGTGGCTGCACCAATAACTTCTTTACAAAGAAGAAGGATAAAAAGTTTGTTTGGAATGAGAAATGTGAAATTGCATTCAAAACTTTGAAGGAATAGTTAACTTCAACACCTATTCTTGTAGTACTAGATCCTAATGGAGATTTTATGGTGGTAACTGATGCATCTGGTGAAGGTCTAGGAGGTATTTTGTTACAAAATGGTCATGTCATAGCTTACAAAAGTAGAAAACTTAAGTTACATGAGTTGAATTATGCTCCACATGATTTAGAGCTTGCTGCCATTGTTCATGCATTGCAAGTTTGGAGGCATTACCTACTTGGTAAACCTTTTGAATTGAAAACTAATCATCTTGGTCTGAAGTATATCTTCACTCAGCCAAACCTTAATGCAAGACAATGAAGGTGGTTAGAGTTTTTGTCTCAATATGATTTTGACATCAATTATATCAAGGGTAAAGAAAATAGAGTGGCTGACACTCTAAGTCGTAGGAAGCACATTTATGCTCTTATAACATTGAGAACTCAATTTAAGGATGAAGTAAAAAGTGTTATGGAATCTGATTCTTATTTTCAACAAGTAAAGACAATGCTTGCTTGCTATAGATCCGAATGATTTGAGGTATAAAGGTTTTCACTTTGATAATGAAGGAATCTTACGATTTGAAAATAGAGTATATGTACCTTCACTAAATGATTTAAGGAAGAAATTGTTAGTAGAATTTCACAATTCACCTTTTTCTAGACACCCTAGTATTACAAAAATGCTTGCTGATATAAAACAACAATATTTCTAGAAGGGAATGAAAAAGGATGTTATAGATTTTGTGACACATTTCCTTGAATGTCAACGTGTTAAAGTGGAACATATGCACCCAGCTAGTTTATTGTATCCTCATAGCATACCGCAGTACAAATGGCAAGTGATAAGCATGGACTTTGTACAAGGGTTGCCTATGTCAAGAAATAAACATGATGTTATCTTAGTAGTTGTTGATAAACTAACAAAGGTAGCACATTTTATCACTGGAAATATCAAGGATGATTCTCCGGTGTTAGCTAAAATATTTGTTCATGAAATTTTCAGATTACATGGAGTACCTGAATTAATCATTTTGGATAGAGATCCTAGAATGATGTCAAGATTTTGGAAAATGCTTAATACAACTTTAGGAACTAAGCTGAATTTCAGTTCTGCGTATCATCCGGAAATGGATGGATAGATTGAAAGAGTTAATCAAGTTTTGGAGGATATGTTACGAATGTATTGTATGGATCAAGTAGTACAAGTGGGAAGAGTACCTTCCACTAGTTGAGTTTGCATACAATAACACATATCATGCCTCTCTTAAGATGGCACCGTTTGAAGCATTATATGGAAGAAAATGTAGAACCCCTATTAGTTGGGACAACATGGAGGATAGAGAGGTAATTGGACCTGAAATCCTTACTGAAATGGAACAACAAGTTAAATTGATTCGTGAATGCTTGAAAGAAGCAACAGATAGACAAAAGAGTTATGCTGATTTGAAGCGGGTAGACAAGAAATTTGAACTTGGTGAGAAATTATTTCTTCGGTCAAACCGAAAAAAGAGATCTCTATAACTTTTGGCAAGGCTTCCAAGTTATCACCTCATTATGTGGGACCTTTTGAGATAGTTGAAGTAATCAACCCTGTAGCTTACCACTTAGCATTACCTCCTACTTTATCATGAATGCATGATGTTTTCCATATTTCTTTGCTTAAGAAATACGTTTCAGATTTATCACATGTGTTAAATTGAATTCCTTGTAGGTCCAAGACCCAAGAATAATTGTGGTTAAACCCATACAGTTTTGGAAACTCACCAATTGCATTTGAGAAATCATGATATAAGTCAATGCAAGGTCCAATGGGACCAGTTTAATGAAGAAAGTGCAACCTAGGAAAACATGGATGATATGAAAACTAATTTTCCATATCTATTTGAATAGAATTGATTCTGTTGACTGATAAAAAAATGGTGATTTTATCTTTATAATACAATAAGTATGCCAGTTTTGGGTAGATATTTATTTGTTTTGAATAAACAACTATTTAATGCTGATTTCTTAAACTTAAAATTTGGATACTATTGCAAACATATGTTAAGAAAGTGAATAAAAATTGATTATCCTAAATGCAATGACTAAAATGAGGTAATCATCGGATGATGATTCTTTTTAGGAGGGAAGCATGTAACACCCTCGACAATTGTTATATTCCTCTTTTGCATTTCAAGTGTTGACATGTGATTTTCTTGATAAAGATGTGTTCTTTTGACTACTGAAGATCATGCTTGAAATGGATGAATCATATATGCTCTTTGATTGTAGGGTTGGTTTGTTGTTGCTTGCAATAATCTATTTCACTTCTCATGATTAAAGTTGTAATCTAGTTTGAATGGTTGCAAACTTATCCTTTGCAATTGGACTCATCCTTGGATCAATTCCATTGATCCAAGGTATGTTTTAAATCTTCTTATCAAAACTAATGAAAAAATGACATTCATCATATAAGAGACTTAATGGACTGAACTTGTAGTTATTGCAAATTCTTTATCATCTTGAAAATAGTGCTTGCATTCTATTTTGTGTTGTGCTCTCTTCTTTCTTGATCGACCCTTGTAGGGCGCTTAATGGCATTAAGGGAAATAGAAACCCTGCTTCCAGATTCTTGAGAAAAAGAAATTATTATGTACCCCTTTACCTATATGGTCTACCCTAATAGATACGGGACTCAGGTAATTTACCTAACTATTACTACACCACTTTACGTGGGATGACATTCTAACCTAAGTTGTTAGCTTGAAAGGAAATAACCTAGGGGATGCTAAGTTATTTCTAAACCTATTGTTTTTATTAAATCTACATCCTATCCTAAGGTGGCAATTTATTGTTGGGGTTATATCCTAAGGTTATATATTTAAACTAACCTAAGATCTAACCTAAGCTAAATTCTATCTATCCTAAACTAATGGGATATGAAAGGGGACCTAAGGGTCATTGGCAAGTGGGGAACTAAGCGGCGGTTCCTAAGCTTTTTATTGGGATTTGATTTTGATTTGGTTTTAAATGCAAGTAAGTACTACCGGTGTGTGGCAGGGGTTAGTGAAAGTTAGAGGAACCTACGTGGAGGCATCTCTAAGTTTGGAAATGCATTATGAAGTGCAATTAGGTCTCGCCAACTATGAATGGTGGTGGCAAGGAAAGATAAGTGGAAAATTGGATTTAATGTCATTAATATGCCTCGGGTTTGGTGAGCAAGTCATCTTGGAAGGCATGCTTGGTGGATTTGTTGGGGGTTGTTTTTCTTTGCATGCTTCACGATTTTTCTCCACATGGAGCTATCTAGTTTTTCAAACTAGTAGTTTGATCTACACTTAGTGGCTATTTTTGAATTCTTTGATCTATTTTCGTTCGAGGAATGTATAAGAGGCACTGTGGAAAAATATTACTATTGTTTGATCTTGCTTGGAGAAGAAGAGGTCTTGGAAACTCAGCTGGAAGTCTTCTTCGAATCGGCAGAGGCACTATCAGGCATGATAGGCTCTACCCATTAAGATTTCTTGCTTTCTTCTAAATGATTCATTAAAACAATTCTGCTCACTGGAAATTTTCTATTTGCATGATGTATTATGGTTATTCACTTGCATGTATTCTTGGAAATTATGTGGGTTTTGGAATGTGAATTTTTGTTGTTATTGATAGTTTTTTGGAACTTTCTCTGTCACTACTGTTGTTATAGAGGTTTGCATGTGATTTGTTATGGAACTCTATAACCTTTACTTGAAGCTTATTTGAACTCTGTAATTTGAACTAGTAGTTCTGTTATTTGTATTTGAAGCTTGTAGCTTGTATTCAAAGCTTTGTTTTCTTGCATTCAAAATAATGTGGAAAGAGCTGGCTTATTGCTTGTTGGGTTTTGAATCTCTGTTTAGACTTGCATTTCGTGAGCTGGAAGTGAAGCTCCGTAGGGATTCTAAACTTGTATTGAAGCTAGATTTTTTTAGCTTTATTGGGACTGTGTGTTGTTTGGAATGTGTTGAACTTATTGAAGTTTTGAACCTTGGTTGAACTTCATATATAACTAAACTTTTGTTCTTATGAATACTAAATTCATTGTTGAGTTGAGTTGTTGTGAGTTTGTGTACTGTTAAGTTCTTAACTCGAGGTTTTATTCTTCCTTAGGAAAATGGAAGGCTTGAACCCGTAATAGGTGTTGGTGTTATCTTGAGCTTTTATTAGGGCCATGGGATTCCATTTTAAATTCGTATTTGAGCTTGTGTTTTGAACTTGTGATCTATGCACGTATTTAATGTAACACAAGTATTCCTTGATGATTGTTTTTTGATTCTATATTTGGAAATCGACATGTTGTATACTTATAGGTATTATGAATTGAAAAATTTAGTCTCTTTTATTACTATTTGATGGATGGGGGTCTTGTGAGTTTGTTTGTCGTTGAAGTAGACCGTATAAATTCTTTGTGGCCTCCTTTGTTTTGACTTTGAGAAGGAATGGTTGTTTTACTTCTACCTTTTAGACTGCACTGTGTTTTTGAACTTGACGAGGCGTGTGAATTTTAGAGTGTATTCTATTCATATCTACTCTGAGTGTACCCATATCTTGTGGGAAAACTTGATTGCTTTGTTCTTAGAAGTAATTGGAACTGGAACTATGTTCTATTATGGGATAGTCATATCAGTTGTAGAGGTTCATGAATGAATTACTTCTTCCTTTTTGTCTTTTATGTTGAACAAACCCTACCTGTCATATGATTTTAAAAGGAACTAGAGAGGTTTTGTTATTTTGTTTTGACGAGTTGGAAGAAGGTAGGACAAGACTTGTCTTATCGAATTACTTAACTATTTACTTTCATCTAAGTCATGGGTTTTTGTAGAATGCTAAATTTTAAACTATGTTATTTTGTATGTGGTCTGAAAAGTTACAGTATCACTTATGTGGATGTTGGTAATGTGGCTCTTGCTAGGGATTTCAACTACCTTCTCATTTGTAGTTTTTGTTAATGTTTGTAATGGGAATTCAGTCTTCGAGTTGAGAGTTGTTGTGACTTTCCAATCTTTTTCGATTGGAGGACTTTTACTCCACTATTATATCCTTGTTGAACCACCATGTATTAAAGAGAAATAATTATACTCTCTTTGGGGCATTCTATAGTTTGGGACTATACTGTGTATTTATTTTGAGATTTGATATGGATTTGAGCTAGGTGAATGAGAATAGGTCTTCCTGGGAAGGTTGTATGGAAATTGGAAGTATGCGGGCTTGACTGTGCATTCGGTTTTGAGTTCTCTTTTGGAACTAGCTTAAGAATTTCTAAGTTTGTAATAGATGATGGATTTCATTTCATAGTATAAATGAAATGAAATATGGTTTGGGGTCCTTGTTGGTTTGAGATCCTTTTTCTGTTGACTGATAAGTTTATTGATTGAACTTCTCATTATTCATTTCTCTTCTTTGTCTTTATGGAGGGATGAAACTTATGAATATCAGTTATGTTGTAACTAACTCCTTGCAGATTGGGAAAAGTTAAAGGTGTCCTTCTAACCTTACGAATATATGAAATAATTTAATGATAAGACTTGTTGACTATTTAAAAGTAATTGATAGGATCAATTAAGTCTTGTGGTATAATTTTGATGTTGCAGATTATAAAATGTTCCTTTCTTAAAAGTAAATCCAGATTTCTTAATTGTCTTCTTTATAGATGTTATTACTTATGATTATCTGCATGATGTTTTTCAATTGTTTCATGAAATAAAAGTTGTTTAATGAAGAAATTAGTGGAATGCACTTTACTTTAATGCTTAGTGCTTATCATGCTTAGTTCATTGAACTGACCATGCTAGCAATTTTGTAGATGGACATCGTAAGTGATTAAAGAAGACATGAAACTTTCATGTTGTATTGGGTTATTTAATTTTGAACCTTATGTAAAGAGTTTTGATTCATTCTTGAATTGTATTGAAAAAGAAAAGTTGTATTCTTTTTGGAATGAAGGTTGTTTGTTATACAACATGCCTAAAATACATAGTCTTGTAAATGAATAAGTTTTTAATGAGGAATTGAATGTTGGAGATTTACTTGTATTGGTTGGGTAAACTATCTTATATTTATGAAGAAGATGGAATTCTTATTTGGATGATATTATTCATATCTGTTATATGCTTAATTCGGATAAACTTGATAAGTTAGATAAAAGGAAATAGTTTTAATCTCCCTTAATAAGATGCAGCTTGTTAAGTTGCATAAGTTATCAATCTTATCTAAACAATCCTAATATAGTATTGGAATGTGTAATGAATATGCGATAAAACTATAGAGCTTGTGAAGGATAAGAAGGGTTTGACAAACCCTAACACTTAATCAAGTAGAGGAATGTTCTTCCTCACTAAAAGGAATGTAATCTAAAGAATGGTGATATGATTATAAATCATTAGACTTCATTTCCCTAGAAAGTCTACTCTAGTTGAACCTAATTGGTTGCTACACCTTCTCTTGAATGATTGAGTTATATTTAATGGAACTTATGATATTGTTGTCCTATTTTGGTTAACTGTTGTTAAACTAAATAATCATACATTAAAAGCAATCATGAGTTAAAGGAAGTTCTTTAATGCTTAATTGATTCAAGTATAGAACAAGGACTTAAGGAGTGTTGGATTAGGGTTAGCATAGATGTTGTAATCTATTTTATAATCCAAATTAATTAAACATTAATAACCTCCTTGGGGTATGTACATCATGATGAGGTAGTTTCTGTAGGATGTTGGCACACACCAACTACAGGGTTGTACCTTCAAGAAGACTAGGGTTTTCTTGAGGATACAACATTGTAATTGACATGTGGCAACACCCTTTTGCATTGATCATCTAGATCTACACACAATAAGGACTTGAACTTAGTTTCTCTCTAGGTCAAGTTAGTGGCATGTTTAGGATAGGTAGTAGCTCTCAATGGCTCAGGGTACCTTGGCACACCCGGTTGACTTAGGTCAACCGAGTATGCCCATATACCCTAAGTCATTGTGAGCATCTTCCTATAATGATTTATGTTTCTAACCAGGGCTAGGGTTAAAATTTGGGCAAGTGGACTGACGGTAGTCAGTAAATACCATTCATGATAACAAAGGAGTGAGGTGAAGGACGTATTCCAAAATGATGAGTATGTCATCTAGGAATAGTGACATACACAGTATGTTGTAAATCTTTGGCCAAAGTATCGCAAGCTACTGGTTACGTTGTCCTATGTCACCAAGTTTAAAGAAATGCGTGATATCAGATGAATATTGGTAACAAATATTCATATATGTTCTTTAAAGAAGATCACTCAAGACTGGGTTAGGGTAGGAAAACCAAGTATACAAAGTATACGATAAGTATTCAATACTTAAAGTTAAACATGAATAGATTGGTAGGTAACCACCGATGGAATGAATAGAATGAGATCATATGGTTATCTTTTATGATATGGTTTATTTATGGATTGATTGGTATGGAATGTGTGTTCTAAATAATTTTTTCCTATCTCAAGAGAAGATGTTAGCAGCTCCTACTAGAAGAATGTTAGAAGGTACAATGACTTCATGCCATCAAGCTCCCAAGACATCAAAGGTCACCACATGATGTTTTTCATGGGTTAAAGTGGGTTTAGATGCGTAATCAATGCATAAGGTTTGGCAAGAGCCTATTCCCATCTCCTATTTAAATTTGAATAAGCATAGCCTGGGATAAGACCTCATAAAATTGTATTCTCTTATATTGACGCCATTTAAAGATGATGATGAGCTACCATAGGAAGTTGATCTTACTCTTCCCCCTTATCCTACATAGATGGAGGATGCATCTAAGATGCTTGTTGATGAAATAATTAATGTCAACATTGGCTCGGAGAGCAACCTATCATCTCAAGAAAGAAAGGAATTTGTAGAGCTCTTCGGAGAGTACACGATATATTTGCATAGATATATGCAGAGATGTTTGGTTTGGAAATAAATTAGTTGTGCACAACCTTGTTGTGCACTCGATGCAAAACCCATCAAGAAAAAGTTGAGAAATATGCACCCCGAGGTGGCACTCCTTGCCAAAGAAGAATTACTTGTTCTTTTCATTAAACCCATTGACTATTCAGAGTGGATCTCTAACATAGTCCCTGTATAGAAGAATCTTATCGGCATAAGAATTTGCACTGATTTCCGAGACATCAATTAATCATGCCCTAAGGATGACTTCCTCTGCCTAACATTGACATGATAGTTGATTCCATCGCTGGTTATGAAATGTTGTCTTTAATGGAAGGTTTTTCATGTTACAATTAGATATGGATTGTAGAAAAATATGAACATTAAATAACATTCGTTACCCTTTGAGGGACCTATTACTACAATGTCATGCCTTTCGGACTCAATAATTCGAAGCTACTTATAAGTGGGCAATGAATTTTATCCTCCATGATATAATGAATGACATCATGGAAGATTATTTTGATGACATACTAGCTAAATCCAAGAGTAGAGAAGAGTTCCTGAAGTGTTGAGACATATTTTCAGCACCTCGGGGATTATAAGGTTCACTTAAACCCTAAGAAATGTTTCTTTGGTGTTTTACTAGGAAAGCTCCTAGGATTTATTGTTTCATAAAAAGGGATTGAAGTTTACCATGAAAAAGGTTACGACTATCATAGAAATGTAACCACCTACCACTCTCAAACAACTGAGGAGTCTACAAGGGAAAATTAAGGCAATCTGTCGCTTTATTTCACAACTTGTAGATAAGTGCCATCCCTTTACACATTTACTGAAGAAGGATGTTGCATTCAACTAGGGACCAGATTACAAAAAGGCATTTGTAGTACTAAAACAATACTTCGTCAACCCACATGTATTCATGCCGCCTACCCTAGGTGAATATCTCCTCTTGTACATTTCTGCTACCCAGTCTACTATTGGAGCACTGCTTGCCTAATATGACCTAGACCATAAAGAAAGGGAATTTTACTATCTTAGTCGCACTTTGATTGATTACGAGTTGAATTACCCACAGATTGAAAAGGCCTACTTGGTAGTTGTCTTTACCTTCCAAAAGCTTCGCCATTATCTCCTAAAAAATAAAAATAAGCTCATATCTAAATTTGACCCTCACAAGACGAATGGCTAATTGGATAATTCTCTTGAGTGAATTTGATATCAAGTTCGTAAATCAGAAATCCTTGAAAGAATAGGTATTGGCTGCTCAATTAGTGAAATATCCTCTCCCAAGGATGGAACCTTTGTGCCTAGATCTGCTAGATGTGTCTATGACATACATTGAAGAGTCTCAGTGGAATGGAAGGTCCATTTTGATGGGTATTTCACCTTCCACAAATCTTGAGTAGGAGTGGTGCTCATCAATCCTACAAGGAGGTCATACCAAGAGCATTCTCGTTGAGATTTACATGCACTAATTACATTACAAAGTATGAGGCACTCATTGCTGGCCTCAAGCTTACTATGACTTGAAATATTAGACAGCTACGATTCATTAGAGACTCTCACTTATCATTAATCAAGTTAATGATGAGTATAAATTTAAATATGAGAAGCTCATTCCATATAAGAAAATGCTCGGAACCTTGAAGGAGTACTTTAAACGAGATCATATTCTAGCAAAATCCAAGGTCGCATAATAGATCAGCAGATGTTATGGCTACAATTGGGTCTTTGTTACACATTCCACCTCAAGAAAGTAAGATGCCATTATTTGTAGAGAATTTATAAGTTCCCGCATATGATACGCCATAATCATGTTTGGCATGTGAAGTTTTTTGTCCCTTATTGCCCTTGTATGACCCTGTTTTTCAATACCTACAAGACTACACTTTTCCACCAGACATTACCCATTCTCAAAAAGAAATCCCTTATCTGTTGTATAGCCCATTATACCCTCCCGGGAGTCACCCTTTATTGTCGTGGCTTTAAGAAGGAAATATGCTTCGCTATTTGGATGTTACCGACTCAATCCATGCTATTAAGGAAGTACATAGTGGTATTTGTGGACCACACACTAGCGGCATGGTATTAGCTAAAATTTTTTTAAGAATAGGCTATTATTGGCCTACCATGGAATCAGACTACTGCAAGTTCGTAAAGAAATGTGAACTATGTCAAAATTATGGAAACTTAATACATGCGCCACCAAGGATTTGCAACCTATCGCAACTCGTTGACAATTTTATAAATCGGATCTAGATGTCATAGGAAGCTCCATCCTTCCTCTTGAGATGGCCACACTCACATCATCACCGCCACCCTTGAGTATTTTACCAAATGGGTAGAGGCTATGCCTCTTACTTATGTCACTGGTGCACAAATTTCTAAATTCATTATGAACCATCTCATTTGTCATTATGGTATCCCCTCCACCATTGTCACTGATAATGGTAAGTCCTTCAAAAATAAAATGGTTAAGACATTGTGTCAACATTTCCATATTCAACTCAAGTGGTCTATCCCTTATTACCCCCAAGGAAATGGAAAAGTAGAGGCCACTAATAAAACCCATGTATGAATTATAGAGAAAATGATCTCAAAACTATTTGTATTTGACACTTACAGATACATTCCACCCTCTCCGGGCTTATTGAACCTCCATCTACACTCCTACTGGTGTGACCCTGTATTCACTTGTCTATGTCACTAAATCCATCATACCTCTGGAAGTGGAGCTTCCTTCCCTGAGAATATCTCTCAAAGACTATCTTGATAAAGATAAGGACTAGAGAGTTGCAAGACTAGAAGAGTTGGAATTATTATATGAAAAGCGTATCGAGCACTCAATCACTTGAAAGTCTATCAAGAAGAGAGTATCCAGGGGATGCAACAAATGCATCATTCATCGGGAATTTGATGTAGGTGATCTATTTATAAAATAAAATAAGAAGAACACTATCAAATATAGAGAAAATAAATGTAAGTTTGAAGCTAACTGGGTAGGTTCTTATGTGGTGGTAGCTAACTATGGATTTGAAGCTCGTAAACTTTCACACTCGATTGTGAAGAGCTTCTAACCTATGAATGTTATGAAAATCAAGAGGTTTTACACTTAATGCATGATGAGAATATCATATAAGAACTAAAAAATAGAAAAAAATGAAAAAAATGAAAAATTGGGAAAACAATAAGGAAAAAGCGAGTCATCCACATGTGAAAACCACACAATTTTGGTGCGGTGGGCGGTCTTTTAGTGAAAGCCGGTATTCAGCGTCAAATAGGATGCACCGGTAATAATTCACTCTTACACAAGATAGGTAACCCTCAAGCTTTCTATATATAACTTCCTCTGCTAGGTCTAGGAATCCTACCGAATCCATCTTTGCCAAACCGTGATCTAGCTTATTTGCTATTATATCTACATGAAGGATGTTGCCTTTGTATATTCTCATCTAACGATGGGGAACCTTCAAATTCCACTTTCTCATACATACATGCATGTCATTCGGCAGTTTGTATATTCCCACATAATGTTGGGGGAATCCATGCTTATTTGTCCTTGTACATTTATTTCACAACATGACCTTATAAAATACCTAAACATTCAAAAATCTCCCTTAGGGATGAAGCTACAATAATCGCATAACATTGTTTTATAGAAGCCTTAGAACAATGTGAACAGAGTAGCCTTGAAAAACTTATCTTTCTAGATAAACCCAAAAACATTAGACAATATATCAATGTTGTCCCACAAAAACAAACTAATAATTTAATTGCTTTTAGTCATTGGTTTGCATAGTTTTTATTGAGAACACTTTTTCGTGTGATGTGGTGACTAATTTTCTTATCATGGGTTGGATATTGTTTGAAATAATTGTATACGGTATTAGGTTCATTCATAACTTGTGCACATCTATTAGGATTCATTTTACTTAGTTAGATTAAATGCAAATTTGATCTCTTTAGTATGTTTAAAAATTCATGTAGTTTGCATCTTGGTTATGTTGGGTTGTATAGGTATTGTTGTTTAGCTTTGTTAAATTTTTCTTGTGTGTTTTTCTCTTATGTAGTTTTTGTTATCACATATATCATCTACCATTCATAACATAAAAACATCATCTACTACATCATATATACAAAAATGATAAGTATTACATCATGCATGTATGCTAAGCTAATTATCACATATCATATCATCCATGGGGGCAAGAGGGGTAATAACAAATCTATCCCCCACACCAATATCATCTAGTATCATCCCAAGTACTAGAATAGAAATCATAAACATTCCATTAATCCAAAGCATGTGATACTATCTATAAATATATCATCAATATAATAACATCGAACACACACATCTCTAAATCTAAAGTATGTCACATACATATAGGAAAGGGAAATAATCCATCATGATACAATAATTGCAAAGAAAATAACCACAAATATTGAAAGGTATAATCACAATAGAACATGACAAAACTCATCATCGAATGTCCATATGATACATGTATAAATGTCTATCTCAAAACTCAAGTATACATAATTGATACAATATGCCATCTAAAAGGGCGTGCATCAAAATTCGAGCCTTAATCAAGAGGCATCATCAAAATAATGGTAGATGAATCTATACATCAAAAATCAACATTCATAAGAGGCATGTATACAATACACTGTACAAAAGGAAAAGTGAAGAACTCAACCATAGCGCATGCCCTCGCCGTGGCTCCCGGTCTATGTGCTAGGGGAAAAAGATTGGTGCTTGTGATGAAATGGAACTAGAGGTATCACCCTACTTTTCAAATGACTGCTATATAACTGGATGCTCAAATGGGATGTCGACTAATCCAATTGAACAGCTTGACCTCTGTATTCGGAACCTATCATGCTCACACTTGACTTCTAAAATGGTGCTAGCCAATGTTTTGTCGGGACTACTCTAAAATAAGTGGTCCTATAGTATAAAGCCTCACTGCCGGCCCTCAAAGCATCCTATATCAAGTCTGCATCTCCAAAATTAATGGCTTCCTACGCAGCAACATCTCCCTCACCTATTTTTCGGCCCTTGTCAAAGCATCAACCTTTTTAGTAAGAACGACCTCTCGCCTCTCTATCTATAGTAATAATTTACACACAGGATCATGCTTGATCTCTCTAGATAATATAACCATGTGACTATTTCTAGGCATGGTCCCTCTGAGTGACAACCATCTACACTGGGTCAGGCTGATTTAAAAATTTCATGATCCGAGCCCCACATGTAGCCATCTAACTAATTTGGCTCTTCCATGAGATATTATCCCTTCCTTGAGTGCCCCGTACTCGGCTTGATCCTCTAAGCCGGAAAATCAGTAACTAAATGTTGGCATGATCTTGCTCTCATGTAGGGCCTTTACCTATGCCCTGTTTGTATATCTCTCTGACCCGTTGAATCGTATGAAAATCACTTCCTATAAGTACTGCTAAAGAGCACAACATTTTCCACCATCCCCACTACCCACTTGAGCATGAAGTATCGGGCCTTGCTTCGGAAATACCTGCTGAAGAGGGGCATATATCCTAGCTAGAATACCTACTGGAGGAAAATCTATGTCTAATGGCCCTAGGTACCTGTCTTTTCCTGAGTTAAGGTCCCTGTCTAGTAGCCTTATATAATGGAGGACCCTGTCCCCTACCCCTAGCATAACGTTGTGTGTCAGGACCACCACCACCATCATCGTCATCATCGATATCATCACACGCCGGGTCCACCATCATCGCCGTTGCGAGGCCCCACTATAGAAGCTCTCATGGTGGCATTATAAGCCACCATGGAAATAGTCAAACGGCGTGGAATAACACCATGGTACCATGGTAGATACTTGGGTATGGTACCAAGATCTCTAATTTGTCTCAACGACACCCACATAATAGGTATCACTGTCGGAAGTTGGCAGTGCTCTATCCAGGGAAATCAGGGACCCATATCACTGTACTCTCGGGCCTTGTGAGCATACCATATATATTTCCCAAGAAGATCTTGGGTAATGCCAAACTGTCTCTTGCACCGATCTAATCTACACATATCCTGCATATAACTTGCGGTTTGCCAACATGAAATGCTCAACTGTGGCGGTGTTGATCTCTAAACCATCCTCAAGCCACTAGAAATGTTTATAAGGCCTCCATACTATGGCAACCTATTGTAGCTCATCAAGCTTGCATGGGTAATGATACGCATCTCCCATGTATGTCCGCACATCATCCCCGATCAAGACCAAGGCCATAGTAGAAGGATCCTCTAAAGCCCGCACTCTCAAAACACCTAGGGAAACCAATAGCAATTTGGTCCCATGCCCAAATCTGCGGAGTCTAGCTGGTCCTACCATCTTCTAATGGTAGTAGGTAATCAAATATAAGCCCCGTATAAGTTTGCTAGAATAAACTGACCCCAGTAGTAGATCTCTTCATCTATCAACCCACATATTACTCTAAGGAGGCTAAGCGGAAATGAAGCACCGGTCTTATCAGGGATTAGAAATCCGCTAATAAAGGCCATCATATAAAGCACCACTCGGTCTAGATCTAGATCCTCAATACACTACGACAAATTAATATTCATCCCATGTTGTGGTACAATCAAGACACAAAATAACTCGAGATACAACATTGAATATCGGCCGGTGACTCATATATTAGATGAGCTGACCTTGAATCGATACCCACATAATGTGCCATATATCCTCGAGAGTAATCATGATCTACCCTATTGGATTTCATAAGAAGTAACTCTCGTTGTTCCATCTCTCTGCTATAACTATTAGAAGGCCATGATCCAATGTGATCTGAGGCATATCAGCCACGTAGGCCAATCCCGTGACGTATAGGAGGCTATCCAATATCACCCTATCATCCTTGTCAAATGGTTCCGCTATCCCCACAAGCTGACCATATCATTCACGTGTGTGTAGAACAGTAATATACATTGCAAAAAAAAAAACACACATGTATTAGGCACATTTCTATCTACTTCTATCTAATTTGCTGGTAAAATCCTTCATTCTTCCATCTCATTTCCTAAATTTTCACTTTCTTCTAGTCTACTTTCTTTTCTCCTTGGCTATTTGGTTGGAAGCATGTTCTATTCACCCTTCCCCAATGCATATGCACCTTCCTCGACACTTACTTGCCTTCCCCTATCCATACCTGCCTTTGCCGATGCATGCGTTCATATCTTAGTGTGTACACACCCCTATTTCTCTACTCTTTTTCCTCATCCACACAGGACACCTACGCACCCAAAGTGATCCCAACGTGTCCTGTTTCAATGCATGCATCTTGTTCGACACACGCACGTGTATGTCATATGATTTCCTCCTACATCCATGCGTACGCGTGCCTATTTTTTTGACATATACACGTATTCGTGTCTGCCACATTTGACACATGTGTGTATGCGTATAGGTCAAGCTGATGCATGTGCGTACATACCTAATACGTAAAAATTTCCCTAATCTAGCCTAAAAGTACCCTAAAAATGACATTAAATGCATAATTCACAAGGAAGGATAGACCACTCACATAGGGTCCATCTGTTGGGTCTCGCATGAACTCTCGGATGTGATCTTCTCACCTCCTCTTGCTTGGTAGCCTCACCATCTCACTCCAGGGCTATTGCTCTTGCTCACGGTAAAAATTTGCAAGATCTCTGGTACAAATGAACTGGTCATGATTGATTTACCCCACCCAGGTGGGTATATTAGGCTACCGCGATGCCCTTGGGGCTTGTTTTCTTTGTCGTGATCATTCTAACCCTTCTTTTATCCACCGATGTAATTATTTTTCTATTAAAATAGTTATTTTTACTCCTTTTTGGACGCTAGGGAACTTAGTGCCACCCTGCGGTCACTTCTTCATTGCACTAGAATAATTTACACATATTCCAAGTGCCATTTCCTATCATTTTCTTCTATTTTTCCTCTCTTTCACCTATCATGATGATTATTTTTATTAAATAATTATTTTTGGCTTGTAATTCTTCTCGCCAGGGAATTTTATGTTCTGACTAACGCCTTTTCCTTCACTTCTAGGCAATTTTGGATGTTTTTAGGAGATATTTGATCTCTTCTACAAATTATTCCGATTGATAAAAAAATTTAAAATTTGGAAAACCATTTAAAAATCCAAAAACATTGAAATACTTCGAAAATGGACTAAAAATTTGTAAACAAATCATTTGCAAATGAAATATGTGTCTCTCACATAGCAATCATCTCATATCTTGCTGACATTTTCAAAGGTTTCAAAATAATGACTCATGGATCATCTAAATCTTAAATCATCTGTAAACTATACACTGCTTACTTTGTTTGTACTTTGGGGCACTATCAGTTGCCTGATACTATTTTTTTCGTCCACGTCACTTTTTCATTGGACCCAAGTGTCCTCCATCTTTTCTTTTACATATCTGATTTCTTGGGGCATCATTCTTAACCATTTTCATTTATCGTAACATTTAGGACTACATCTCGATAACAAAATATTTGTGCAACTATCTTGAACGTTGTTTGTTTGAACATGTTTGATTGTACTTATTTCCTGTTAGAAGAATTTTTTTACTTCTCGTATTACATTGCGTGTTTGTATCTTGCATGGATTTTTCATGCCATTTTATGTTTTTATCATATTCTTACATCTTAATAAGGGCCGATGATGAGTATTCTAAGTAAAATGATGATTTAAAGTTATTGGCATTGGTTTATGGATAGCTCAATATCCCCTTTTCTTGTTGTTTTCCTCATCTCCTCTTTGCACTTTCTCTTCCTTCTGTTATCTTTTCGATCGTCGATCAAGTTATTCTATCACCCCATCGACACTCAATGTGGCATCCTTCATCCTACCTTCATCCTATTAATCTTTCTTCTACCCCTTCAAAAAAAATCTACTTGTTTATAGTTATCTACTTTCTTCAAAGTGATGTAGCTTATGTCACCCCAAAGAGGGGAAAATGTAGACACCTGTAGTTTGATCAAATCACTATTATCTCTAATATTGCACTAACTATTATCTTCCTCACCAATTGATGACACATCGTCAGTTAGATCTATCTAACTCCCCTTTTATGACACTCTTCTGGTCTTATTCCTCTTATAAGTCAATTAAATAGGCTATTATTTCCTACTCTTGGCTAGAATACTATTCTTCACCACCTCTATTAGCTTCCTAGACTATCAATCCATTTCATTGGATTTATTAGGCCTTTCAGAACCCTTCCAGAACCCTAATTTCTCTCTAAACAAGATTAATTAGTATAACCTAGGTTAATTACCCTAAAACATGATCAACCTCTTTTAAACTTAGTCAAATATTTATTTTATTTCCAACAACATATTATAAGGCAAGAACAACACCATTTTGTGGAAAATAAATCAACTTCAAATAAAATGAATTAGTTCCTTTTATAACTCCTTTTAATTTCACCAAAAGCAACTTACAAAATAGATCTTTCTCTTTTTTTTCCACATTCAAATATAACTTTCATGTCCAAAATAAAACAACTTTTCACCACAAATACTATTACAATGTCATCCACTTAAAGTGGGAAATTTCACAATAAGGAAAACCTAAAGTGAACTTCAAAGTTGGTCTTCATACATAGCTCCAAGATCAACAACAAGAGGGATCCACCATGCTTCATTTGGTCACAACAAAATAGTGGGGTAGAGGCAACACTCTCCACCCAACCAATAATTCCAATGAGGAGGAGAAACCATCCTTCTCCTTGCTCCCGAGCCCCGACCACATTACAATTAAAAATGGATTCAACTCATTGCAAGCAAACAAGCTTCCACATCACAATACAAGATTTTACAACCATACCAAAGCACAAAAAAATAAATACAATCCCTAGAATGAAAGCAAAAAAATACAGAAGATTTCAACATACAAAATCCAAAGGAGTAAGATCTATGTCGAAGCCACTTATGCCTCCTAATGGGAAATGGGTGCCAACCTAAAAACCCTCCAATAAACAAGTCAAAATGCCTACACACTCTTATGCCTCCCTATAAATATCTTGTGGCTCCCTCATAAAATAGACAAGCTAAGAAATGCAAGCTATTTCTTGTCTAAGGTGGGACACCCATCTCAACTCCCTCCGACACATGGAAAGAACTCTTATGCCTCCCTACATGAAAGATCCCATAGTCTCCTCCTACACCATACTTAAGCAATATACCCAAACAATCAACAAACATTCCAAAACACTCAAAAACATGCACATATACACAATATAAAAAGAAAATATTTTACAAGAGTATAGCTCCTACCTTTCCATGGTAGAGCTTGATCCAAGAGTTCCACAACAAGCTTCTTCAAGTCCAAACAATCACCAAAAGCTCCAACAAATCCACAAGCATTCCAAAATCCTCTAACTCTCCAAAATTACAAGAGCACAAAGAAATGAAGTAACCCCCAAACAAGCAAAAGAACTTGAATAAATAGAAAAGGGAGAGAGGAGGGTGAGGTGGCTCCATGTAGGATGCCACATCACTCATCCTCAACTCCACCTCACAATTCAAAATTCAAACTCCAAAGCACAATTAATAAGTGGGTGAAGAAATGACATTTTACTTACACACACAATCCAAGCCCACACCCCTTAAGGACTAAAAGTAATTACATGTAAGAAGGTGCAATAAATACTTACAATTTGTCTTCCCAAAACCCATAATGGGGTCTAATTTTAACCCCCAACCCATAGGTAGGGTTGGAATGGATATTTAAGAGGTGTGGGACAAGTTTAACTTGTCCCACACAAACAGAGAGCAAATTCGGAGGTGTTGTAATTCCGACATAACAATGTTTTAACTTAAGAAGATCTAAAATTGCAACAATTGCGGAATGAACATAACCATTGTCATTGGGAGCTCATAGATATGTCATAAACATAGGCCTAACACTACAATGGGAATGAACATAACCATTGTCAAAGAGGCGAGCATAGGCCCAACACTACATATTTTTACAAGTGGGTTCTACAATAAAGCCTATGATATGTCATAAGTTGTCGCACGATGCTATTTCTACAACTCACACCTTCAACAAGAGACAAATACGAGACACTACCACAATATTTATGGTTGGCCCTATTAATGCTTCCACTCAACTAGTTGGGTGTTTTTTACTTCTTAACTACTTCTTCCTGGTACTAAAAATGTCATTCTTCCCCTAGCTTGTAGCGATCTCTAGATGTTTTTTTAGAATTTAGACCTATAGAGGACTAAAAATTTATGAAATAGGGATTTTTAATGTGGGATTCTGTCATATATTCTTTTCTGCACTAAGCAAGAAAAAAACAAAGGATAACACTGAGTGGTACCATTACGAGGAGATCAAACAAATAAAGGACCTCAAACAGATACATGAGATGTTGTGAATGGATTTGCCAACATTCTCACTTTTATCATATGCTTTTATTTTGACTTGTAGCCACTCCTTGATCTCTTTACAATCACCTCAAGTTTGTTCTCTACTATTGCGTGGACCTATTTCCCTTAGACTACACAAATATGGTTTTACACTACACCGACTCGAATTATCTCTCTAGAGTTGGTGTTTTTATATGGGCACGACCATTTGAACTCGCATACACTATCACTGAGCATTAGTTAATTTTGGCATCAGAAGTTCATTTCGTTTCCATTCACTTTGGATTATTACAATGTGGTGGCCTTATTCTGTCTCGATGCCACGACTTCCATCCCTTTCATACATTTATCTCCACAGTCACTTATCTCAACGACCGTCACCCCTTTCACTCACTGTTATTGAATTTGTTCGCTTAACCTTTGAGGAATATGAGCTCTTTGTATTATATTTCAGTTTTGGTTGGTAGGCTGGCAAAAACAACACGCCGCATAACTTCTTAAGTTCCCATTCTTTTGTTCCATAAAATAATATTTGATTTTTGGCTGCTCGGTTGGAAAAAAACATTTTGCGTAACTGCTTAAGACTCCATTCTTTTGTTCCATAAAATGCAATAGGATTCACAAAGTGTAAGAGGCAACACATTTTTGACAAGTATTATCCAATTCCATATTTGAATTCTTCGTTTCGTGACAGAGGTTTTGTGCCGACTAACGCCTAAGGGGAATAGCGTCATGCTATTGCCCTCGATGAACACATTCTCCCCGCCAAAATCCTCAATCCTCGTTTACTTCCAAAAAAATTTAAAAAAAAGCACATGATGGTTTTGCAAAAATTAACATGAATTTAACTATATAACCATACAGGTATATAACTTGGAAAGATGAATGTAATATGGATAACGATGAATAACTTGGAAAGATGAGAGTAATATGGATAACGATGAATAAGACAAATATAATACAAAGTACATGCCTGTCAAGAAGTACAGGATAATTGAAGTACAAAAGATCTAAGAGAGAAAAGGTAAGAATATAAAGGACACGAGCTTTCCCGAGTCTTTAGTGAAGAAGCTTAAGCTGAATGGGATTGTGTAGCCGATGCGTAAAAAAGTTGTATCAGTATCGATGTTGCCCACAACACTATGCCATGTGTCGCTTCCAACTCCAAGGAAGGGCTAGTAAATACAGGGGTGGAGGACAGAGATCATGTTGTGCGTCAACGAAGCCCACAATCTATGGCATGTCTGATGCATCCACGGTGATTCTAATTTGGAGACGCGTATCAACACAGTTCGAGGTTTGTAAGTGACGTGAAGTAAAAAAAAATTGATTCTATAGATTGTAACGAAACCGATGTAGGTGGGAAAGCAAGATGATTCTTTTGAATAATCAAATGACTCGTTTTCATTCATCCCCAAAGTATTAGTGGAATCTGACTTGAACACTACTTGCAAAACGTGGTGGTGATTAATTTGAAAAGAAAAGAAAAGTAAGTGACGCAATATCTTTCGTAAGAGACGCTGTATCTCCTATAAATTGTAATGAATAAGTTACATGTGGACTTTGTCTACATACACACATACATACATATAAATATATTGTCTTGGGTTTATATTGTGTTGTATTGTATTGTTGTGGTGTAGCATTTATAGATTTTCAATCTTTATTATTTTAAAAAAGAGAAAGAAAAATGTTGTTATGAGTTATTTAGATGACTTGGTCAAGTATGTTTGTGTTTGTAGTGAATTTTAAATGTGGGTACTATTGCCATGTGACTAAGCAAGGAACCACCGCGTTTTACCATCCTCCGGATGTGTAAAAGTGTGTGTGTGTGAGTAATGCCCGATTTTTCACACACAAACACAACAGTAAAAATACTAGGATAATTTTTTTGACTTACATTGCTCACTACACAACGCCACAAGGGCTCCAAATAAAGAATACTCAAAGACACATACGACACTTACATAAGTCATTAACTCACATAGACACATGAAAACACCATAGACATGTCGATGCCACACTTTTCCCAATGAATGAATACTAGCAATGACCCAACCACAAGAAAAGGACTCAAGGATAGGAAAACCCACAACACATCTTTTCTTTAATTGCATTTTAGTTATGATCAACATTCCAAGAACATTATTGTGCAAGGAAAATTTTATCTTTTTTTTCCATCTACATATTCTTAAGTTCATTCCACATTTAATTTACAGTTCAACCATTTTAAGTTGGATTTTTATCCTTTACGGAAATTTCCATAACTTACATACTTATTTGGCATAATTCAAATTGCATAAAAGTACTTAATTATCTTATTATTATGTTAAGAATATTCTTCTCCAACATTTATTCGATGTCTACATTTTTACCCTTACAACTCAAGTGAATCAGACTTGATGTCCAGAAAGCAATATTAGGATTTAAGGGAGATTTGTATACAAGATAGTTTTTTCCCAAAATCATTTTTCAATCACGGTATAGTTATTTACCTACCATAGTTATTCTAATTTAATGACTTGTGGAATTCCATTTTGATATATATATATTTTGTTTTCTCGAAGTTTGATCACACCAAGGCAATTCATATTCTTTGTAACTCATGACAAAGTTTAATTAAGTTATAAGGACTCCAAGAGTGGTATTATTCCTAACCCAAATATCATTTTTACTCTTTTATGCTTTACTTTTTCATCGCATTTAGGTCTCATTATTACCATCACATTATAACAAACGAGTTACGAAAGTACTTGTCGACATCTTAAAAAGTACATGGTTAGAAGCATTATAAACTACACATAAACCACAAGTTATTTTTGTTCAAGGTAAGGTCCCATCTTTCTGCATTTGACGATTCCACATGTGAAATATTATCTATTTCCTAATGTCATAAACGAACATAACAAGGTATTACGGGACAAGATTTCAGTTTCTTGGGTTCTCTAAAGTCAACATCTTTCAAAACAATTTTGTTTTGCAAGGAGTTACTTATAATTTTCTACCCACATGTTAACCTCCAAATCAACTAAGGTTTAGCTTAATTCCAATTTTCACCCAAGGATTTAATCCCTATTATAGATTAGATTAAGGTTAAAATGTATTTACTCTATAAACCCTTCATGAGAGATCAAGGCACTATATTGTCACAAGCCAAAGATAAGACATTTAGCTACGAGGGACTAAAGAGTTCACTAACAAGAATGCAAGACATAGTACAACTATATCATGATCTCCATTTATGTCGTTTGAATCCAACAGGATTTCATTTGATGAAGAAATTTAATTTTAAATCTATCTTCGGAAGACAAGGTAGTCCACTAGGATACGAAGGAAGAGATAGCTCTACTTACTCCAAATAAAGTTTGATTGTGTCGCTCCTATCAGACATGTTTATGACAATGTCACTAAACATACCGACTAAGACGATAAACCTATTTTTGGGCTCTTGTTTACCCAAACTAGGAGATTCCATCAAGTGTAGAGTTTAAGTGCATTCTACGGTTTTCAATGTCTTCTACGGTAAAGAGGATCACACATGAAGACAAGTTATGCTCCAATATTACACAAAGGTAGAGTGTTTCAATTAAATATCTTTATTACATTTACAAAGTAAGAATGCACAAGATGATTCATTAATCATTTATTGAACACTAAATATGCACTACAAGATATTACTTCAAATTCATTTACCTTATATATATATATATATATATATATATATACCATTTTACCATGTGTACTATGAATCAAATTGAACCTATGATTAAATACACATTTCCTATATATCCCTAAAAACTAACATCTCATACATATTAGCAAATTATAAAATATAACCTTCGTAACATGAGACTACATTATACATATATTCATTTTACAATCAACTATATAAATTACAATGATAATTAGTAAATTACACATCACCTTTTTGCCATCATGCTTGCATCCTACAAAACCACGTGAGCATGAAATCATGATAAATCATTGGCATGGCATCCACTCTAATCTAACATAATTAACATCTCTCGCTTCCCATTTACATGTAATAATAATTACAATTTGCAATCGAAAGAAAAGGTTTAGAGACATGTATTCATTACATTTCATTTCACTTCATTTCATAACCCAGGAGAGAGAAGGAGAAGGGAAGAGAGAGAAAATACCATTTTGTCAAAAGTTCTATTTCACACAACAAGTTACACTATAGAGTTTTAAACAATTATTTACATGTGTCAAAAGTTTCCACGGTGGTTTGGAAACCCGACGAGGGTCCCACAACTTTATATTTTTACATTTTCTTGCTAGCTACAAAAATGTTCAAATCGGGCTTGGAGGTTAAGAAACCACTTTCAAATGTTGTCTTCCGATGATAAAACACACATCACGATTAAATTTCTATGTGTCCACTTATATAGCAATAGTTCATAGCAATCGGCTGAAATTTGGAACGGCGAACGGTTTATGTTTGGCAACTAGTTTCACAGGGCCATAGGTCATAATTGACCCATTGCAAATGAAAAAAGTTAGCTCAAGGGCTCGAGAAAACCACGTCCAAAACTCGCATTCGATGGATGAACGTGTAAAGAGCAACTTCCTATAAGTTTTCCCTATAAAAGGAGAATTCATCGTAGTCGAAAACCGAGAACTAGAAAACCATTTTCAAATGGCAACAAGTTTTATGGAGCGACAAGTTGTAATTGGTCCAATTTGACCTCACAAATAATGCGACCAGAGGTCTACAAAATGGATTTACCAAACTATTTAGAAAAGTGTTTTTCCCTAAACCGAAAGTTCCATGAAATTGTCTTGTTAAAATACTAGAGGTTTGTGAAGATGGATAATAAATTTCTCTATCCAGTTTCAAATGGCGGTTAATAATGAAAGTTAACCTTCTAGATTTAACAACTTCGTACCACTACAAAATAGTGTAATAGGGCTCCTATAAGGGCATAAAAAAGATCACAAATGTTCATTTGGAGTCAATCCAAAGATTGAAGTGACACCTCACATAACAAGTTATGCGAAGGAAACATAACCTCCCTTTTCAAGAGTTACGAAGGTTACTTTGTGAGTCCTCGAAATTACAATTACCTAATTAAACAAGGGATCATGTCATGTCATTTACAGGAACTCAATTTCAGCGTGTCAATTAAATAGGGTAAAGTACAAATCTAGCTTGGTTGTGACGTTTACTAGATCATCACGATGTGAGTGCTCAAGTTTATTGTCTACCAAGAAATATTGGATCTTGAAAGTCACTATACAAGGTTTTACTATTTTTAAAACAAGTTTATTTTATACAGTATAATATACGAAAACCTTCGGTTATAAATTTTCATTTCATTGCAAAAGAAAAACTAAAGAACATAAATTATGAGAGATGAGGAGAGATGAACCATGCCCGAGCGACGAAGTCGGTCAAACCCACAGGATTCGGTTCGGTATCTCGCTTGGGAATTTTTTCAAACAATTCAACAACGTTGATCTGACCTTCATTACAACACACAAATGCTCCCAATTACTTGAATTTTTTTCAACATAATATGTTTCCCATTATGTTTTGATGATTTTCTAGGGCCTCATCAAGTCAAGGCTCCACACGAGCACGGGCTAGGAAAAAGTTGGAAAAATTATACTGAAAGCACGGAAACACATTGATTTCACTAAAATGAAACTTTTGACAGATCGTTTCTTTAAATATAGATGCTTGATAGAAGATATAAGTTGTAGCATTTTGACGATCCACACAATCACCACAGGGTTTAATTAGTGAGTTGATGATAAGGGTTAGAGTCCCCTCAAGATAGCCAAAAAGACTTCGCTACGGAATGTCAACCAAGTAGACATAATATTCAGCACTAGGTGGAATGCTATTACCAACGCTTATGCCATTGAAGTATTTACAACTCTTTTTCCACAAAACCTGTGTGCTTGCAGAAAGTAAAAATAATGAAGCTTGCCTCCATAATTTGGTATCCATATCTACCTTGGCACATGCATCTACAACAGGTGGGAAATCATCCAACTATTCTCCATGGTATTACTCATTCACCAGGAACTTAAGCATCCCACTCTTCTACCATAACCGCAATACTCTCAGGTACCGTCGATAGGGAAATAAAAAAACATGTGTTTATTGCTCCACTTGTGGTGTCCAACTTGCTACAAAATTTATGCCCTAAGAATAAGAAAATCACCTGGTTGGTGTAGGTGTGACCATTCCATAATTGGAAAATCAAGGAAATTTAAATAAAAGAAACATGAAGCATGAGAACCAAAGACAAGAGGTCGAGAGGATATCAATCAACATGCTTTGCGAAAGACCGATCGACATTGGTGTTGGAGGCATAATATCTCGTGCATATCCTACAGTCATTCCAATCAATGAAGCCACATTTCTTTTAGGAAAATTTTCTAATAGTTCACGTGCAGGTCTATGCTTCCGAATTTTTTATGCTGCCTACCTAATCACTTCCAATCCTGCAACATCTAATAAAGCCTCGACTTTGGCCCTAGGCTAGGATTAAACTGATTAGATTAGAGCTCTGTGTTTTTCCTATGGGGATGACGTGCCTACTGTGAGGAAAAACCAAGTTACATGTGCACTGAACTATCCAAAATCCGCTACATTATTTTTCCTATGTTTCACGTGGGTAGAGTCATTTGCTTATGCAAGGAAAGTGACAATGTTTACATTTTTTTAGGATGTCCATGCCTTTGGTAAGGTTACCACATGTTTCCACATGGAAAACATTATCCACCGTACTCACAATTGGAGGCCTAAAAAATAGGCTTGAATAATTGTGAAAGGGAATGACAGGTTTCCAAAAATGTGGGGATGTGTCTCTCCACTTGCTGTGCACTGTCCAAAATTGTCTAGTCAAATCACACTCCTCTTTACAAAAATAAAATTACATTCTATTTTATTAATTTTTTTTTTTCGGAGGCATTACATTTCCCTCCCCTTTAAAGAGCATCATCCTCGATGCGACACAACACCGAAGCTCAGAGGATATGTAGGCAAGAAAATAATAATGACACATGTCATGTATCAAAAAATTGGTTGGTATAACATGTCCACAAGGAAGGAAACTAATTTTTAAAATACCTTAAATTTAATGTTCTGTGAATATTTGTTCTTCCAGTTTACCTTATTACTTAGTTAGTCTTCCTTTACATTATTTCTTATCTCAAGATTATAATATTCATTGTTTAGAATTTTTCAATTGTCTTATGTTCATGGGTGCCCAACAGTAACTAACATCATGATGTCACACAACACTTAACACAACACAAACAACCCATGAGACATCTTGCTACATACTTTCATGATTGTAACACATCACAAGACCTTTAATTCCTCCATGGAATGACAACAAGTAGTCCACATAGCAAATAATTTCCAACAATTATGTCATAGACATAGATCCAATACACACATGTGACTGAAACAAACAAAAACATCATGTTGATAACATATACAATGGGTATCACATGACCCAAAAATCCATGACTGTACCAACATAGTTCCAAGTCAATATCCAATAGTCCATACCAATGGGAATGTCAATCCTCAAACATAACAATGTCTAACTAGACCCACAAGAGTACACATAACTCACTATACCAACTCCACACATCACAAGACATCACGAAACAATCTCCAGATATCTCCAAAAGCACAAAATACAACTCCATATACCTCCCCAAAGCATCACCAAATAATCTCCATATACCTCCCAAGAGAAAGAATCATAGTGATAAAACCAAGCCAGGTCACTCAACCATAGAGCCCCATCAAGAATATTAGGTCACTCAACCATAGAGTGCCATAAAGAATATCGGGTAACTCAACCATAGAGCCCCATCAAGAACATCAGGTCACTCAACCATAGAGTGCCATAAATAATATCGGGTAACTCAACCATAGAGCCCCATCAAGAACATCGGGTCACTCAACCATAGAGGCCCATCTCCTTTCTCCTTTTAATGAGGCCGGGTCACCCTATGGCACTATGCACATAGAGCCCCATCACCCCCACCCAAGTGGTGTAGTGGCTTGTAGTTCAAAAACTACATGATGTTATGACCTCCTTGGGGCGTACCCCCATACAACGAAGCGGGCCCATAGGTTCCACCACCCCATGGTGAATCCCATGACCCTATTCCAAAACATTATGACATTAGAACCAACATAACAAACCATTCAAATTCCAAGTGGAAATATCTAAAGCCTTCGGATAGTCTATAAAAATTTTAAACTTAAAAAATAAAATAAAATCTAAGCAAAACAAATGGCCAAATAACCATAGTTAGTGCAAAAATCTGCATGTTAGTGCATCAACCAAATAAATGCCCAAAATATAAGAACATGTCAATCAAGAAAATTGTTGGTTCTAGCAAGAAAAGGGAAAGTTTTCAATTTACGAATAAAATACATGTATAAGAATAACACATTACAATAACTACGCGGCCTTATATGGCCACCAGGGGGGTACTCAACGAGTTGTTGGCACTCGGAACATTGAGCCTCAGTTGTAAAATAACATATCAAATAATACAACTATCATCATCTCCATCTGAATCATCCCACCACCACTTCGACAAGGCTCAACATAGTCAAAATCACATAGGTTGAATCCATACGATAACCATATCGGAGAGAGAAAGGAGTACAAGTCACCATCTACTAGAGCCTAAGGTGTCCGCGAAACACAATATGCATGACACCCGTTGAGCAAGTGTCACACATACCAAATGAATACAAGTTTAGCAAGTGTCCACTTCCTATCTCATACTTGGCTTGAGTGACTAGTCAACGGTACACATTTCCTCACTCCAAACATACACATTTTACCGATTTCCCTTAGGTTCGGTTAGTGTAGGGTCCACAACATAACATATAACTACATCACTAACACAATGGTGATTATCACACATTAACCATAGCATATTATGCATGGTATATATATAGGGTATAACATAATCATTACTTTCACAAAGTTACATACATCACATTACCACATTATACACCCAAAGTGCAATCACATACAATAGGGATCATACAGTCACCATATGCCCCTAAATCATGACATAAACCATCCCATATTACACAAATCATGTGTATGACTGAACGCAATGTCTAACATTACAACATATAATCAATTGCAATTACAACATGGTGACACACACAATTCATCACAACACGGTGATGACATAACGATATGATCTAATTAACTTTACAACAATTTTTTTCGTAATACATCAATAGACCTTCATATCACATATTGCCAAAATGCTCTAATACTCTGTAATCCACAATAACATTATTTTTCACATGACAATAAGGTGGTTCATCACCCATGAATTCCTCATTGAATCCATGAAAAGGAGAGAGAATACTCTCATCACAAGCACATCAACATGAAAAAAACAAATACACACTAAGTGACATACACAACATGTGCGTTAACAATTTCAGAATTATGACATAGTTCACATCATGCTTATATCACATTACTCTTCCAATATCCACCACCATCATGCAATACCATCACAAATCCATTCTTCCCGTAGGTTCGAGAGCACGAACCTTCACTCGATACCAAAAGTAACACCCCGATTTTTCACACACACGCACAACAAGAAAAATACAAGGATAATTTTTTTGGCTTACATTACTCACTACACAACGCCACAAGGGCTCCGAGTAAAGAATACTCAAAGATGCATATGACACTTACATAAATTATCGAATCACATACACACATGAAAACACCATAGACATGTCGTTGCCTCACTTTTCGTAATGAATGAATACTGCAATGACCCAACCATAAGAAAAGGACTAGAGGATAGGAAAAGACACAACACATATTTTATTTAATTGCATTTTAGTTACGATCAAAATTCCAAGAACATTATTGTGCCAGGAAAAATTTCACTTTTTTTTTTCCATCTACATATTCTTAAGTTCATTCCACATTTAATGCAGCTTCAACCAATTTAAGTTGGATTTTTATCCTTTACGAAATTTCCATAACTTAAATACTTATTTGGCATAATTCAAATTGCATAAAAGTACTTAGTTATCTTATTCTTATGTTAAGAATATTCTTCTCCAATATTTATTCGATGTCTACATTTGTACCCTTACAACTCAAGTGAATCAAACTTAATGACCAGAAAGCAATATTAGGATTTAAGGGAGGTTTATATACAAGATAGCTTTTTCCCAAAAACATTATTTGATCACGGTATAGTTATTTACCTACCATACTTATTCTAATTCAATGACTTGTGGAATTCTATTTTGATATATATATATATATATATATATATATATATATATATATCTTTTTTTCTTGAAGTTTGATCACACCAAGGCAATTCATATTCTTTGTAACTCATGAAAATATTTAATTAAGTTATAAGGATGCCAAACTGGCATTATTCCTAACCTAAAATCTCATTTTTACTCTTCTATACTTTACTTTTTCATTGCATTAAGGTCTCATTATTACCATCGCATTATAAGTTACGAAAGTACTTGTCGACATCTTAAAAAAGTACATTGTTAGAAGCATTATAAACTACACATAAACCACAAGTGATTTGTGTTCAAGGTAGGGTCTCATCTTTATACATTTCACGATACGACATGTGAAATATTATTTGTTTCCTAATGTCATAAACGAACATAATAAGGTATTAAGGGACAAGATTTCGGTTTCTTGGCTTCTCGAAAGTCAATATCTTTCAAAGAATTTTTTTTTTTTTTAAGGAGTTACTTATAATTTCCTACCCACATATTAACCTCCAAATCAACTAAGGTTTAGCTTAATTCCAATTTTCACCTAGGATTTAATCCCTATTATAGATTAGATTAAGTTTAAAATGTATTTACTCTATAAACCCTTCGTGAGAGATTAAGGAACTACATTGTCACAAGCCGTAGATAAGACATTTAGCTATGAGGGACTAAAGAGTTCACTAACAAGAATGAAATACATAGTAAAACTATATCACGATCTCCATTTATGTCATCTCGAATCCAACAAATATTTCATTCGATAAAGAAATTTAATTTTAAATCTATCTTCGGAAGACAAGGTAGTCCACTAGGGTACGAAGGTAGAGATAGCTCTACTTACTCCAAATAAAGTTTGAATGTGTCACTCCTATCAGACAGGTTTATGAAAATGTCACTAAACATACCAACTAAGATGATAAACCCATTCTTGGGCTCTTGTTTACCCAAACTAGAGGTTCCATCAAGTGCAGAGTTTAAGTTCATTCTATGGTTTTCAATGTCTTCTACGGTAAAGAGTATCACACATGAAGACAAGTTATGATCCGATATTACACAAGGGTAGAGTTTTTCTATTTCACACAACAAGTTACACTATAAATTTTTTAAACAGTTATTTACATGTGTCAAAAGTTTCCACCGTGGTTTCGCAACTCGACGAGGGTCCCATAACTTTATATTTTTACATTTTCTTGCTAGCTATAAACCTGTTCGAGATCAGGCTATGAGGCTAAGAAATGAGTTTCAAATGTTGTCTTCTCGATGAGAAAACACACCACGATTAAATTTCTACGTGTCCAGTTATATACCAAGAGTTCATAGCAACTGACGAAATTTGGAATTGGCAAATGGTTTACGTTTGGCGGCTGGTTTTCCAGGGGCACTGGTCGTAATTGAACAAGTTAAAAATGAACAAAATTTAGCTCGAGGACTTAGAAAACCACGTCCAAAATTGACGTCGATGGATGAATGTGCAATGAGAAACTTCCTACAAGTTTTACCTATATAAGGAGAATTCATCGAGTCGATGGGACTAAGAACTCAAAACCATTTTCAAAAGGTGACAATTTTTTTGAGTGAGAATTCATAATTGGTTTAGTTTGACCTCATCGAATCTGCGATCGAGGCCTACAATATGACTTTGCTAAACTATCTACAAAAGTGTTTTGCCCTAAATTGAAAGTTTCATCAAATTGTCTAGTTAAAATACTAGAGGTTTTGAAGACGTATAATAAATTTTTCTATCCGGGTTTCAAATGGTAGTTAATAACGAAATTCAACCTTCTAGATTTAACAACTTCCTACCACCGCAAAACAAAGGTAACAGGCTCCTATAAGGGCATCAAAAAGATCAAAAATGTTCATTTGGGGTCAATCCAAAGATTGAAGTGACACCTCGCATAACAAGGTACGTAAAGGAAACATAACCTACCTTTTCCAGAGTTATAAAGGTTACTTTGTGAGTCCCCGTAAATTGCAATTTACCTATTTAAACAACAGAGTCATCATGTCATTTACAGGGAACTCAATTTCAGCGTGTCAATTAAAGAGGGTAAAGTACAAATCTAGTTTGATTGTGACGTTTACTAGATCATCACGATGTGAGTGCTCAAGTTTATTGTCTACCAATAAATATTGGATCTTGTAAGTTACTATACAAGGTTTTACTATTTTTAAAACAAGTTTATTTTATACAGTATAATATACGAAAACCTTCGGTTATAAATTTTCATTTCAAGGTGCAAAAAAAAAACTAAAGAACATAAATTATGAGAGATGTGGAGAGATGAACCATGCCTAGAGGGATGATGTTGGTCAAACCCACAACATTCGGTTCGGTATCTCACTTGGGAATTTTGTCAAACAATTCACCAACGATTGATCTGACCTTCATTACGACACACAAATGCTCCCACTCACTTGAATTTTTTTCAATAGAATATGTTTCCCATTATGTTTTGATGATTTTCTAGGGCCTACTCAAGGCTCCATACTGAACACGAGCTAGGAGAATGTTGGAAAAGTTGTATGGAGCTTGTAAACACATTGATTTCAATAAAATGAAACTTTTGACGAAATTTTCTCTTTAAATATAGATGCTTGACAAAAGACATAAATTACATCATTTTGACGATCCACACAACCACCACAGGTTTAATTAGTGAGTTGATGATAAGGTTTAGAGTCCCCTCAAGATAGCCATCACATGCAAGGGAATGTCAACCAAGTAGACATAATATTCAGCACTATGTGGAATGCTATTACCAACGCTTATGCCATTGAAGTATTTACAACCATTTTTCCACAAAACTTGTGTGCTTGCAGAAAGTAAAAGTATGAATCTTGCCTCCACAATTTGGTATCGATATCTACCTTGGCACATGCATCTATAACAAATGAAAAATCATCCAACTATTATCCATGTTATTACTCATTCACCAGAACTTAAGCATCCCACTCTTCTACCATAACCGCACTCCTCTTAGGTGCCCTCGATAAGGAAATAAAAAAAACATGTGGTTATTGCTCCACTCGTGGTGTCCAACCTACTGCAAAAGCTATGCCCTAAGAACAAGAAAATCACCTAGTTATTGTAGGTATGACCATTCCATAGTCTGAAAATCAAGGACATGCAAATAAAAGAAACATGAAGCATGAGAACCACCACCAGAGGTAAGAGGATATAAATCAACATGCACCGCAACAGAGTGATCTTACATTGGTGTTGGAGGCATAAGCTCTTGTACATATCCTACAGTCGTTTCAGCGATTGAAGCCACGGTTCTTTTAGGCATTTTTTCTAACAGTTCACGTGCAGGTCTATGATTCCTCATTTTGCATGCCTACCTACCTAATCGCTTCCAACTCCAACATCTGATAAATCCTCAACTTTGGCACACAAGCTTGGAGTAAACCAATCAGGTTGGAGCTCTATGTTTTTCTTATGGGGATGACGATCCTGCAGTGAGGAATAACCAAGTTGCATGTGGACTACACTATCCAAAATCCGCTAGTTTCTTTTTCCTTGGTTTCGTGTGGGTAGAGTCATTGGCTTATGCAAGGAAAGTGACAACATTTACGTTTTTTAGAATGTCCATGGCTTTGGTAAGGTTACCACATGCTTCCACATGGAAAACATCATCCATCGTACTCACAACCTGGAGGCCTCAAAATGTGCTTGAATTATTGTGAAAGGGAATGAAAGGTTTCCAAAAATGTGGGGATGTGTATCTCCACTTGCTATGCACTCGTCCCAAAACTGTCCCGCTCGCCGATCATAGTCCTCCTAAAAAAACACAAAAATACATTTTGTTTTATTAAATTTTTGTGGAGGCATTACAAAGTGTGTGTGTCTTTGTGGTCCCACAAAATAACTCGTATCATAAATTATTATTGGTTTGTATTGGTTTCAATGTTAATAGTGATGTTATCATATCATGGAAATTACCCCGCAAAGTTTCTAGGTGGGAATCTATTTGGAATAGAAAGCAATATAATAAGGGATAACAAAGAGAACTTGAAATGAATATACAAAAACATCTACACAGCACAACAAATCGGGAGCTCAAAATCCATGCATAATTTGCTACATAGTTGTCAAAATTGTTGATTATTATCCTACTAGACGTCATGGTACTTTTTATTTACGTACAATTTTCTTTGCTAGTATTGGTGATCCTTATGTTAGGATAGTTAAGATCAACCATAAATAAAACATGCCCCTTTAATTTGACGCCTTTGTTATTGTAGAAATGGTAATGAGTCATGACCATGTGGCCTCTAAGATAATATGCCATCTCACCAGATAATTAGAGGACATCATACAAATTGACAAGATGGTGTAGATGGGGAAGCTAATAGATTTGATAGATATCGACACCACATGGATGGTTTTGATGCTACCATACTTCAATGATGAAAAATACAACACTATAACATCTCTATATTTTCCAATTTTCTGATCAAAGAGATGAGGATATGGTTTCACAATTTTTGACATCAAAACTATACAATTCCACCATATATATTAATCCATGTAAGACCATTAGAATCAAGCGATTCACATCATTCAATGAATGATTAATTAGGATTTGGGAATTCATCGCACCATTTATCCTCCATTCCTACCAAATAAAATCCTTTTTTAGAACTAATTGGTAATTCCATTCATGTATTATTCTTAAATTTACTAACCAACAGATTGCTCCTAAATAATAATTCTTCACCTCTCTAAAAAATTCAAATGATCAAAAATAGAACAAAGAAATGGATGAGGCCAAATGATTTATAAACCTCCATAATAATTATGAATAACGCTTCCAAAACCTCATCTTGGAATTGTTTTACAACAACACTTCTTTATCCCTCCACTCTCGGGCCTTCACTAAACTTAGATTTCCTAAACACTTCTTCTCTCGATTATCGCAATTTCAAGATCAAATCATTTCAAGGGTAGTGTTGGATGGATATTTTGTTAGAGACAAAATATTATATTTAACCACGGTATGCGGGAAAAAATCACTCCTCAAATACGGTGAGGCACTATATTTATAATTATTAGAAGAACATAAAGGAATGTTTACAATATTCACATTAATATAACCTTTGGGGTGGGATTTCATCCCATTAGGTTTACTTATTTACTTCAAAACGGAATGTGCAAATGAATGAATGTAGTTTGAGGATTAATATTAAAATTAAATGGAAGTAAGAATGGGAATGAATACTTATACTTTATATTTATTAATAACATATCCGAATTTACTTACAAAAACGAATAAAGGATAATAATAAACTGAATTGGTATTGAATAGAAATAAATTGGAGTCAATGGGTAATGAAATGCATTGAACTTAATAAAAATTACATTAATATTAATAAAACATTCACCACAAACTCTAAAATGTGTCTCTTTATTCCTTTGTACAAATTAAAATCTTTGCTTCTTTACTCTAGAATCCCAAGGAATAATTTTACATGAAAAATCTAAAGCCCTTACTCCTATTACACAAAAATCTCCCTTTTTGAATGCATTTAGCATTTTACATTAATAGAGAAATGGAAGAGAGATAATTAGAAGTAGCTACACTATAGTCTATTAATAATAAATACATATTGAAGCCTCTCCAATCGATCGATTATAAAAATGACCAAGTTAACATTGTAATCTAAATGATGTCAAAACATCCAAAAGGTTACATGTTCAATGTAAAAATGGAAAAGCATGACCAAATTCAACAAAATTTCTCTTTTTCTTCTTCTTGGTCAGCTTCCTTATCATGATACGTCTGGAAATTCTTAATCATCTCTCACACTTATTTCTCATCTAGTCCACATGAATATCAATTCAATACATCACACGAGTCATGTATGCTGATTAACTTCCTCTGGATCTTATAATGTCACTTGAGGTCATTTTCCAAGTTATCCAAAACATTTTCATATACAATCGGTTTATGAATTTATTATAAATTAAATTATTGTTCCACATTAGAATCTTTCTCTACCAAGTTCTTGATATCAGCAAAGATGTCACTTTCCCGTAAGATGTAATTCATTTTTGGCATGAATTCCTTCCACTCTAGCCTTTTGTAGCTTTTCTTCTTCCTCTTAAAAAATATAACCCGAAATTCAGTGTTCTTGTAATACTTAAAGTAATTTCCTCTCTCTCCAGCTTCTCCACTCTTGTACTGGTAACAACATGCACCTTTTTAACGTCATTCACAAATCCCTAGAGTGAGTTCCTAATCATTACATTCTTCTCCAAGCTCATCATTAATTTTTTCAATTGTTGATTTTTCTATCTTAATATAATTGTGGACATCAACAACATCCGCAATGTGCTTCTTACCACGGTCAAGGATCCTATCAATATATTTGTGAATTGATTGTTCTTGTTTCCAAATTTTCTCTTCCATTGATATAGAAGATGCATCAAAAGTGGTCAAAGAAAGAGAAGAGATTGGGATTGGTTGATTAATATAAAGAATCAAGGTCATTCACCGCTCAACCTTTTATTTCAATTCATCCTTTATATCCTTGGTATTTTTAATTTTTCCAAATATATTGTCTAAGGCTAAATGTAGATCATGTTGCAATCCCTCTATAGTAAATTTTCCCAATGCCACATTAGTTTTATGATAATAAGAAGTCATAATATCTTACTTTCTCTTGTTTGTAGTCGAACAACAATATCGAAAAACATTTCTCTTGATTAATCAATAACGATATGAGAAATCATTTTGGGATTCTTTATTACATGGGAGATATTAAGATTCAACATGCTAAAAGCAAAATCGACGAAGCACTAGTTTCTTCCTCTTTTGGGTGTTTGACTTACAAGCCAAGGTGGATCAAAAGAAGGAACCGCTTTCGGTTGTGGAGATGTGATCATGAGAGTTAGAATAGGAGAGATAGGGAATATAAGTAGTAATAGAGGATGAGTGGAGAAAATAAATATGGGAATGGTTGTAGATGGGGAAAAAAACATTTTGGGAGAAGGGCTTATAAAGGAAATTATAGAATAAGATTGAGAGATCTATGTTTTCTGAAGGGAACCCAAGAAAAGACTAACTCCCATTGAAAATTGGAAAATGGATGAAAAGACTTGTTTCATGAGTGACACATGAGGTGATGAAGATGGTGAAGAGGGAATCTGATTGGATGATGTGGTAACTAAATAAAACCCATCAATGAATAAGATAAAGGATATAGGCCATGAGGAGAGGAAGTAGGAGGAGGAGAATGAATATGAGGGGTAGAAGATGGAGGAGGAGAAACATGAGGATAAAGGGTAACTGTGTGGTAAGACATGGGTGATGAAAGGAGTGGAAACAGATGAGTCTTGTGCATCCATGGTGCCTATGGATATGCCTTGATCCTTTTGAAGAGAACGAGAATCGACATTCACAATTGTAGTAGAAGAAAAATGACAATTTATATATTTCCATCCACTCAAATTTTTTATCTTGAATGGATTTAAATGCACCTTGCCCTTATCCATGCGAACTTGTCACGAAACCATTTCTCACAAAGTAGTTTTCTTAATCTTTCAAAAGCCTCCACTTTTATGTTTGTATTTTTAATGATTAAATCTAGTGTTTACTTTGATTTAGAAAATACACACCACGTTCACTTATAGACCTTAATTATTTGATTAACCAATTGATTTGGTGAGTATCCAAACTTTCTAATTTTATTTTTTCATAGATAGGGTCCAAGACCTCCACTTCATCAACCTGCTCCTTCTAAAATATAAGCAATTTTGTGTGTTTCCACTTCCTCAAGATTAATCCGATAAAATCCTCCATTCTTATTACTACTTCATCTCTCGCAATAAATCCGCAGATATTCAACTTCCGCACCATTAAATTGTAGATACCCAAGTATTTTAAAAACTCATGTATAATCAAATATAATCATTGAATGAAAAAATTTAATACTTACACCGTGTATTTTGATTGTGACATTATTTTCCTTGATTACAGATGAGAAACGATTTCTTGCTTTATGCTTCCTTTGTTGAAACTTATGGAGATCCAAAAACATCCTCACAAATTCAATCAAGAATCATTTTCTTATTGGGTATCTCTGAAATAAGCATGGAGAACCCTAGAAACATCCCACTTAGATATAGGTGAAATCTAGGAATTAAAGTAAGATACATCCCCAATGTAAAATAACATTATACAATGCATCAGTGCACCTATATCTTGAAATATCCCTATCTAATTTGGATATGATGTTGTAGAAGAATGTATCATTTACCCTCTAGAAATGTTTGAGTTTTTATTGTAGATACAACCGAGGATAGAACTCATAGATATGGTCTAAAATCACCTGTCTCTTTTGCATTTAGAATGGGGTATATTCTCAATCTAGATGTTATATATGTAAAATAGGAAATTATTTTAAACTTTATATTTGTGTACACTTCCTTCAACTGCTTGTGTAAAACATCATTGATGAAATCTGCCATATAAAAATTGATTATTTATTTTCATAATCATGATAAACTGGTACATCCATTGTTTAAAATACTTTTCCTCATTGTAGTGCCAATTTCCCTTTGCCACTTATTATTTTGACATAGCATGACGTTATATGATAGAGATACTTGGACTATTGTTGGATTTTGATTCATAGTATGATGTGTGTGGATTATTAGAGACATTTTATATTGATGATGATATGTTGTTGACATAGTTATATATTTTTGACATGCGATATTTTCTTCATATTGAGTATACCTTAACAATTGAACTAATCTTGTGATCCTATTGATATTGATGAAATGTAGAATTGAGATGTTGTTAGAAATTGGAAATAATAACATTACTTACCTAGATGATGATTTAATTCAAATATAGATGATTGTGAATTTATATTTATATATTTGTATATTTTATCTTGTATGTTTTGATGTGGCCATGAGGCCGAAGGAGGTATTATGTGTTTGAAAGGTAAACATATCACAACAATGAACGGGGGATTGGAGACCAACCACATTGGAATGCTAGATGGATTCAATAATGGTCACCATGGAAACATGTGTTATTTTTTGTGTGTTTGAAGTTTTGTTAGGGGGGTCCCCATGGGGGGGACATTACCTCCAATTGTGACCAAGGGTTTATGTGTAGTTACTTCTTTTCTTGTATTTAATTTTAGTATGTGATTTTATACCGATGTATTCCATTTTATTAATTATTTAAATTATGTCTAGATTAATAAATTAATCATGTTACTAAACTAACTATGGATTTGAAAAAATAATTATTTTATTAGATTAGATGGATCTTTTGGTTGTGTTGTAAGTTGAGTACTTGTGATCTTGAGTGGTGCACACTCTACCTCATCTTGGAAATTCGGATTTGGCCTTAAGGGACAAATTTTGAGGCTTGTGGGACAAGTTAAACTCATATCACACCTCTTAAATTACTATACCAACCCTACCTATGGATTGGAGGGTAAAAAATAGACCACATTAAGTGTTTTGTAAGACAAAAAGTGGCCTTTATTGCACTTTTCTTACATGGTTTTTAAAGTTTGTCCTTAGGGGTGTGGGTTTGGATTGTGTGTGTAAGAGGTTTGTCATTCCTCTCAACCACCAATTTATTGTGCATTGGGGTTGAGGTTTGACTTGTGAGGTGGAGTTGAGGATATGTGATGTGGCATCCTACATGGAGCCACCTCACCCTCCTCTCTTCCTTTTCTATTTATGATAATTATTTTGTTTGTTTGAGGGTTACTTCATTTCTTTTATGTGCACTTGTATTTTGGAGTTGGAGAATTTTTGAGTGCTTGCGGATTTCTTTTAGAGCTTGTCGGTGTTGGAGTGGGCTTCAAGGAGCTTTGTGTGTGACTCTTGGATCAAGCTTCACCATGGAAAGGTAGGAGTTGCACTCTTGTGTAAATGTTTCCTTTTATTTGTGTATATATGTATGTTATTGATTGTTTTTCTATGCTTGTTGGGTTATTGGGTAGATTTCCTAAGTTTGGTGTAGGAGATGGGTATGGGGATCTTATATGTAGGGATGAATAATAGTTTATTTCATGTTTTGGAGGGATTTGGGTTGGGTGCCCCACCTTGGACAAGAAAATTCTTGCATTTCTTACTTGTTTTTATGAGGGAGACATAAGAGATGGTAGGGAGGCATAAGAGAACATGGGAGGCATAAGAGGATATTTAGGGAGGAACAAGATTTGTGTAGGGGTTTTTAGATGTATATTCAAGGGTTTTAAGGTGGGCACTTAATTACCATTGGGAGACATAAGTGATCGCATCATAGATCCTTGCTCCTTTGGCTTTGCATTATCAATCCTTGTATATTTTGTTAGTTTCCTTCTTGTGATTGTAGTTTGTGTTGATTATGTTCTAGTATGGTTGTGAAATCTTTGTATTGTGATTTCGAAGATTTGTATTTATTGCCATGAGTTGGATCCATCTTTTATTGTATTTTGGTTGGGGCTCAAGGACCAATGAGGAGGATAGCTTCTTCTCCTCATTGGATTATTGGCCGGGTGGAGAGTGTTGCCTCCCCCTTTTTTTTGGTTGTTGATCAAGTGAATACATGGTGGAGCTCTCATTGATAATGTGAAACTTGGATTATTTGTTGATGTCCAAAAGAAATCCTTCCTCTTGAGAAAATCGTCTTGTTATTCCCACTTGAGGTGGGAAACTTGTAGTATTGTATTTTTTAAAACAGAAATGTTGCATTGTAAGTTTCATTTACCAAGTTGTATTATTATTTTGAAGGAAGCTCATTAAAGAATTGTATAATTTTTTTCTCCTCAAATTGTATTATGTATAGAAATGAATCAAAATGGAAATCATGATTAAAAGTTTAGTTATAATTCGTATTGTGAGAAAGTAAGTTCTTTGATTAAAATAAATGAGCTATGCTTAAGGAAAATAAATCTCATTATCGTTGTTGAGTTATAGTATTTGTGTAAAGGAAATAAAGACATTTTAGTAAGGTTAGTTTTTTTATAGTGGAAATGTGGATGAAAGGAAGACAACTTGTCCGGATTGAATTGTTTTGCTACTTCACATGGGTGTGTCAATCTTTCTTTATAATGATTGGAAATATTGTTGAAATCCTCTTGGGGAAATTTGAATGATAAAAATAGTAAATTTGATTTTATTACGTGAAAGGAATGTTGGAAAGGTTAGACTATTTGTGCATTTTCTTGTATTGTTGATGGAAAAGGACTTAAATTATAACAGTCTTTTATTTGGAAAATGAAGTAGTCTAAGTACTTATTCTAGTATGTAATTCTCATTTTAAAATCATTGCAAAACTCCTAAAAATCGTTAAAGGAAATGAAGTCTATTCTCTTCTATATTTTAAACTATATTTATCAAATTCATAAGGAACATTTTAAACTATAGTACAAGTTCTAACTCGCTAATATTATCATCAATAGATTCATTACTACCCATTGAGAGTAATATTAAATTTATTAATATTAATAAACTTGTTAGTATTAAAGTATTTTAATATTAACATATGATTAACAAAGATTATATTAAAATTTGATTACTATAATTATATTTTATTAACTATAATATTATAATATTTTATGTATATATATATATATATCTATAAATTTGTATGGGGTTTTTTCTTTATTAAACCCAAAAAAATCAAAGTAATGCCAAATCATGGCCACCGTGGTCACAGATCGTGTGATTTTGGGAATAGGGTTGGGGGAGGGTCCGCCGACCCCACCCCCACCCCATTAATAGGATGAGGGTGGGTTCAATGACTCTCCCCCAACCCCAAACACTATTGCAAATTGATTAACCCGACCACAACTCCATTGATGGAATAGTCAACCGTAATACATCCGCCGCCATGGAATTTTTACTCGGTTTACTTATAATTTATGACTTTTATTATGTGTGTGTGTGTGTGTATTTATATATATACTTTGTTCATCTTGTTTTTAGGCATAAAACAAATGAATGTATAAATAACAATATATATATATATATATATATATATATATATATATATATTTATTTATACATATATATGTGTGTGTGTGTGTGTATGTATATACACCTCTTACAAAAATATATATCTTTTCTAATTTAATCATATCACTAAAATGGGGCAAAACCCATATGCCCATTTAAGAAAATCTTAAAATTATGAATTAAATAAAATAAATAAATTCATGAAAATCCTAGACGAGGGTGTAAACAAGATAAGAAGATAAATGAAGCTTGTATGTTCCTCTAAAAGCTTGAAAATGACCTCTAATGGGAAAGAGAAATAATAAGTCAAGGGGAAAGAGAAAGAAACTTTCTTAAGCAAACATTAGGGTTAATTGTCTCTTCCTCATCTAAGGGAACCAAATGAATTCATCCAAGGAATGAGTTTCATCCCTACAAAAAGTAGGTGGGAAGTGGGTGAGAGGAATTTAAATTTAATTTTGGATTTTAAATCTAAAATGCATGGGTTGACTTTTTTATGGGGGGCACTTTATTGTATAAGCGGATGTGTTCATTTTCCTAACCCTTGTTAATTGTTTTGAACCTAGACACATTGTGGTTTTAAAATAACTTCAGTATTTATTTAAATAGTCCCTTTTCCCTTGAGATTAAAATGTGTAATTTTCAACTATAGTGGAATTTGAATGTTTATCAAAATAACTTTTAGAGGAAAACCTAAACCATGCTTCGTCTAATTAAGTCATTAAAATGTAATGAGAGTTTTAATATTTTGTTACAATGGGGAAAATTATATTATTAAATTTAAGAGACTTAGAAACAATAATGGGACATCTGATTATTTTTGAAACCTTTTTGCGGGAACATTTTAAAAAAACTCCATAATTTTTCTAGATTGCTCAAGGTTGTTCTTGGGTTTTGTCTAGAATAATTTAGCAGAGTTACACTCATGAAGACCAAAAAAATTTCTTAGTATCATTATTATGTCAATAATGTTTGTGATGATATCAATCATATGAAGGGTCTTTGGCATTCTACATATTGAAATCTTTTAATTCTTAAGCCAACTCTTATTCATGTTCTTAACGAAATCAATTACACTGTCATTCCCATCCTCCTAATATTTTGCAAGGTTAGTATCCACCTACTCATTGGGGTGTGGAATATTTAAAACTAATTCCTCAAATTATTCAATATCCATGTAAATTACTATTTTTCCTACTTGATTGTATACTTCCTGGAGTGACCATCGTAATGGTTATCTATTACGAGCATGAATTTTGGATAGTTTACAAAGATAGGAAAGGATACAATGCGATGGAACCTGTTATCCTAGATTCATTGCATCCATGGTGTCTTAGACGGATCTTGTTTCTTTTCAAAAATTCGTCCATATAAGTATAACACAATTTTGTATTTTGGATATCAATATTCAAAGAGGGAATCACTCATTTATACTTATACCTAATCTCTTTTCCCTTGTTTGATGTTTATACCTTATCTTTCCCTTTCATGTATTAAAAGTTGAAGGTGAACTTAAAACCGTGTTTAAAAAGATTCCCTCGATGCTCAAAAACTTGAACCAAAAACTTCCTCAATGATTTACAAATAAAAAAGTCTGAAGTCATGTTTCTTTCCTTGATTTACACCTCTAAAAATATGATACATCAGTTTGAAGTTTGATGTTGTTGAACATCTTGAAATGTCGATACACTAATCGAACTGGATGCTATTTTGCAGCTTGAAATTTCTAATACTCATAGTTTTCGAGCACACTAAAAAGTTTGAAATAAGTAAGTAAGAGGTTAAGAGTTGTACAACATTTAAGGAATCCCACAACATATATATGGTATTCTCATCATGATAATTGTGCCATAAATCCCGACTAGTTCATGTCGGGGGTCTTTGACATGTCTATCACGAGGAAAACCCAATCCTCATTAAATCATAGATATTGGGTCAACATTTTACTTTATCTTTATGATCATGGGGAAATAATTGAAGAAAAAACATGTCAAAAAAATAATTAGAGGAAATGATGAAAATCCAACATGTTGGTGCTCACTTTAATTCCGCCCTATCTCGTTAAAAATATCTCACTTGCATGGTTTGAAGTTTTCTTTGTCACCCTGTATTGATGCGTGAAAGCATTTTCCTTTATTTTCTTTCCATGATCACTCCTTTCCTTTGGTCGAAGGTCACATTGAGTCTAGATATTGTTTTTCATTTCTTTGTCCATGAGAAAGAATTTGTAATTTGGGCGTGAATTTGCAGTTGCCCCTTCCTTCTATTTCTCTAGAGTCATGTTTTCCCTGTCAATTTTTTTACCAACATCCGTGGAAACATGGTCCTTTCTGGTTGGATGTGGGCCGGCTGTGTCTTTTTGGTGAAACTTGTATTTTTTTTCACATTTGTAAAAAATACCAAATTGTCCCCGCGGCCCCGATAGTATCTAATTGGTTATTCAACAAATATGAAGGGATAGAGAAAAGTCCTACTTTGACCCAAAAGAAGGACACATGGCGCTTTTTCAAGTTACAAGCAATGGCGAGGCGAGTGGCCAGAGAATTTTACAATTTTTTTATTTTCTGTACAGGGGATAAAAGTTATGAAATAATCCGTAACTCCGTTAGGGCCCACATCAAAAGTTAGAATCAGAGAGGTGGGTCGTTGGGAAATTTTGAGACTCTCAAAGGCGCGCTTCAACTCAAATCTTGTCCACGTGGAGGGTTTTGCTCAATTCAATATCTGCCTATGGGTCCTACCTTCAAAGTTGCACCAAGGAGACATGTGGAGGCTTCCACTAGATCCTCTCTATAATTAGATTTCTTAAGAAACTTTCTAAGGTCTAGGAAACATGGTGAGCCCATACTTGTTTGGGGTCTCCACTTTTGTGCTCCATATCAAAAACGCACCGATGAGACACATGGAGGCCCGCGCTCATTTGGGAACCTACCTCTGAGACTATACCTTTGCGGTTATGCCAAGGAAACACGTGGAGGCTTCCCTGACCCCTATTTACACTTGGCTGACTTAGACCACAGCGCAGTGCATGAATGCAAGCATCCATGCGAGGGAACTCATTTCTCAAGGTGTATTTTCGATGGTGAAAAGGATTGCTTGTCAGATCCAGCCATATGGAGCCATCTAAAAATGATTAAAAAGGGTATTTATCGCATGAAAGAATAAAATAATGATTAAGAATACTCAAAAATTATGACATGACATCCCAGTCATAGTACAGAGGTCCGATAAATGTGATCAATTCAGTATTCATCCACTTGGTAGCTTTAGGTGTAAATTTTTTAAACATAACTTTCTGTGACAAATTTGTAACAAGCAAAGGATTCCTCGAATATTCTTATTTTTGGGGGGAAAATTTGGGATGAGTGAGCGAGAGAATTTTATAAATGCAATGAGAATACTCTTTCAAAAGGTCGGGGTTTAATTTTTACGATAAAATTTGAGAAATCCCATCTTTCTGAGAGACCATCTAAGAAACCTGTTAATTTCTTGTGTTTTAGACTTCAATGACGTCAATATGGTTGTAAGTGTACAACCATTGACAAGCTCTGAGATTTTTCAAGAAATTTCCCTGATGAATCTATGAATCTTGAATTAATTATTGTTGATCTTGGGAAAAATTATGTCCTTTTTTATTTCGAATGTATTTCAAATATTTTTTCTTGTTCCTGTTACAATATTATATTAAAATCTCTTTGAATCACACAAGATCTCGTCCATGTGTTAGTATTTTGGCATTTGCAATTTCATTATGAGAAAATATTTCATCTGGTAATGAAATAAACAATTTAAAATCATTTTACTTTCATGATGTTGATAAATATTGTCTGTAAGCCTATGAGTGTATCTTAGGCGTGATTACCCAGGGGTTATTAATGTTTAATTGGGTCTTTATCTTGAGCCTTCATGTTTAATTCTTAAATATTGTGTGAAACCATGTAGATCTGGGCCTCCATTGATGCACACCTTCTGGTTGAAGGAATATTTTTGCTATTCTAAAGCATTATGTCTGTTAGTTTTCCAATTGTTGTAAAGGTCTCAAATATATGGTGAAATTAACTTCATCTTGCTTAATTCCCCACCAAAAATTCCAAATAACCATGGGTCCTACCTGAAGTACCCTGTTTGTGTTTTGTATCCACAAATGAACAAATTCTACTACCAAAATATACGAAGCAAGTGTTTTAAGTGTCTTTAGTAACTTGAACCTTGTTCAAAAATATCTCCATTCTTTAGAAGTGACAACTCGTGAGAGTTAAATTGTGGTGTATTGATCATATTTTCTCAAGGTTCCCCTAAAAATTGTGCAAAGAAGGATCTCTTCATGTCCTTCACCAACAAAGGTTACAAAATGGGTCCTCTCACCCTGGTTGAAAGGCACAACCTAAAGTAGTGAGGATAGATCAAATCCTTAATGAAGGTGTTATCCATTTCTCCAATGCCTAAGTGACAAAGAGTCAGTTGAATCCCTCCCCACGGCTACAAAATGACTTATACTATGATTTGTTTGTCTCTAAGTATCTTGTTAAATCTGTGATGTTGCTCGGCTTCCATGAGAATCAATTTGGATACCAACACCCATGATTGGATTATTTGACCACCGCCGAGGACCCTCAAATGCATTCTTATATTTGGTCTTGGTAATTTTTCTTACATGATCCAAGTGTAAATACGTTATTTAAACGTCATCCTGTGTTGAGATTTGTAATAATTTTGTAAAGTTACAAGTTTGTGTGCAATATTTCTAGTTTCTAGTGGTTATTACACTAAATTTATATCATTAGTGATAAATACAATAGCTAAGGAAGGTCTGATTTGCTAAGATTTGCAGATTTAAGCATTGATAGATATTTGACAAGTCATTTATAATGCATTTGTACAACTAAGGAGAAAATCCTTAGTGTTTACTTGGTGTTGATTTAACTTCTGATAAATACTATTGCCTTAACTCGTATTAAGTGAAATATGTCACTAATATTTGTAAAGTGTGAAGGAAGAAGATATTTCTTCACTAAAGACTCCTACCAAAAAGTTTTTCCGTAACTAGGAAAGAAAAATTAAGAAGGAAAAGAGTCTCGGAAAATAATTGGGGATCACGAATCAAGAAAAGAGTTATCCATTGTGAAAAGTGATCAACCTGTGGTTGAGGATTACCATTCTTCTTTAATTGATTCTAAATCGGTAATTTTCATATAGATATGAATTCTCTAACTGGAGAGAGGCCTTCATTTGTGTCTGATAAGTGTGCTTATCAGTCTATCCATTTATTTTCCAAAGTTGATAGGGTTTTCTATGAAACAAATTCTTTAGAAGATATTCATTTTGAAAATTATACTCATGTGTTCCAAATACCCCTTGTCCCTCATCATTTTGTATCTCCAGTAAGATCACCTCCTCAAAAAAAATGGCCCAGCCCCCACTTAGACCTCCTTTTGTTGTGAATACTTTTGGTCCTATAAATTTTAGAGGTATGGCTTGATATCCAAATGTAGTGCCACAAGATGTTAGAAAAATAGGTTTCCTAAATTTCAAGGGAATAATGTTATCATTGGTGATCAACATTTAAATTTTTTTGTCAATATGATGGAAGACTTTGAGATTGAATTTGAGGATGTGTATATAAAATTGTTTATTCATACTCTTGAGGAGGATGCATGTGACTGGTATAAGTCTTTTCCATATAACTCAATAGATTCATGGACAAAAATGAAAAATGCTTTTAGATTGCAATATGGGGATAAGACAAATCCCATGTTTCTTTTGTCTGAATTTGAGAATATTAAGAAGAATCCTAATGAATATGTTCATGAATTCAATACTAGGTTCAATAAGACCTTGAATAGGCTACCTGTAATCCTGAGGCCAAGTGATGTTTCTTGTTTAATAAAATATTCTGATGCTTTTGACAAAAAGGTTGCCTATTATTTAAGGGACAAAAACCCAAAAACACTAAGGCAAGCCTTCACCATGGCTTTCCGTAGATTGAAAACAATATCAAAGCAGTTAGTAATCCTCCTAAGAGGGAAGGTATCAAGTTGATCAATCCAAAGAAGCCTCAGTCAAGAAAAGTTGTTGATCTGGAAGAGGTTGTAAAAACTTTGGCCGGAGCTGTTAAAGAAATATCTTACAAACTGGCCAGAGAAGAGAAGGGGATTGGACAAGGTTCCCAAGGTCAGCACAAGCTAAAAGGTCAAGAAATATTTGCAAATCATCCCAGAGGTGATCATAGATAAAATGACAGGGGGTAAATGGCCCGTGGGATCGGAAATAGACCGCCCAAACCACGGGAAAATAGTTGGTGCCCGATCCTTTAGCTGCCCAGAGTTTCTACTATGGAAGAGGTCCACGATATTGAGTGGTGTGATAGATGTTTCTTTCCCCATTCCCCATGTGATGAGGACAAAAATTTGAGGAAGTTGATGATGATGAGAGATGATGATGATGCATGCATGATGGATTTCTCTACAAGTTCACAAAGGGGGAGAAAACCTCAACTGAACTAATAAGTGCCAAAACTGCTACTTATTTCTAGGATTACATTCACTGGGTATTACCTGTTCCTCCCACTCATACTTTCTAAATTGATATGGTATAAGATTTTGAGTGGCCTAATAATAATTTTGAATACTTAAGAGCATTAATGATTAAAAAGCATGATGGGGGAGTTCCTTTAGAAGAGGACAAAAAATTGTTAATGAATGCAGTAGTTGCCCAAGAAAAAGAATATAATACAAGAAGCAAAGTTTCTAAAGGGGCAAGGCCTCAGGCCAAACTAAAAATTCCAGTGCTTACAAATATCCCTAAGGAAACCCATAAAAAAGACGCATCTGGAAAAGGATTTGTCACCCCAAATGAAACTTGTGTTCCTCCCCATGCTCAGTCTATGAAAACTCCTGTGCCATCTGATGAATTTGTAAACCTTCCTCCTAATATTTCCTTACCCAAATATGTTCCTTGTGACATAGCCCAAATCTTAAGTCAGATCAAGATTTCTTTTCCTATTGTTGAATTGCTTAGAATCCCTGAGAGCATAAGAAGGGGTGTTTGAGTATTTGGGGCTTAAGGAAGAAAAGGTTAACTAGAATAAAAGTATGAACTATGTAGAGGTTCCTCATGCCATTGCAGAATTACAAAAACACAAGCATTGGAGGAATTGGGTGAACACATTGGGGTTTATTTGGGAACTTCCTTAGTTAAGTCTCAAATGAATTTGGATCCATTTTTCACTACTTTGATTATTAAAGATAGATTGTTACATAACTATATGTTTGACTCGAGAGCTTCATGTAATGTAATTCCTCTTGATGTCGTGAATGAGTTAAATATAAAAGTAACAACAGATTATAAGAAATGTATTTCCATGGATTCAAGAGAGGTGCCAGTAGTTGGATGTGTCAAAGGCTTAGTAGTGAATTTGGCAACTTATCCAGAAAGGTACTTAACTTTGAATGTAGTAATTGTGGATTTTCCTACTAAGTGGGGAATGTTGTTATCCGTAAAATGGGCAGCTAGTGTGGGTGGAAGTGTGCAAATGGACATGTCTTATGCCACCATACCAATTGAGGGCAGCCTTGCGAAGTTATATGGTGAGAAGAAAATGTTACATCTCATCAAGGAACCTAACAATGCTTCTTATGCAAGTATTGTACATACATGATGTTGATATTGATAACTTTGTGGGATATGCTTATTGTAAGGAGCATAAAATTGATGAGTGTAAGTATCCCGAGAAGGTTGGTTCTCTTTGTAATTTAATGTTTGATGGAGCGTGTTATAGATTTGATAATGGGGTTGGTATTGTCTTGATATCTCCAAGCTAAGAGGAGATTAATTTTTCTTTTAAACTCAATTTTGAGTGCACAAACAATATTGCTGAGTATGAAGCACTGCTCTTGGGTCTAAGGATTGCATGGAAATATGGTGTTAGAGACATTGTTGTTAAAGGAGATTCAAATTTGATAGTCAAACAAGTTAGAAAGTTGTATGCTACAAAGAATCAAAGAATGAAACAATATAAGCATGCAGTTTGGGAATTCATTGAAATGTTTGACTCTTTCAATATAATACATCATGATAGGAGCTATAATAATATAGTAGAACAAATTGGCAGTATTGGGATCAAAGTTTGAAAATTATACAATGTCTCCCTATTGTGAATATGATGTTGAAATATTGACCAGGCCATTTGTCCCTAACAATATCAAGCATTGATAGGTATTTGAAGATGATGCTCAGGTCCAAAGGTTTTTGTAAAATAAAGGAGAATTTTCCAATCAAATTATAGACTGGGAACCAATGGTTTGTGTACGTGAAGTAAAAGAGAATTTTTTTGGTAAGGACATTATTAAGTTGAAGACTAATACTATTCCCAAAGGGTTGGTTGTACTAGTATCAAATTTTGATAATGTTGACTGCATTGTTAATAGACACGTGTCGGCCTCGAGAGATTTTGAAGAATATGACCTAGGGACAAAGGATAAACCTAGGAGAATATGGATAGGAAGCAACTTGAACAGAGAAGAAAAGTAGTCATATGTCCAATTACTAAAAAGTATTAGGACTGATGGCTTGGTCATATTCAGAACTGAAAGCATACAGGAAGACCTTTTTCAACATAAAATACCCCCCGGAAGCTAATGCCAAGCCATTCAGAAAAGAAAAATACCAATTAATCCCCTCCTTTCCTCAAAAATGCAAGAAGAATTGAAAAATTTAGGGATGGAGGAATTATATAACCTACAAGGTACTCATCATGGTTAGTGAACGCGGTACCTATTAGAAAGAAGAATCGGGACATAAGGTTGTGTGTGTACTTTAAAAATTAAATAAGGATCAATCAAGGATAACTATCCCTTGCCAAATATGGATAACATGTTGCAGTTAGCTATAGAATCAGAAATTGTTATCTACTTTGAATGGTTTTAAGGTATAACCAGTAGTTGTGAAGCAATTAGAAAGAATCAAAAATTATTTCACTACCCCATGGGGTACTTATTGTATGTAAGGATGTTGTTTGGCTTGATGAATGTTTGGAGCTAATTTTCAAAGAACAATGGATGTAGAATTCTTAGGATATATAAATGAATTCATTGATGTGTGTCGGGATGATGATGTGACAAAGATTTCTCTAGGAAGAGAAGTGATCACCTGCAACATTTAGAAAAAATGTTGATAAGATGCAGGGAATATGGTATCTCATTGAACCCTAAGAAATGTCATTTTGGGGTTCAAAAGGAAAAGCTGCTTGGACACATTGTGTCAAAAGGAGTCATGATTGATCCTGAGAGAGTGGAAGCCATTAGCAAAGTTCCTATTCCAAGAACCAAAAAGGGAATTCAATTCTTTTTTGGGTAGATAAATTTTATTAGGAGGTTTATTTCAAACTTTGTTGAATTGACTATTGCAATCACTAATATGTTGAAGAAGGATCAGAGTATCAAATGGGAAGAAGCAGTGATTCAAGCCTTTACTTGGATTAAAGAATCCTTAAAGAATGCCCCTGTTTTAACAGCTCCTGATTATAAAGACACTTTCCAAATGTTTTACTTTGCTTCGAGAGAACACCATTGCATCTTGTCCTATTACAAAAGGATGATGAAGGAGCTGAAAGGCCAATTGTTTTCTTTAGTAAAGCACTACTAGAGAAAAATTTGAAGTATACTATTATGGAGAAACATGCTTTTTCTTATGGTCGAGCCACAAAAATCTCCAGGACCTATATTATTATTTCTAAATTCATTTCTTATGTTCCCCATACCATGGTTAAGGAAATCCTATCGAGATTGAAATTTCAAGAAAAAGATGTCGATAGGTAAATAAGTTGCAGAATATGACATGGATATCAAAATTACAAAAATTGTTAGAGGTCTAGGCCTAGCAAATCTTATGGAAGAGAGAAACCTACAAACAAATGAGGTAAATGAAGTTGAAGAAGAGAGGTTGAATATCCTTGAAAAATTGATAAATTTTCAATGGTCCAAGGATATTTTTTTATCTCAAACATCGACAAAGTGACCTCACTATTTAAGTAAGAATAAAAAAAAGGCACTTAAGTTAGCCTCACAAAAATACATCATCACCGATTAGGGGTTAGCTTGGAACAACCATGAGGTATTTATTTTGAGATGTATCACTAAAGATGAAGCCCCAAAAATAATTGATGATTTCCATGGAGGAGTTTGTGGGGGGCATTTTGCAGGAAGAGTCACAACTCATAAAATCTTAAGGGCTAGTTACTTATGGCCAACTCCTTTTAAAGACACAACTCTTTTGGTAAGAAAGTGTGAGAGTTGTCAGCATTTTTTAGGAAGATTGAAAGCTTCAGGATCCCTCCCTTTGCATCCTGTATCAATAGAAGCCCCATTTAAGTAGTGGGGAATGGACTTCATTGGTGAGATTTCAGATTTTTCAAGTGAAGGCCACAAGTGTATATTAGTGGCTACGATTATTTCACCAAGTGGGTGAAGGAAATCCCCACCAAGAAAAAAACTCACCAAATTTTCATGGACTTCACTTTAAATAATATAATCTCTAGGTTTGGAGTACCTGCTAAGATAGTTTCTAAAAATGCTATGAGTTTTCGAGCTAAAACTTTGGTAGCCATGTGTCATGAATATGGGATCAATTTAGCATATGCTTCCAATTACAATCCCAAAGGAATGGACAAGAAGAATCAAGTAATAAGAATTTGTTGAACATAATTAGGAGAACCTTGGAGTTAAACAAACAAAAGTTGGGTGAACAATTGAATTTTTTTTTGAGCTAATAGAATCATGTTAAAAGGGATACTTGGAAAAGCCTATTTAAATTTGTATATGGAACTCAAGCTCTACTTCCCTTGCATATACAATTATCTTCTTACCAATTTATCTAACAATTTGAGGACCAGGAGGTCAATGCCTATGATGCTCGTATAAATCAAATTATGGAATTGAATTAGAAGAGAAGAGAGTCCCACCAAAGACATGTGAAGTTCAAGGAGAAATTGAAGAAGCTATTTGATAAAAATTTGAAGCCAAGAGCTTTCGGTGTGGGAGATCTGGTATTACTATGGCATACAGGACATGACGATAAGCGAAATCATGGAAAGTTTGATGCATTATGGATGGGCCCTAATTCTATTGACATTCGATTGGAGAACACACCTTTATCTTAACATAATTAGATGGGAAATTACTTGAGTTTCTTGTTAATAGCAGAGACATTTGAAACATTTCCTTGACTGATTTCTTAGAATTAAGACACGCACCATCATAAAGTGTATAGTAGTTTTTTTTTTCTGTTTTTGTGTTTTTTTGTCTCGGTTTTCCTAGTCCATGGTGACCATTTTTGTTGGTTTATCAATTTTTCTCAAGGGATTTGGTTATTATCTTTCTAGTCTGTAAGCTTGTTTTTGACTCTACTTCCTAATGGATTTTGGCACATGGTATGGTCTCATTTGTTCTTACGACACTCATAGCGAGTGACCATCCCTGAGTCGGAGCCGATGTTGGTGCTCAACTTAATTTCTCCATATTTTTCAAAACATCTCGGCCCGCATGGTTTGAAGTTTTTGTCACCCTATATTGATGCGTTAAAGATTTTTCCTTCATTTGGTTGCCATGATCAAATCCTTTCCTTTGATTGAAGGTCACACCGAGTCCAAATATTATTTTCCGTTTCTCTGTCCATGAGAAAAAAATTCTAATTTGGGCATGAATTCGGGGTTACCCCTTCCTTCTATTTCTCCACAGTCATGTTTTCCCTATCAATTTTTATCCCAACATCTGTGGAAACATGGTGCTTTTTGGTTGGATGTGGCCCGATGGGTATTTTTTGTGAAACTTGTCACTTTTGTCACATTTGTACAAAATACCAAATTGGCTCCGTGGCCCCAATAGTATCTAATTGGTTATTCAACTAATATGAAGCAGAAGAGAAAAATTATTACTTTGACCCTGAAGAAGGACACGTGGCGCTTTTTCATGTTACAAGGGGGAGGCGGGTCGCGGAGCATTTTGTATTTTTTACCTTTTTGTACGAGGGAGAAAAGTTATGAAATAATCCACAACTCTGCTAGGGCCCACATTAAAAGTTTAGAAGTGGAGAGGTGGGTCTCTGGAGAATTTTGAGACTCTCGGGCCCGCTTGAACTCAAAGCTTGTCCACATGGAGGACTGTGCTCATTTGAGGATCCGCCTCTGGTCCTACCTTCACAGTTGTGCCAAGGAGACACATGAAGGCTTCTGCTGGATCCTCTCTATAATTTCTAAGGCTTGGGACACATGAAGATTTCTCAAGCAACTTTCTAAGGCACTGGGAAATGTAGTGAGCCCATGTTTGTTTGGGGTCTCTGGTTTTGGGATCCATATCAAAAATGCACCGATGAGACACATGGAGGCTTCCGGTGGCTCCTTTTTTATACTAAGACTTGTTCAATGGACGAGGTAACTTTCTAGCGCCTAGGGCATGTGGAGAGCCTATGATTATTTGGGAACCCACCTCTAAACTTCATCTTTGAATTTGCACCGAGAAAACACATGGAATCTTCACATTGGGCCTTCCCATACTTTGAATTTTTAGTAACCGAATACTATCTAAAATTATGATATGGCATCCTAGTCATAGCATAGGGTCTAAGAAACGTGATCAATTCATGATTCATCCACTTAGGAGCTTTAGGTGTAAATTCCTCTAGAATTTCTCCCCGTGCTTTGCAAAGGCACACAATATATAGCAAAAATAAAATTCACCCTCTTCCTAAAAATATCCTAAGGCATGTACTCTCGCCCATGCAATCTATTTTTATCCTTTTTTTTAATAATAGATAAAGGAATAATAATAGAGCATGCAATTACAAATAGGCATTTAATAGCCTTGATTACAATTGGTCAACTAAAGTTGACTGGTCTATTTTTAAGAAAGAAGGAGTAAATAATTTGCTAATAATAAGCTTGCTTGCAAGGCAAGACTTTCCTATTCCGAACATGCAATTGTCTTATTATTTGTTTTGTCCAATGATGAAGCATGAGAAAATTATCTCTCTATTTGTGAGTAAAAGAAATAATTATAATATCCACAAAACACCCAACTGGAGAACCACTTTGCACTTCACCATATTTTTGCTATATTTTGATTATTTGAAACACACAATTCAGGTTTTCAAAATCAAAACTTAAAATGATAGCTTGGATAACATGTGGATTCCTCCTTTGCTTTCATGGGTATGTGGGAATTTTTTTGAAAATTTTAAGTCCTTTGCGTAATTTCAGACCTACAAGTAAATTTAGAGCTTTAATTCCATTTTCGCACATTCAGACTTATTTGAAGATTTAACCCTTTTTGTGAATAAGTTTTAAATTTTAACGAAACTCCGCCACTCAGCCAATGTTCTATAGAATTGATTTCTGATTTTTTCCCATGGCATTTACTTTCTCATCACGGAGGCTTGGGCTTGCAGGAAATGTTTGGAACTTTTAACTTTTGCATTTTCATGTTTTAAAACTTAACCGAATCCCAACCTTCATTTCTCCACTACTATTATGGTGATGACATGTATAATTCTCGGGCTTTCCACTTGACCGTAATTTTGTTGGTGGCTCTTCTTTTGAAAATAACCCGAGTGGAATTAGGTTTTTGTGTAATTGACATGTATTTACCTGATATAACCCTTGTTGGGTTTGATTAAATTAGAGAATTAGATTCGCAAAACGTTGGAAACCTAGTCATTTCTGCATAATCTTTTTGAGCTCTCTATTTTTCTTGGCAAATCCATAGCCAATTTCTCCCGACACCATTGTTAGTGTTTCTCAAGCTTCGGTTACACCTGTATTTTGTAGATCTTCCTCTGTCTAAGTTTTCTTAGGAGGTGGTTGGATGCTGCCACCATTGATGACTATTTTGTGAGCTCGGATTCTCTATGGAAAATATTCTCTGTAAATTTCTACAAGGGTTCTACAGTGGAACTCTGTGTTCTCCTTGGCCGCAATCATTGAGAAATTGAAGCTTCATTACTTGGTCTCTATGTGATGAGCATCACTATTTTGATGAAGGAATGGTAAGCTTTCCTGATCTCTGAGATTTTCAACTGCATTATTTTTATCATCTTGACTTCAAAACACTGATATTTTGCTCATTCTTCACATATTTTGTGATCTTGTGGTCCTATTGGGGATTTTTGAGTTGAAACTATTCTAGGTCCTTCTTTTGCTATGAAAATGATGATCTCTTAAGGGTTTGATTAGCTTTGATAGATCCATTTTAGTCGGTCAGTTCTTTCTCTCGACTTTCAGATACTTGTATATCTATGCTTTGTTTTTAAGATATGCTTCAGCTTGACTTGATGTATCTTATGCATTTCGAATCTATTCTTTGGGTATAAATTTGCTCCTAATAGCAAGTATAAAAATCGGTGTAGAGGGTCTATAGAATGAAACTCCATTCATATATGTTTCTCCTTTTCTTTCGATCTTTTGTAATTCTTAAGATGATAGTTGTAGCATGACTTGTAATGTCCTCTTAAACCTTGATCTTCCTTCTCTTTGATAAATCATTTATTGATGGATGACCTGGAAAGGTCAACTTCTTTATTCATTGTTCCTGGTGTAGCTTCTTTACAATTGCACCTTGTGTTTATTGCTAAGCACTATATGATTCAACTATACTTGATCTTCATTTATATTTGCTTTTTTTTTTTACTCTAAAGTTGATTCCATAACTGAAAAATGAACTATATTTATCAGTTTTAACCGAAGTATATTCTCTGATATTTTGTACCTTGCAAGTGGCCTTCTGGAAATTCCAAGTAGTTCTTTTTTTATGTGGTACCATGATTCAGATGCCTTGTTGAAACACCGTAATCTATTAATTTTGCTGCATTTCCCTTTATTTCAGCTTGATATGGATCTTGGAGAAGTCGTAAATGTCCATTTTACATGACGAAGTCCTGTCAAAATTTTCCCAAATTCTCTCTTACTTGATTGAAATTTGGAAAGTGTACATTGTCTGCATGCATCTTCTTTTTCTGTATTGTAACCTTTTCCTTTTACAAAAATATCTGAGTTTTGAGTTACATTAACCCCTTTTCCAGCATGATGCACATGGTCCTTTTCTTCTTATCTCGAACGTGTACTGCACACACTTAAGAAAATAGTTAGAAAATAATTAGGCTCTTGGCCTCTCTTGTGTCCATGTTTCTTGTTCTCTTTTCTATTTCTGCTTCCTGAGTGAGCTATGCAATCTGATCTTCAAGTACTCTATATCTCCTGTTGCTTAGAGATCCATATGCATGAATTAGGATAGTGTAGGAATATGGATTAACCTTGAGCTCTTTATTGATGATTCCTTATCTTTTACTTTTCAGGTACCATGATTTCAGCTGTGGAGACAAAGATGAAACAAGTTGGAAAGAAGATGATCTGCACAACGGAGAATATAAAAGGCAATGATGGGTTCACTCATACTCCTTTGCTTTCTATTTCATGCATGTGTACCTCTTACTTCAGTAGATGTACTTTACTTTTCAGTCACATCCCATGGCTTGTGTGGGAAACATTTGACCTTCCTTGTGAATAAAACATTGAATTCTGAAATTGAGTTGTGTATTCCCTTCTGCATTCTAGCTTCTCTATATGCATTGTATAATGAACTAAAGAACTCAGTAACATAATTGAATGTATTAATCACAAGGAAGGTACATTGATGAGAACTTGTAACATTCAATAATGAGCCTTGATTTTCTGATATATCTCGTATTTCTGTTTTCTTCTTCAAAAATGAACACTTCATCTACTCTCTAATTCGGTGTCTTCATCAAGACAACACAGCTATCCTTCATGGCCTTTGTGTTCTTTTGCTGAAGGTATCATGAAATTTCAAACTATGTGATCTGTTACATTTTGTAACAGCACACATAGTCAGAGATTTCACATAATCATTAATTAATTTAGTAGTAACTAATAACATCATCAAAATTCTTTAGCTTAGGTATACTTCACCCATGACTTTCATTAGTAATGACGAAGTTTCGAGTTTCCCATTTTTGCACAAGTACAAAAAATTGGAAACATTTATGGTGATCCTACGGGAAAGCATATAACCAAAATCTACCTTTACGAAGGTCGAACCCTTCCAAAATGAGACTAAAACTGAAAGCATCTGTAAACTAGATCACGTGGACGAATGCACTTATTGAATTGAAAAATGATGAAATGTGTAGGGACTGTACTTATTGAAAGGAAATCCTAATCTACCCTATTCTAACCAGCTGCAAATTGAGGCTAAATAAAACCTGAGACAGAAGTGAAAAATAGCTTCCTTTTCTCCAAAACTGAGACGATGAATTCAAATTGCAAAAAAAGTAGCATGACAGAACTGAAAATGAGATGTGTACCTTGAATTTGTTCCAAAACTTAGCCCAAAACATGAAGAATCTTTCTAATTGATCTACAAACTGTTCTGAAGGGCTTTGGAACTGATTGTTGAGTGTCTGACACTCATTCTTAGGCTCTGATACTAGCATGAATTCTGGTATTTCCATAGCATGTTGTGAACCGGTGAGATACTTTATAGGACATGGCCTCCAAATAGCTGAAAATCTAATCTTATTTTCTTGTACTAAAAATGAACCTTATTTTTGATCACGGGTTCTTTCTGAAGTTGTTTTGAATGTTGTTCTGATAGTTGATCTACCTCTATAAATTGTTGTATATCATCAATCATAACATCATGAAGATGATGAGTTGGTTGTTCCCCTTCTTTAAACTGTTTGAAAATATTTTCAGAGTCTTCAAATTGTTGTTCATCCTTTTCAGTCTGCTGATCCACTACTACCGATACTGACATTTCAGTAGAACTTTCAAATTATTCCATTTTATCCCTTCTTACAATGTTCTTAGAACATTTTGTTTCCTCCTCAATCAAAAATTGTTGCTCCCGAATACTTGTAGTATCATTTAATAGTGCTTGTGAAACACTACAAGTACCTAATAACGCAGCTATTTCCATGTATGCTGCATAAAGATCTTTGCACTCAACTGTTTGATCATGATCATTCTAAAACTGATCTGAACATACTTCAGCTCCTTCAAACTATTGTTCCACAACTGATCTTTCATCTTGATCATTCTAGTTTGACAAACAATCTGCAAGATCAAAATTTTCTATTTTTTCTACACAAGATCTGATTTCAGCAACATGTTGTTATGAGACATTATTCTCCCAAAATGGTTCTTCCAGGAGGGAATAATAAAGATCTATATTTAAAATCATCTCTTCCTCCTTTTCAAGTACAAGAGGGACCTTATCCACTAGAGGTTCTTTGAATGTTGAAACTGCAAAATCAGTTAGTTCTATAGGTTGTTCTTCACCTATGCAGTTTTCCAAATCTGACAAGAAATCATCAACCTCAAGCTATAAATTTGAAACACAATTTTCTTTAATTTCAACCTCCTTTTTATTCGAAACTGATTTATCCTCTTCTGATATGGCTGCAAGCTATGTGAGTATGGTTCCTTCATGCACACTACACTCATAATATGTAGATTGTTGATCATCTTCCAACTTCTCTTGATCTACTGGAAAAAAATAGATTGTACCTTTTGCGTGGTTCCTTTTTCCAATTCTAGAATAAAATCAAACTAAAAATTTGACATCCATCCATGCAAGTTCTAAAAAATTCCAGCCTATCATTGTCTTTTGATAGCTGCCCCTCTTGCTTGATCTTTTGTTTCTCTATTTCTTGAACTAGAAGTATGGGTGAACAAGAAGTGGGCTTAGTTTCAGATTCAACTTGGAAAATTTTGGACAAGAGGTTGGGGAATAAGATTTGCATTTAGAACAGCTTCTGAATGCCAACTTGGACACTTAATTTTGACTTCAGTATGTGATTGTGGAGTAGAAAAAGTAGGAATTGCAATAGCTTGATAGTTAGGAAATAGAGGAATAAGCTGCATTGGTATTGGCATGCGAAGAGAATTTATAGGAACCGAATTTTCATAGGGAGGGTAAACAGAACATCCAATTGAAAGGATTCCCTATCCTGACACCTATCATTCTTTATTGTTGTCGATTTCTCAATTTGTTCCTTGATAGCTAAATATTGCTGCTTCAAACTATTAAACTCAATTATAAGATTTCTTCACCTTTCATACTCAGCATAACCCTCTGCATAAATTTGACCTTGAACAAAAAAACCTCATATTGATAATCATTTTGATAGACAGGGTTTGGGTTATAAGGGTATTCATTCTGATAAGGGTTATAAAATTGATCTGAAGGAGAAGGTGGATAAAAGTACTACTTTGGTTTGGCTGATAATATTGCTGAAAGTGAGGATTCATGGTTGCAGACCTCATAAAATATTGAACTTATGAAAACAGGTCTGCTATTCACAAAACAACTGATAACGGAAAAATAACATATCTGAATTTCTTGAAAAATACCTGAAGATAGCAGCTGAAAATTTTAATACTTGTTGAAAAGTACTATACTAATTTGGAATCAGATTTATGGAGTTGCAGATGAGTTCTACTTCAGATCTTGAATCTTCAGAATGCATCAATAGTAGTTCTTTCCAAAACTACTATGCATGGTGTCTGATCTGCTTGAATGATGAAACACCTCTAAAAGTGAAACTTTTAGTTGTGTGAGTGTCCCACCAGGCGTGCCAAAAACAGTTATCTCTCGAAAGTGCACCCCGTAGAGATGATGGCAGTTTTCTAAGCTTGCAAACTTGATCTCTCTCTTTCGTAGATATAATGGAAACACCTCAGGTCTATGGGTATACCTATTTGGAAGTGAGTCTCCAGGATTAAAAGTTTGGTTTCTTATTGGTGTATCCTAAACTGATTTACGGGATTTTGAGAGTAAAAGATGACTATAAAGTAATTAAAACTAAGTTGATACACCAAATTTGTATGAGGGCTTTGACTTAGTATATGCATAATTAATATGTGAACGATTTTGGTGCATTTAACCAAAATTTTTCTAATGAATTTAAGTGCAAATACTTTGTTGTACCGAGGAAAATATCACAACAACACCGATAAGTTAACATGTACATTAAAATTATGTAGAAAATATTGAATTTGCATCGGGGTAAGATGATTGATCAACGAATTTGCATTCACAAGACTAATAGAAACATACACAAGACTCAAATAATTAGAAAGGTAGTAAATACTTCACCTTCGAGAGGGTAAAACTGGAAAAAATTGCCTTAGTACTCATATATCCAAAAGTCCTTGAACGTTCTCCTGTGCTTTGCAAAGGTGCACAATATAAAGAAAAAATAAAATTCACCCTCTTCTTAAAAATAGCCTAAGGCTTATACTCACCCATATATTATATTTTTATCCTTTATTTAATAATAGATAAAGGAATAAGGATAGAGCATGCAATTATAAATTGGCATTTAATAGCCTTGATTACAATTTGTCAAATTGAAGTTGACGGTCTTTTTAAGAAAACAAGAGTAAATACTTTGTTAATAACAAGCTTGCTTGCAAGGCAAGAATTACCTATTTTGAACATGTAATTTTGTCTTCTTGTTTGTTCTATCCATTGATGAATCATGCAAAAATTATCTCTCTATTCATGAGTAAAAGAGAACATTACAATACCCATGAAAACACCCATTGTGGGAACCACTTTGCACTTCACCATATTTTGATTATTTGAAACATACAATTAAGGTTTTGAAAATTAGAACTAAAAAGGATAGCTTGGATAACACGTGGATTCCTCCTTCTTTGCTTTTATGGGCATGTGGGAGAAATTTCAAAAAAAATAAGTCCTTTGTGGACTTTCGGACCTTTTTGAAGTTTTGTCCCCTGTGTGGAATTTTGGACCTATAGGTCAATTTAGAGCTTTAATTCCATTTGTGGGCCTTCAGGATTATTCTAAGCTTTAACCCATTTTGTGACTAAGTTTCAAATTTTAATGAAACCACGCCACTCTACCAATGTTCTATAGAACTGATTTTTGACTTCTCCCTGCGACTTTGACTTTCTCGATCGCGAGAGGCTCAGGCTTGCGGGAAATTTTTGGAACTTTTAACTTTTGCATTTTTAAAGTTTGAAAACTATAGTGACTCTCAACCTCCATTTCTTCATTACTTGTTGTGGTGGTGATGCATGTCCTTCTCGGGCCTACGGTCTTGAAGATGAAAGTTTTATACTTTGAAATTTTGACTAAGTCAGTCAATGACTGCCATTCCACTTGGACTATTTTTTCGGTGGCTCTTCTTTTGAAACTAACCCAAGTGGAATTAGGGTTTTTGTGCAATTGACACGTATGTACCTAGATATAACCCTGGTTGGGTTTGATTAAATTAGAGATTTAGATTCACAAAATGTTGGAAACCTAGTCAGTTATGCATAATCATTTCAAGCTCTCTGTTTATCTTGGAAAATCCCTAGCCGATTTCTCTCAAATCGCCATTGTTAGTGTTTCAAAAGCTTTGGTTACACCTATTTTGTAGCTCTTCCTCTTTTGAGTTTTCTTAGGAGGTGCTTGGATCACCACCATTGATGATTGTTTTTGAGCTGAAATTCTCTATGGAAAAGATTCTCTATGAATTTCTACAAGGGTTCTACAGTGGAACTCTATGTTCTTCTTGGCCGCAATCATTGAGAAATTGAAGCTTCATTACTTGGTCTCTGTGTGATGAGCATCACTGTTTTGATGAAGGAATGGTAAGCTTTCCGATCTTTGAGCTTTTCAACTGCATTATTTTTATCATCTTGACTTCAAAACACTAATATATTTCTCATTCTTTGCATATACTATGTGATCTTGTGGTCCTTTTTGGATTTTTGTGCTGAAACTGTTCCAGGTCCTTCTTTTGCTGTGAGAATAATGATCTCTTGAGGGTTTGATCAGCTTTGATAGATCCATTTTAGTCGGTCATTTCTTTCTCTTGACTTTTAGATACTTGTATATCTATGCTCTATTTTTAGATATGCTTCAGCTTGACCTGATGTATCTTCTGCATTTCGAATTTGTTCTTTGGGTATACATTTTCTCCTAATCTCAAGTATAAAACTCAGTGTAGAGGGTCTATAGAATGAAACTCCATTCGTATATGTTTCTCCTTTGCTTTAGATCTTGTGTAATTCTGAAGATGATAGTTGTAGCATGATTTGTAATGTCCTCTTGAACCTTGATACTTGTAACTTCCAAGCTTTTGGAAAACCTTGATCTTCCTTCTCTTTGATGAATCATTTATTGATGGATGACCTGGAAAGGTCAACTTCTTTATTCATTGTTCTTGGTGTAGCTTCTTTACAACTACACCTTGTGTTTATTTCTAAGCACTGTATGATTCAACTATACTTGATCTTCACCTATAGATGCATTTGTATTTTTGACTCTAAATTTGATTCCGTAACTGAAAACTGAACTAGATTTATTAGTTGTAATCAAGTATATTCTCTGATATTTTGTACCTTGCAAGTGGCCTTCTAGAAATTGCAAGTAGCTCTTTATTTATGTGGTACCATGATTCAGATGTCTTTTTGAAACACCATAATCTATTACTTTTACTACATTTCCCTTTATTTCAGCTTGATATGGATATCGGAGAAGTCGTAAATGTCCATTTTACATGGTGAAGCCCTCAAAATTTTCCCATAATTCTCTCTTACTTGATTGAAATCTGGAAAGTGTACATTGTCTCGCATGCATCATATTTGTTCTGTCTTGTAACCTTTTCCTTTTACAAAATATATCCGAGTTTTGAGTTAATTTAACACCTTTTTCTAGCATGCACATTGTCCTTTTCTTCTTATCTACAATGTGTACCGCACACTTAAGAAAATAGTTAGAAAATAATTAGGCACTTGGCATGTCTTGTGTCCATGTTTATTGTTATCTTTTCTATTTCTCGCTTCTTGAGTGAGCTATGCAATCTGATCCTCAAATAATCTATATCTTCTATTTCCTAGATATCTATATGCATGAATTAGGACAGTGTAGGAATATGGATTAACCCTGAGCTCTTTATTGATGATTCCTTATCTTTTACTTTTCAGGTACCATGATTTCAGTTGTGGAGACAAAGATGAAACAAGATGAAAAGAAGATGATCTGCACAACAGAGAATATACAAGGCAATGATGGGTTCACTCATACTCCTTTTATTTATATTTCATGCATGTGTACCTCTTACTTCAGTAGATGTACTTTACTTTTCAGTCACATCCCACGGCTTGTGTGGGAAACATTTAACCTTCCTTGTGAATAAAACATTGAATTCTGAAATTGAGTTGTGTATTTCCTTCTACATTCTAGCTTCTCTGTATAGATTGTATAATGAACTAAACAACTCAAAAATAATTGAATGTCTAAATCACAAGGAAGGTACATTGATGAGAACTTGTAACATTCAGTAATGAACCTTTATTTTTTGATATCCGTATTTTTGTTTTCTAGTTCAAAACTCAACACTTCACCTACTCAGTAACTCCCGTGTCTTCATCAAGACAACACCGCTGTCCTTTGAGGCCTTTTTGTTCTTTTGCTTAAGGTATCATGAAATTTTAGACTATGTGATATGTTACATTTTGTAACAGCACACATAGCTGCATATTTCACTTAATCATTAATTTATTCAAGTAGTAACTAATAACATTAGAAATTCTTTAGCTAGGTATACTTCACCCATGACTTTCATCTTAACAATGAATTTTCGAGTTGCGCATTTTTGCACAAGTGCAAAATTGTCAACATAACCTTTCCCAATTGAAGAGGATTATCTTGTATATTATTGTGTTGGAAATACTACTTTGTTTTAGCTATGAAACTTGTAATTGAATATGGAAGAATGTATCTAGTATTCCGTTATGTGAACATAAAGGAAAGATATGCATTTGGTATGTTGTATTTAGAAAATAAATGGGAAAGATGTTGTAAGATATTCCTTTGAATTAATAGAATTGTTTTGCCTTGTTCATATGATATTATTTCCATTGGAAATATGTGTTTGATATACGATAGGAAATCCCTATTGTCAAAGTGAAAAGGAGCACGTATGAAGAAATATTGCACTGCTCTGTCTCATTTGAAATGTTTAATTAAAAAAAAGGATAGAAGTTTCATTCTTTTCTCTATCATTTGATTGAAGGAAAGAAAACTATTTAAAACTAGCATGGAATAAATTTAATGTTTTTATTGCACGACAAAAGAGATAGTTTAATCTCTATCCTTGAAGTGTACAAACCTCATTTCTACTTCACCGTATACTTCGTAAATTTATTTTCATTAAATGTACAAAACAACCCTAGAAATTTATAAAAGACAAATGAAATATTCATTTGGAATTAATGAGATTAGAATGATTCGTAAAATAAACTAAAACATTGAAGAAATTTTTAAAGAACCTTTCAAATCAAGTAAAGGTGAAATTTTAGGTTTTCTGCTATATAAACATTGGTAATTTTTGAATGCAAACCAATCAAGTAAATTTTAACCTTCCAATCTATCCTAAAATTTTCCAAGTAAAATCCTTCATGCCTTTTTGGCAAGATGAAGAAGAATTAATGGCAAATTTGAACAAAATTGATAAGTTAAAAATACCAGTTCACTTCTAAGTGACAGAAAGATGTTTTCTCAAAATTGACCCTTTAAAATTTATCAAAACAAAATTATTAAGGTTTATGTAAAAAGTGGACGTTGAGATATTTCCGTAAAGTCCTCATTTACCAAAATCGAGTTCCCTATCAAACGTTATGGCCTTCTGAAGTTTTTACTTCATTTAGTTTCAAAAATAATCTAACTCTCAAATTTAAATGAATAAATATTCTTGGGCAAACCCGTAGGCTAAAAATTTATTTTTTTTGCTTTTTCCCAAAAAAACACAAAGTCATGAAGTTTCCCACCACTCTGCTAACCCGCAAGCCTTCATTTTGTCTAAAAATGATCTAAGTCAAAAAAGTTATTTGGTAATTTTTTTCTCCGCGGCCCCGCTCGGCTGCGGCAGCCCAATCAGGTGTTGCCACGTGGAATCATGAGGCATCAAAAGAGGAGCAGATCTTTTTATCCTAAATGCTTCGAGAAAATTTTGGTCAAAGTTTCCAAAATATCCCCGTCGGTCCGCTAACCCACAACCAATGGTTGGCTAACACGTGGCATCTTCTCACGTCATTGGAGATGCGGATGAATTTTACCCTTTTTATCCTTCTGGGCGATAAATTTCTTTTATCCCCACAACCCTTATTTCTCCACATTGGCTTAGGATGTGCCACGTGTCCCTTGCGGTCTTGTGGACTTGCGGGCGTGTGGGTGTAAAGGTGTCTTTCGCCCCATGCGGGAAAATTTCCAAAACTTCTCCCCACTACGTCGGCCCACCTCCGGAAGATATTTTCTCCCCTACTCCCGCTGACCCTAATCTTCCTCCATGAAAAATTTCTCCCCGTGGCCCACACTATTCTCGGGAAAAAAATTTCCGTAAGCTCACCTTGGGAAAATTTTCCTCCCAAGGTCCGCCGACCCATAACTTTTGAAATACAGGGAGTTAGGAGGACTTCTTTATATCACTGGAAAGGTGAGAAAATTTTCTATCTAATGGGAATGTTTTTAGAAGGTTTCAAGTGTGTTAATTTTGAGAAAAATTAGGTTGAATATCTTAAGCCTGTTAGAGGGTGGGAGAGTGAGAAATTGCCCTCTTAATCCTAATGATTATTCTAACCCTAAGTTTTGACCCTGTAAATTTAATAATTGTTCTAATGGGAAAACTATGAGCTAATATTTTTATTTGGCCTCTAAACCTTGCTTGTGACAACTGTTGTTTTGTAACCTGGTAGCAGACACTTTTTAAAAAAAAAAATTATCCCATAATTTTTCGGACTAATCCTAGGTTGTTCTTGGGTTTCAACTAAGGGGGGAATGTTAGGAAATATATCTTTAGACTCCATTTGTATGTATGGGTGAATAATAATTACATGTGTAATTATTATTATGGTAAATTAGTGAAAGTACATTTACTATGTAAATGTAAATAGTAAATGTAAAATGTGGTTAGTATGTGGTAAGTTAGTAAGCTAGAATAATAAAACAATTAGTATTGTTTTATTATTATATTGGTGAAATGTCGAAACCATACGTAAGTTAATAAGCTAGAATAATAAAACAATTAGTATTGTTTTATTATTATATTGGTGAGAGGTTGAAACCATACAGGTGTATGGTTGTATATGCAGAAAAAGGTTGTTGTGAGGATTGTTATTATACATCTCCTATATAATGGAGTGTAATGAAATAGTGAATCAATACAAATAAAAAAATGAGTGTGAGAATAATATAGTGTTGCTGATTTTAATTATTGTCTGTGTAGCTATTTCATGTATTTTGTGTATTAGATCAGAGTAATTTTCACATTTGGTACTAGAGAAATTTAAATTTTCTCAAAAATGATCTCGTAAATTTTGTTTCACGATATGAGTTTCTCCACAATTTTGCACATGGAACGATCGGATATATTTAAAGCTACAAAGCAGATCAGTGGAACCCAGTTTATAGTTTTGGACAAAAGTTCAATTTACGATACAACACATTGATATAGAAGAGGAAACTGCTTTGTATGTTAAAAATAAATACAAAAATTTCTCAAAAAAAATGATGAAATTGAATGTTTCTATTGCAAGAAAAAGGGTCATACTAAGTCTTTTCGTAGATATCGAGCTAAAGACTTGCTCAAAGGTGGAAATCTTAAAAATGAAGCAAATATAGTCACCGAAGAAGGCTCGATAATGGAGATGAACAAATAATAGATGAAATTTACTATAATTCTAAAGACTTTCTATACTAAGTGAATTTATTAGAGGGAGGCACAAGAGGTTGGAGGTCATTCAGAGACCTTTCGTCACCACCAATGATGAGGCCATATCAGCTATCGTGAATATTTTTTTATATAACGTGTTCCTGTTTTTTCTTTGTGTGTCTGGTAGAGTGTATGGTTCCAGTGTTCCTATTGTGGTTTGCAGAATAAAGGAAATTTAACATTGAGGGGGACATGATCTCAATTTTCCATTTCTAGTTTTCTACATTTATGGTATTTTCTTTATGTTAGCAGTATATTTCCTTTGTTTTTCCATGCAATGAAATGTGATGAGAGCTGATAATTGTATTTGACACATCATGATGTGGTTATAGGTAAACCACTTGAAAACCTTCATTTTTGGTTTGTGTTACACCACTTACAAAACCACCATTTTCGGTTGTTGGTAAACCCTATGTAAAACCATCACCCTTTTGCTTTGTGGTAAACCGATGTAAAACCATAATTTTCGGTTTATGGTCAACCTTTTGAAAACCATCTATTAGGTTTATGATCATCTTGTAAAATCATCAGATAATGAAAGTAAGTGCAAGTACAAAGGCAAGTTTTCCCCGTGTTCACACTAAGGGGGCGAATGTTAAGAAATATATCTTAGTGCTCCATTTGTATGTATGGGTGAATAATAATTACATGTGTAATTATTATTATGGTAAATTATTAAAAGTACATTTACTATGTAAATGTAAAATGTGGTTAGTATGTGGTAAGCTAGTAAGTTAGAATAATAAAACAATTAGTATTGTTTTATTATTATATTGGTGAGAGGTTGAAACCATATGGGTGTATGGTTGTGTGTGTATACAAAGGTTTTTGTGATGATTGTTATTATACATATCCAATATAATGGAGTGTAATGAAATAGTGAATCAATAAAAATTAAAAAAATGAGTGTTAGAATAATATAGTTTTGTTGATTTCAATTATTTTCTCGTAGCTATTTCATGTATTCTGTATTAGATTAGAATAATTTTCACAATAGCAATATTTTGTATATCATCACCTTTTTGGAAATTTCAACATGATATTATTGACTTATTTATTTAGAGTTTATGCAACAATGTTAAAATCATTATGCAATATGTAATGGTACATGTTAAAAAAATAGATTTATTGAATATGATAAATTGGGAGGTATAGAGTAATGCTTGTTATATTTGAGAAAGTTGTTTCTTACACAAGAGACTGATACGTCAAGTGTTTAATGTGACAGCTTCCATTTAGTTCATGGTATGAAAATATCGATATTGAGTATACTAGTGTTTATTTTACATTTTGGTGTAGTTATCAAAGTTGGATTAAAAGTACATTTTAGAAGAGTTGTCAATCACTATTAGCTTTACATTGAAAATTACGTGACCAAACCGACATAGTTTTGAAGGTTAATGCTCTAACATGACCTAGTTTATTACATTTGATTCTTACAAAATAAAATATGGGTTTGTATTTCATTTCATGATTTACATTAGATATTGTATAAGTGGAAAATATCATTTGTTATTTAACCACATGCAAAATTTTGAGTTTTGAAATTAGTAAATATGTTTTATTTGCATTTTCCTATCTTTTTTTCTCTTCCTTTAACACTAGGTTTCAATCCTACAAATCAGTTTTGGCGAAATTTAAATATAATGAAATGTAACTATTTAAGGTCAATTTTCACAATAACCATGAATTGTTCATATTTCCATATATTTTCATAGTTACCTAGGATTTTAGATGTTTCAAATCAGCCTATAAGATTCTTATTTGTTGGTAGATTGGCTACATTGTGCTCATTATGTGGATGAACCAATGCAAGTTGGGCCATGTAGCTCATGTTGTAGATTGTGTTGCTTTCGACTGAGCTTGATAATAAATTTTCCATCTTCCATTACTTATCAATGGAAGGCCTTACTTTAGGTGTTATAATGTTTGTATTATGTGTTTCTGACATTTTATTGAAACTTAGTATTTGTTGGTATATCTAGGAAATAGAGAACCTTCACCGAAATAATATATTCTCTTGTCTAATTACACGTGTCATAATTTATAAAGCATGATTCCTCATTTCAAATGGGGAAATACAACCCTATTGTTACCAAATGTTTATTTCGTCGCAAATAAACTATAATCTAGCAAAAGTGCACTATGCTTGAGGAATGGAATATTTTATGTCTATTTCTCTCCTCACTTTTGTTGACATACAATTGAGACATCTCATGCGATGTGGATTTCCATAATGTGAGGTGAGTTTCAACATTTAAAGGGTTGGTTTCATTTCGACGTATCCCTAAACTTAGCTATTGAGCTTAAGGGTTCGAAAAAAAATTGAAAATGGTAAAACTAGGTGATACACCAAAGGTTTTGGGTGTTTTTGAAAAAGGACCATGCACAAATTGAAAAAAAGAAGTACTAAAACTTACACGACCAAGAGGTTTGTGGGTGAATTTCAAGGAAAACATATATATTGCTAAGGGATTGCTCACAATAACAGTTTACAAAAGCATGCACATTAAAATAAATCACAACACATGATTTTGCAATAACGTAGATAGTTTAAGCATTAAAATCAATAAATTCAGGAAAACAAGACACAAGAACAACTACCTTTAATGCACAACACTGCAAAATGCTTCTAGAAAGGCACAATATACTTCTTCTCATAAAAGGGAACTTACTGGAAAATTCTCCAACACTTCATTTCATCAAAAGTATCCCGAATGTTTTTAAAATCATAAAAATATAGAAAAATCATGTCCCCTACACTCCAAAATTTCCTCTCCAACTCAACATCAAACTCGGTTAACTTAGAGATGAATCCAAGGTTAACTTTACATGTACATCTCTAATTCTATTCAAAGGAATAAGTTATAATAAAGAAAAAGATTACAAGCCTACATGTAGATCCAACTCATCCTTTGTCAATTGTATTTGTCCCTTGAATTCTACATGGAGAAGGGAAGTGTATGGGAAACTTAGTAAAGATTAAGGTATTTTGGAATTTATTACATAAAGAAATTTTTTTATTTATGTTTAACGTATCCTTTTGGCTTAACTTAACTCCTTACTGATTTGCTAAGCCCCTTGTTGACTTGCCACACTCAGATTTTTCATGGATAAGAAAAGTGCATGGGCTACTTTGCATAAAATAAAGTATTTTTGACAAAACTAAGCTAAAATGATTTTTCATATCCTTAAAAGGTTATTTTATCTTTATCACTTTTAGGCTACATGCCCTAGAAATTATTTCTCCTTTGCAATAATGAATTAACCATTTGGCAAGGAACATGCAATAAGGTAATTGAATTTGTTTGGCACATTGGATTTTCCCCTATGCAATATTAAAATACTTAAAAACACCCCATACATGACATTGGAAAAAGTGATTTTTTAAAAAACCATGGTTAAATTTAATTAAACCATAGTCTGTCATCTTGATTAAGGCTCCTATAATGGCTAGCTTGGATTTAGAGAAAAATAACCCAATTTACACTCATTTCACCTTTTGGACTTTTGGAAAGCTCTAGAACATGAAAGGATTTTACTTGAAAAAAATGAGGCAGCTAAGGATGTTAGTTAAAGTGTTTGTTTTGATGGATTCTATCAATTTTATCCAAATTTTTGTGCGGCCTTCTCGCTCAAGATTTTTTGTTGTTGGCGACACTAATTTTTCATGTACACTTACAAGATCTAGGGTTTCTCAGTTAGTTCACCATGTATGCAGCCATTGTTTGAGATGAGGGTTCGATCTTTTCTCCTTGGCTTTCATTTTCATGGATTCTTTCCCATATTCTGGTTATTTTATTTTTGTGGGTTTATTTTCCTAGCTCTTGTATGTTCGTGCCCAAATCTTCCCTACTTATTCATTCTGGGATCCATTTATTCTTATTCCCCATTGATGATGGAAGAAGCCTATGTTTTCTGGTGAGTTGTGATTCGAACTCTGTATTTTTATAATCTTCTTGGTTTTACTTATTTGAGTCATCATTACAAGTTTTCTTTGGGTTTTTCTATTTCATAGATTTATTTTGTATTATTATTGGCATGGCTTCTCTTTTCCACCTTTATTTGAAAGCTCATTTTCTTATCACCTCCCCGGCATATACTTTCAAGGTTCTGCTTTCAGTGTTTTATATCTTCCTCTTTGCATTTCAATGGGTTTTCCATTTTTCTTGAAAAACCATGTTCATTTACTATTGGAGCTATGGCCACCGATATTATTTTCTTGAGGGTTAAAAATGGTGGTACCTCCGTTTCATTTGAGATAGGTTCTGATCAGTAGCTTGCCTATATTTTACATTATTTTATGTTTCCATTGCTGCCACCACCATTTGTATCATTATTGGATTGATTTTTCTTAGGTCTTTGCATTCTCATGGAATTTTTAGTTGAATCTAGTCTGTCATTGGGTGCTAAATTGACTCACCATTACTCGCTACGTAAATAATTCAACTTTGTTCTATAATGTGATTATGTACTTTGTGATTACATATTTTGTTGGTGGCTTGCCATATCAAGATGAAAAAAATTTCTATCTTAGTTTCATAACTATGATTCCTTTTCACCTGGTACTCAAGCTTTCCATAGCTCTTACTTCTTTGAGTAGTTTTACTTTTTTTGTTCATTATATATTTGTAAAACTCTTTTTCATATTGCTTCAACATTTATTGAAGTTATGAGAAATCAGTATTTCATGAGATGGGTATGTCTTAGTATTATTTCTATACTTTGAGAGTGAAAATATGAAATGAAATTTCTATATGGTCGCATCTTGGTGTCTGAAATTTATATTCCCGTGATCTTCTTGAAGTAAATGTAGTCTCCTTTAAAATCGTACGTTTTTGTGAAAAATCCTCTCTGCCGGTAGCATTTGTGTCTCTTGTTAATCATTAATGGAAATAATATTTGAAATATTTAAATCTTCTAAGATTTTAGAATGATGAAATCATGTCATTTATTTAAAATTTGAATGTCATATACCCTTCCAGATTTTATTTTATAGTGGAAACTCTACTTTAGTTCCCGAGTTAAGCATTTGAGCTCCTATTCTTCCTTTGCAATGTTTGTATCCATTTTGAGTTGTTGTAACTATAGTATTTCATTTCTGAAATATCACCTTATGCAAGGCAATATGATATCTAAAGTTTCATGTATGTTCTAAATTATTTCCTACTTTTTGAGACTCAAACTTATTCTCGGGAACCTTTAACATTTTCTTGACATGGGATCTTGAAAATATGTACGTAGGAAATTGATAATATTATTTTAGAAGCTACAAAACCTATAGCTGCCAAGCTAAAAACTTGTTTTGTAGCTTAAATTTATTTTTAAAACATGTTCATCTCATTTACCTTATGGATATTGTTGTTCCCTTTGATCTAAATTATGTAACTTGCATTCTTTTGATGACACGGTTTGATGTTGGAAATTACATTTTGTTGATGTGTTGCACATTTAAAACTTGATGGATATTTTGAAATTCTTTGTTTTGAATATATATTCATCACCTCAAACAAGTAGTCATAAATTATATGATAAATGTGCATCATTTCCCGGAAAATTGGTAGAACTTGCATACTCGTAAGAGTGGATTATGAGATATATACGTTTGAAAACATATTTTCTTTGAGGTATTGATGGAATCCTTTGTCATTTGTGAATATACTTGAATGGCTCAAACTTGGGTGAAAATTTACAACCTGAAATTCATTTTATATGTGTATTCAAGAAAAAATGTACTTGTTCTCCATACTTAAGTCCTACTACCGTAATGTGGTTTAAAACTAGGCACTTGAAGTTTGAAACCTTATAGAAAGTATGTCAAACATTTTGTACCCGTATGGCTAAAAATTATTTAATGAACCTAAAAGATGATTATTCGAATAATATGCTTCCATCTCCTCTAGCATGTAACATATGAGATGAAAAGCATGTAATTCTTGAAAGTCCTGTTCTTTACATAGTTAGTATTGTTTATCCATTTCTTAAGTAAAATATTTACTATTGCATATTGAAGGATGTACTTTCCAATGTCATCTAAATGTTAATGAATACAAAATGAAGTGTTCCTTTCATTTCTTGTACCTGGTCTACTTTCTTCTTATGATCTTATGTATCATACATCCTCTTATGTAATTTCTCATTCTCTTGTACATATGAAAGAAAATACATATGTATGAAGCCATAAGTATATGAGAATGGTGAAAATTGGATCTCTAACAACCCTCATGTCTCTATGTTAGGTGATCATTGAGAATGGAAGAAGACAAGAATGATTAAGATGGAAGTTGAGGAGCCATGAACAAAATCCATCTCATTCTAGGAAATTGTGTATTTTCTTCCCTTCTCTTACTTTTTTAGTTTCAGTATACATGTATTATTTTATCTCTATATTATACCTTCCGAGTTATATCCCTTGACTTATGTCGGACCATTGTACATTTTAATTATGAATTCTAATGAAAATAACTTATTTTAATGAGGTGTACATATGTTTTTTTGCATTCATTTTCATTAATGTAATGATAAATGAACTTTTGCAACTTAGCACACTAAGTAATTTCACATAATCATAAATCAATGAATCAATTGTACTTCAGTTAAATATAAAACTAAAATGAATGAAAAAAGCAAAGAAACCTACTTCAACACTAAAAATGGAGTGTCCCTTTGTTCATTTTGGGATGTCCATCTTCAACATGATTTTTCTTTCATATCGTGTCAAGGTCTCATCGGTTCTTAAAGAGTTGATGCATGATTGTGATGGATATGATGCATGGAAAGACATCTCAAGGGGACAATATACATTCTAAACAAAACATAGAAACAATTCATAATCCTTTCTCCTTTATTTCTTAGTTAAATAACTTAGAATAACCCATTCAATCCTACAAAAAAAATTTTTGAGTTGACCCCTCACACAGGTGTGAGAAATGTCACAATTTATTGAAATTCTACAAGATAATATTCTTACTAGCTAAAAATATCAAGTTCCTTAACATCTATTGGGCATGGACTCAAACCCTAAACCAATTCTCTCCTTGAAATTGAAGAATTCTTTATTTCCATAACAAACTAAAATAGGGAAAAATTGAGGAAGAAACCAGATCTTGTTTGTTAAATGAACTTATTGAAATGAAAATAGATGTAAGTGTGCATAAGTAATTAATAAAATGAAATCCCACCTACACTACTCTAACCAATTTCAAATAAATCTAAACAAAACATGAAACATGCAAAGGGAAAAAACTTCCTTTTCTCAAGAAACGAGGCCATTAGAACAACTTGAAACTCGAGTTAACATGACGAAGATTGAAACATTATTTATACCTCTAATTTTTTTCAAAAGACCTATCCAAAATATGAATAATACCTCTATCTGATCTACAAGTTGGTATGAGAGGTTTTGGGGATGACATTTGAGAACATGGAACTCTTCCTTGTGCTCTAAAACAAGCACAAATTCTGGTATTGCTGAAATTGGCTCCAAACCAGCCAAGTACTTGATAGGACATGGCCTCCTAAGAATCGATAAATTGATTGTTCTGATCTCGTCTGTTTCACTTATTTACTCTCCATATTGGAGCACATTTTGAAACTAATTTGAAAACTTTTCTACCTATTCAAACTACTATTTAAAATCTATCATGACAGATTTTATTCCTTCATCATTCGATTCATCACATGCAGCTTGAAAACTTGAATTTATCCTCTTTAATGCTTATTGCCAACCTTGGTTTCTTGTAGCATCTTCTAATAGTATTTTTCATCCACAACAACTTTCCAATATTGTAGAAATATCCAAACATGCAGCAAAAAAAGGGTCTTTACATTTATCTCGCATCATCTCGCTTCAGCTTTTAAAATCCACTTCCTCCACCATGTCATTGTTCTCATCCTCATCCATTAGAAAAAAATTAATCTTAAAACATGTTTTTATTCATCACATGATAGCTCTAAACCTACCTATTTCTTTTCATATTGGAGCTAAAAATTTCATCTGATCTTGCAAGCTAGGATAAATCAGGAACTTTTGTGAATAATGTGTCATCATGAACACTACACTCAAAACATAAAGATTGTTGAATATCTCCCTCCTTTTTATTTCTCCTCAGAAAAATTAAATTTCACTTCTTGCATGCATTATTTTTCTAACTAGAGAACATGATCAAACTGAAATTTCTAAATCCATCCCTACAGATATGTCATGAATTCCATCCTATTGTTTTGAATGGGTTGCCCCTCCCGACTGATTTTCTAATCTCCATCTTCATAAATTAGACTTGCATGGATGAAGAAATGGGGGTGGGATGGGTCTCAACTTGATTTAAATTTTTTTGGAAAAGGAATGAGGTTTAAACCCCGAATGTAAGGAAGGGGGAGTGGGAAAAACAACAACAAAGAAACTTGGAATCTAAATATTGGGTCTAGAATGTGATTTTGGAATAGATAGGACATAAATTAAATCAGCCGAAAAATTTGAATCATATAAATGGGTTGCATTGGTTGAGAAGGCATGGGCATTAGATTTCGATAAGGGAAGGTAAGGGGAACATCCAATTGATAAGGTTCCTTAACCTAATGTATATCATTCTCTAATGATTGTAACTTTTCCTCTCTTTCCTTTAGATCTAGATATGTTTGCTCCATTCTATAAAGCTTACTTTTAAAATCATCCTCATTTGTATAATCAACATAACCTTTTGCATAACCTTGATCCTAAACAACGTAATGATTATACTTGATGACCATTTTGATTAGCAAGGTTTGTGTCATGGGGATATTCTTTTTCATAATGGTTATAATATTGATATGGAGGAAGGTATTAATAATTAGAAGTGGGTTTGAGAGATAATTCTATTGAAAAAGAGGATTCATGATTTCATGACCTCATAAAAAAGAAAAATGGAAAAATAGGTCTATTGAAAATTAAAATATGATGTTTCGATAGCGAAATAGCTAGATATATATATTTTTAAATACCTCAAAAGGTTATAGCTAAACAAATTAATGTCACCTTGGTGATGAAAATAACTTTACTGGTCTTAAATCAGCTCCACAGAGTAGCCATATGTGTTCTTTGAATCTTCAATTTTCTAAACTCATCAAATTTTAGTCCTCATCCAACAGAGCATGTCAAAGCCTATTATCTAGCATAAGTGCACCCTATTTAAGGAATGGAGGAATTTTTTTCTCTTTCTCTCCTCACTTCTGTTGATATACAATTAAGACACCTAATGGCATGTAGGTTTTCTTAATGTGAGGTGAATCTCCAGATTTAAAGGGTTGGTTTCCGCTTGGTGTATCACTAAACTAAGCTGGTGGGGTTAAGAATTAGAAAGAAAATTGAAAATGGTAAACTAACGTGATACACCAAAGGTTTTGGGGGTTTCTAAGAAAGGAATATGCACAAATTGATAAAAAAAGTACTTTGAAACCTCGCATAATCTAGAGGGCTCTAGGTGAATTTCAAGGAAAAATTGAAGCTGCTAAGGGATTTCTCACAATAACAGTTTATCAAAGAATGATCACTAAAATAAATCACAAGACTTGATTTTACAAGAAGGAAGATATTTTAAGTATTAAATTCAGTGGAAAAAAGACACAAGAATTACTACTTTTAATGCAAAATACATAAAAATATTTTGGAAAGGCACCATAAATTTATTCTCATAAAAAGGCACTTGCTATAAAATTCTCTAGCACTTCATTACATCAAAAATCATCCCTTATCCTTGAAAAACAATAGAATCTATCGAAAAATCACCTCCCCTACACTCAAAAATATCCTCTCCAAATCAACATCAAATTTAATTAACTTGGAGATGAACCCAAGGTTAACTTTACATGTAGATTTCGAGTTCCACTTGTAAGAATGAAGTTACAATAAATAAAAGGCTAAAAATATTGCATGTAGCTCCAACTCATCCTTGGTCGACTACAATTGACCCTTTAATTCTCGTATAAGAAACTTAGTAGAGATTAAGTTAGTTTGGAATTCTTTAGGTAAAGAAAAATTTGTCTTTACCTCCAACATCTATATTTAGCTTGAGTGAACTCCTTACTGATTTGCTAAACTCTTTGTTAAATTGTTAAACTCAACATTTACATGGAAAATAAAATTTTATGGGATCCTTTACATGAAAGAAGGTATTTTTTACAAAACTAAGGTAAAGTGATTTGTCATATCCTCAAAAGGTTATTTTGGCTTTATCTATCAGTGCAAGGCACATGCAATAAGGTAATTGACTTTTCTTAGCACATTTGCATTGTCCCTATAAAATATTAAAATACTCAAAAACACCACATGCATGACATTGGAAAAAGTGATTATTTTTCAAACCATGGTCAAATTTAATTAGACCATATTTTGCAATCCTAATTAGGTTCCTACCATGGTTGGTTTAGATTTAGGAAAAATATCCTAATTACTCTCATTATGCACTTTATCCTTTTAGAAAGCTCTAGTACATGAAAGTATTCTACTTAAAAAATGAGGTTGTCAAGGATGTTAGTTGAGACTATTTTTTGGTGGATTGTATCATTTTTTCCTAGATTTTTGTGTGGCCTTCTAGTTCAATATTTTTTTGTTGCTAGGGTCAACACTTTTGTCTATTACTTTAAAATATCCGGGTTTTATCAACTAGTTCAACATGTATGAAGCCAATTTTTGAGCTAAGGGTTCAAGATTTATTCCTTGGCTTCCATTTTCTTGAGTGCTTCCCTTAATTTAGGTATTTTTGTTCGTGGATTTATTTTGCTGGCTCATGTATGGTCATGCCCAAATCTTTCATGCTTATTAATATTGGGTGCCATTTATTCTTTTCCCCATTGATAATAGAAGAAGCCTCTCTTTTATGCTTTGAGTTATGATTCGACCTCTATATTTGTATAATCGTCATGGTTTTACTTATTTGAGTCACAATTACAATTTTTTCTCTAGGTTCGGAATTTGAGAGATATGCTTTGTATTATTATTGGGATTGCCACTTTGTTGCACCTTTTATTTTAACAATTTCTTTATTGTGACCTCCATGACATCTACTATCGACGTTTTGTTTAAGATTTTATATATGCCTATTTTTATTTCAATGGGGTTTACATTTTACTAGAAAATACATGTTAATTTACTATTTGAGCTATGGCCATGATAAGATTTTTCTTGAGGGTTCAAAATGGTGGTACCTCTGCTTCATTTGAGATGGGTTTTGACTATAGCTCTCTTATATTTTCCAATTTTCTGGGGTTCCATTGATGGCCACTACCATTTGTATCGTGTTGGCTTACGTTTTCTTAGAGCTACGCATTCTCATGGCATTATTAGTTTACTCTAATATGTCGTTGGGTGTTAAATTGACTCACCATTGATAGCTACGTAAAAAACTCAAATCTTATCTATTATGTGTTTTTGTACATTGATTCAAGATTTTGTTAGTGGCTTGCCATATCTAGATAACAAAACATTTATTTCTTAATTTTATAACTGTGATTCCTTTTCACTTGGGTACTCAAGCTTTCCATAGCTCTTGCTTCTTTGAGTAGATTTAGTTCCTTGTTCATTGTATATTTGTATAAATATATTTCTTGTTGCTTCAAAGTTCTGGAAGTTGTGAGAAATTAATATTTCATGAGCTAGGTATGTCTTAGTATTCTTTTTACATTTAGAGGCTGGAAATATGAAATGACATTGTTGTATGTTCGTATATTGGTATCTGAAATTTGTATTCTTGTAATATTATCGAAGGAAATGTATTCTCCTATGAACCTAGAAGAATCTTAGTCTCTTGTTGATCATTTATGTAAAGAAGTTTATAAAGTTTTCAAGCATATAAAATTGTAGGATGATGAATTTGTGTCATTTATTTAAAATTTGAATGTCATATACCCTTCCAAATTTTATTATATGGCGGAAACTATGCTTTAGCTCCTAAGTTGATAATTTGAGATTCTTCTCTACCTTTAAAATTTTTTTATTGATTTTGAGTGGCTATAGCTCTGGTATTTCATTTCTGAAATATAACCTTATGGAAGACAAAATGATATCTAAAGTTATGTGTATGTTGTAAACTACTTCCTAGTTTCTGAGCCTCAAACATTTCTTGGTAACATGTAAAAATGTCGTAATAAAGGATATTGAAAATATGCATGTAGAAACTTGATAATATCATTTAAAACCCACAAAGCCTATAGTTGGAAAGCTAAAAACTTGTTTTGCAACTTTACTTTAATTTCAAACATGCTCATAATGTTTACTTTATGGCTATTGTTGTTCCCTTTGATCCAAATTCTATTACTTGCATTCTCTTGATGACATAGTTTGATGTTGGAAATTGAATTATGTAGATGTGATGAACATTTTAAATTTGTTGGATCTTTATAAATGCTTCATTTTGACTCTATCTTCATGCCACAAAACAAGCACTCATAAAATATATTAGAAAATGTGCATCATTTCTTGGAAAATTTGTAGAATCTGCATGTTGTAAGAGTCCATTTTGATATGTATATGTTTTAAAACAGATTTTTTTGAGGTTTTGATGCATTCCTTGTCCTTTTTGAAGAGAATTGACTGAATATTTGAATACTAAAATTCATTTTATATGTGTATTGAGGAAAAACTTGTTCTCCATACATAATTCCTACTACTTGCATTGTGGTTTCATACTAGGAACTTAAAGTTTGAAACCTTTTAGAAATTATGTCATGCATTCTAGACCTAGATGGTCAGTGAACTTGGTTTGATGAACCTAGAAATATGGGTATTGGAATAAGCTTCTACCATCTCCCGTAGCATGTAACATTTGAGATGAAAAGCATGCAATTACTTAAATTTTGTTATTTACGTAGGTAGCATTATTTATCCATTCATTACTGAAAATATGCATTATTATATATTCAAGGATGTACTTTAAAATGTCATTCTAAACATTCCTTAATCCACTGCTCTCTTTTCTTCTTATGATCTTATGTATCATGCATCCTCTTCTATACTTTCTGATTATCATGTACATATCAAAGAAAATAGAAATGTCTCAAGCCATAAGTGTATAAGAGTGGTGCAAATATTGAACTCTAACAAGCCTCATATCTCTATATTTTGGTGCTCGTTGAAAATGGAAGAGGAAAATAATGAGGAAGTTGGAAGCTCGAAGCAATGAATAAACCAAAGTTTGAGTTAACCCCTCACACGATGCTAGAAATCTCAACATTTCTACCAATTCTATGGGATAAGCTACATGCTAGCTGAAAGTATTGAGTTCCTTAAGATCCATTGATCATGTATTCAAATCCCAAACCAGTTATTTCCGTAAAAGTAAATAATTCTTCATTTCTTGAAGAAACTAGAAAAGAAAAATATATGGGAATAAACTTATTGAATTGAAAATAGCTACAGTGTGCATGAGAACTTATTAAAATGAAATCCTACCTAAAATACTCTAGCTAGCTGCATATGAAGCTAAAAAAACCTAAATCATGCAAAGGAAAATAGCTTCCTATTCTCAAGAAACGAGGCCATGAGACCAAATTTAAACTCGATAACATAACAAAGCTTGAAAAATTATTTTTACCTTTAATTTGTTCAAAATACCAATCTAAATTATGAATAATATATCTATCTTATCTCGCAAGCTAATCTTAGAGGTTTCATGGGCTGCATTTTGAGAACATAAAAATTTTCCTTATGCTCCAAAATAGGCACGAATTTTGGTACTGCTGCAATTGGCTCCAAACCAGCCGAGTACTTGATAGGACTTGGCCTCCTAATAGCAGATAAATTGATTATTTTGATCTCGGGATTTTTCACCGATTTATTCTCCATATTTGAGCACGTTTTGAATCTAATTTGGAAGCTTTTCTACCTCTTCAAACTATTGTTTATCATATATCACAATTGATTTTATTCCATCATCATTTTGATTCATCATGTAGCCTAAAACTTTAAATTTACTCTTTTTGAAATCTTGTTACCAACCTTGGCTACTTGTGACAACTTCCGATAATCTTTGTGAACCACTTGAACTTTCAAATAGTGCTTCAATCTTGAAGCATGTAACACAAAAAGGGTCTTTACATTCAGTTCCATCATCCCAATTAGATTGCAACTCCACTTCCTCGACCATGTCATTTTTATCATCCTCATCCATTAGCACAAAAAAATTAAGTTGAAAATATGTTGTTCGTCCTCATATGACAGCTCTCAACCTTTCAACCGGTCTTAAGATCGAGCTAAAAACGCCTTATGATCTTGTAATCGGGAAAAAATCAGAACTTCTATGAATATTGTGCCATCATGAACTCTACACTCATAACATCAAGATTGTTTATCATATCCCTCATCGGCTTCTCCTTAGAAAAATTTAGCTCCACTTAGTGCATGCATTTTTTTCCAACTACTAACATGATAAAACTGAAATTTTAAAATCCATTAATGCATATTTTTCTTAAATTCCATCCTACTATTTTGAATGGGATTCTCTTCTTGACTAATTTTCTAATCCTCACCTTCATGACTCAAATATGTGGATGGAGGAGGGGTTGGTTGGGTCTCATCTTGATTTATCATTTTTTTTTGCGAAGAAATTTTCTTCAAATTCTTCATGAGAGGAAGGGGAGTGGGAAAAGTAGTAACAAGGAAGCTTGGAATCGGAAAATTGGCCTCGAATATTATTTCACAATAGAATGGGCAAAAATTGCAGCATCCTGAAAATTTTGAGTCTCGATACATGTGATGAATTGGTTAACAAGGTATGGGCATTTGATTTTGATGGGGAAGGTAAGTGTTAACATCCCATTGTGAAGGTTCCTCAACCTAATGCCTATAATTCTCTAATGCTTGAAATTTGTCAAATATTTCCTTGAGAGCTAGATATATCTACTCCATTCTATGAACATCGCTTTCCAAATCCTCCTCCCGTGTAGAATCAACATATCATTGCACCGATCAACATAATGATTAGATTGATGATCATATTTATTAGAAAATTTTGGGTCATATGAATATTCATTTTGATAATGGTTATAGTATTGATCCGGAGGAAGGTTTTTGTAATTTCAAGTGCATTTGGCTAATAATATTTCTGAAAATGAGGATTCGTGATTGCGTGACCTCATAAAATATGGAAAAATTAAAAAAAAAAAAAAATCATTGAAAATGAAAATAGGTTGTTTAGGAAAAAAAAAAAGCCAAATCTTTCTTTTTAAAAAAATACCTTAAACGGATGTAGCCAAAGGTCTTGATGTCAACATGGTTATGAAAATAATTACACTAGTTTACAATAGACTTCACAAATTCACACGTGTTCTTTGAATCATGACTTATCTCGAACTCATCAAATTTTAGTCCTCATCCCACTAAGCATGTCGAAACTATTATCTAGTAGAAGTGCACACCATGTTTAAGGAAAGTATTATGTTTTCTCTCTTTATCTTATCACTTATATGGATATAAAATTCGGACACCTCATAGGTTGTGGGTTTCCTGAATGCGAGGTAAATCTCTAGATTTAAAGGGTTAGTTCCATTTTAGTGTATCCCTAAACTAATCTTGTGGGGTTAAGGGTTATAAAGAAAACTGAAAATGGTAGAATGAGGTGATACACTCAAGGTTTTTAGGGTTTCTTATAAAGGAACATGCAAAAATTGAGAAAAATAAGTACCGAAACTTGCATGATCCAAAGGGTTGCAGTGAATTTAAAGGGAAAAATTGAAGCTACTAAGGGATGTATCACAATAACAATGCTTTACAAAAACATACACACTAAAATAATTCACAACACCTATTTTCAAGATAAGGAAGATAGGTTAACCATTAAACTCAATGAATTTAGGGTAAACAAGACACAAGCATGACTATGTTTAATACACAACACTACAAAATGCTTCTCGAAAGGAAAACTATATTTCTTCTCATAAAAGGGCACTTCTTGAAATTTATCAAACATTTCTTACATCATAAATCCTCCCTAATTCTTGCAAAATCATATAATATATAGAAAAATTGCCTCCCCTACACTAAAACAATAGCTTCTCCAACTCAACATCAAACTCAATTAATTTAGAGATGAATCCAAGGTTAAATTTCCTTGTAAATATCTAGTTCCACTCGCAAGAATGAAGTTACAATAAAGAAAAGGCTAAAAATCTTACATGCAACTCCAACTCATCCTTGGTCAACTGGAGTTTACCTTTTAATTATGCATGGAGAAGGGAAGAGTATGGGAAACTTAGCATTTTTTAAGGAATTTTTGAATTTATTAGGTAAAGTAAGATTTATCTTTTTCTCAAAGTTCTACTTTTGGCTTAATTAAACTCCTTACTGATTTTCTCAACTCCTTGTTGAATTTTCAAACTCATATTTTTCATGGAAAAGAAAAGTGCACGAGATGCTTTACATAAAAGAAGCTATTTTTGAAAAACTAAGGTAAAGTGAATTGTGATATACTCAAAAGTTTATTTTGGCTTTATCCGCATTGAACTACATGACTCGACAATTTTTTCTTCTTTCCAATAATGAACTAACCATTTGGAATGGCATGTGCAATAACGTAATTGAATTTTCTTGGCACATTGGCTTTGTCCCTATGTAATATTCTAATACTGAAAAACCCCAATGCGTGACATTGGTAAAAGTTAAAATTTTTAAAACCATGGTAACATTTACTTAAACCATAGTCTATCGTCCTGATTAGGGATCCTCCCATGGTTATCTTGTATTTAGTGTAAAATAACCTCATTTATACTCGTTTCGTAGTTTAGCATTTTTGAAAGCTCTAGAACATGAAAGTATTCTGCTAAAAACAATTCGGCGGCCAAGGATGTTAGTTGGAGCTTGTGTTTTATTACATTCTATAAGTTTTTATCATATTTTTGTGTGGCCTTCTTGTTCAAGATATTTTGGTGTTGGGGTCGCCACTTTTTGTTGTTCATTTCAAGATTTGGGTTTGCTAAGCTATTTCACCATGTATGCAGTCATTGTTGGAGCTGAGAGTTCAAGCTTTGTTCCTTGGCTTCCATTTTCATGGAGTGTTGCCCTGTTATGGGTTTTTAATATTCATGGGTTTTTTTTCTGGCTCTTGTATGGCCGCGCCCAAATCTTCCCTGCTTATTCATTCTGGGTGCCATTTATACTTTTCACCCATTGATGATCGAAGAAGCCTCTGTTTTCTTGTGAGTTATGATTCGGCCTCTTTATTTGAATCATCTTATTAGTTTTACTTATTGGAGTCGTCTTTACAAGTTTTTCTCAAGTTTTGTCCATTTGAGATATATGTTCTATATTATTATTGAGATGGACGCTCTGTTCCACCTTTTATTCGAAAATGCAATTTCTTGTGCCTGTCATGGTGTCTTCTTTTGGAGGTTCTATTTGAAGTTTTATATCTACCTATTCTTATTTCAATGGGTTTCCATTTTGCTGTAAAAGTCATATTCATTTATTGTTGGAGCTATGGCTTGTGTAACATTTTTCTTGACGTTTCGAAATGGTGGTACGTCATTTTTATTTGAGATGAGTTTTGAGTGTAGCTCGGTTCTAGTTTCCACTATTCTGGGTTTCCATTGTTGGATGCCACCATTGGTATCAGTGTTGGGTTGATTTTTCTTATATTTGATCCATCTCATCGCATTTTTAGTTTACTTCAGTCCACCATTGGGTGTCAAATCAAATCACCATTTATCGCTATGTAAACAATTATGCTCGGTTCTATTTTTTCTTCTATACTGTGATGTTGTATTTTTTTGTGGCTCTCCATATCTATATGACACAATTGTTTTGTCTTAATTTCATAACTCTAATTCCTTTTCACTTGGGTAATCCTAGCTTTCCATATCTTTAGATTCTTTAAGTAGATTCAGTTCCTTGTTCATTGTATATTTGTATAACTTGGTTTCCTGTTGATTCAAAAGTTCTGGAAGTTGTGAGAAATTAGTATTTCGTGAACTGGGTATGTCTTAGTATTCTTTTTATATTTTAAGACTTAAAATCTTAAATGGAATTTATGTATGGTCATATATTGGTGTTTGATATTTCTATTCATACGATCACCCCTAAGGAAATGTATTCTTTTTTCAACCTGGAAGCTTATGTGAAAGATCCTCTATGATGGCATCATTTACTTCTCTTGTTGATCATTTCTCAAAATAATATTTGAAATATTTGAAGCTTATAAACTTATACGCTGATGAATTTTTGTCATTTATTTCAAAACTAAATACCAGATAACCTTCCATATTTTATTTTATGGCGGTAACTGTACTTTAGCTCCTGAGTTGAGCTCATATTCTACCTTTGCAAATTTTGCATCCATTTTGGCTAGCTATACCTATATTTTTTTCATTAATGAAATATCATATTATGTAATGCAATATGATATCTAAAGTTTTGTGTATGTTGTAAACAATTTCCTTCTTTCTTAGACTCAAAATTTTCTTGAAACCTGTAACATTGTCGTTACAAAGGATCTTTAAAATTTGCATGTAGAAACTAGATAATATCATTTCAAAACCTTCAAAACCTGTAGTTGGAAAGTTGAAAAAAAAAACTGTAGCTTTAAATTATTTTTGAAACATGTTGATCCTGTTTACCTTATGGCTGTTGTTATTCCCTTTGATCCAAATTTTGTAACTTGCGTTCTTTTGATGAAACAATTTGAGGTTGGAAATTGCATTCTATTGATGTGATGCACATTTCAAACTTTATGGATCTTTTGAAATGATTTTTCTTGAATCTATCTTCATCACCTCAAACAAGTAGTCATAAAATATATGAGAAAATGTGCATCATTTCCTGGAAAATGGTATAATCTCCATGTTGTAAGAGTGCATTCTGAGATATATATGTTTGAAAATAGAATTTATTTGAGGTTTTGAAGGAGTCCTTTGTCATTTTTGAAGAGACTTAAAGGGTTCAGACTTGACCTGAATATTTGCAAACTAAAATTTATTTTATATTTGTATTGAAGTAAAAATGTACTTATTCTCCATACATAAGTCCTATTGCTGCAATGTAGTTTCATATTAGGCACTTTAAGTTGGAAACCTTGTACAAAGTATTTCTTGCATTTTGTACCGGATGGATGCAACTTTCTTTGATGAACCTGATAATCTGAGTATTCCAATAGGCTACTTCCATATCCTATTGCATGTAACATATGAGATGAAAATTATGCAATTTTTGAAAGTTGTTTCTTTACTTGGGTACCATTGTTTAGCCATTCCTTAAAGAAAATATTGATTTTTACATATTTAAGGTTGTACTTTCCAATGTCATCTAAACATAACTAAATCCAAAAAAATTGTGCCTTTAATTTCATGTACTTGCTCTCTTTTATTCTTATGATCTTCTATCTCATGCATCCTCTTCTGCACTTTCTTATTCTCCTATACATATGAAAGAAAATACATATGTCTAAAGCCATAAATGTATGAGAATGGTGAAAATATTGTGGTCTAACAACCCTCATGTCTCTATTTTCATGTTCTTGTTGAGAATCGAATAGGGAAAAAACAAGGAAGATGGAAGTGAGTAGCCACGAAGAAAATCAATCTCATTTAAGGCAACGATGAATTTTGTCCCTTCTCATACACTTTTAGTTTCAAACACATTCATTTTAATTTATTTGAAATGTATCTTATGATTTATTTCCCATAGCTTGTGTGGAGCCACCGTACATTTGAATTATGAATTAAAATGAAAATAACTTATTGTAATGAGTTGTACATATTTGTTTTTGCATTGCTTTTCATTAATGTAATGTTAAATGAACTTTTTTCAACTCAGCACACAAACTAATTTCACATTATCATAAAGCAACAAATAAATTGTACTTTGATTAAATATGAAACTGAATAAAATGAAATTTAGGTAAGCAACCTACTAAAAATCTTAAAATGGACTCCCCTTGTTCGATTTGGGATGTTGATCTTCAACTTGATTTATCTTTCTCGTATAAGTTAGGGTATTACATCAGGTTTTGATTGGATGATGCATGATTATGATTGAGATGATGCACAGAAAGACATCTTAGGGGGATGATAGAAAATTTGAAACAAAGACATAAAATATTCATAATATTTTCTCCTTTATTGCTTATTCGATCACTCAACCTAATCCCTTCAATCCTAAAAACCAAGTTTTTGAGTTGACACCTCACACATGTGTGAGAAATGACAACATAGACCTTTGATAGTTTCAAGTATTCTCTACTTTACATGCAGGACATTTACATTCATATTGATCTAATATGTATCTCCATCAAATATTGATGTAGCAATGTATGTCACTCTTTTAATTTACAATGAAAAAAATGTCATTTCAATATATCAACATCATACGGGTCAATTGCTAGTTTTAACTCAATAACTATGTGTACCATCAGATGTCAAGGGTTAACGGAATTTATGAACCATTACTTGAATTTTATCTTATTTGATATTAATAAAATGTGTGTGGTCCCATTTATTGGCCTAGTATTCAAATCAAATTGTTTTTAATTTGTAATATTAATTACTAGCCCACTCGACATCAAAGACAATATGTAACTATTGATTTCACTAGATGATATTTGAATAGTCTATATTCTTGAAATTCATTTTTCATTCATTAAATTTTGTATCGTCTCTAGAGAGAAAAAATTAGTATTTTGTATTGTCTCTAGGGAGAAAAGAATTATAGTCTCTAGTGAGATGAAAATGATAATATCTCTAGAGAGAGAAAAATGATAGTAAATAAGAAAGATTAAATTGCATTGGATGCTCATATTTAAGAATTACATCTCTATTTATACATACAAAGAGAGAATGAAATCCTGATGGACAGTGGAAATGCAAGATCAAGTGAAATTATTTATAATGTAATATGCCAACACTACCCCTCCTTCTTACATTGTTTCTAAATATCATATTTATAGATAATGCCCCCCTTATTCCAAAAACCGTAAAAATTTTAATACACTCTCTATGTAGCCTTCTCACCTTTTAGGTGGTATGCCAAAATTATGGACTGCTTGTCTTGGTGACACATTTTTTTCCCATAGGATTATCGCAAACCTAGAAGTGACCTTAGCACATCCATCCTTGAGAACACCTCGGTCATTTATAGTTTATCCTAGATTACCATGAACCCATTGTTTTTCCGACTACAAAGTTTACCAAAAACTTTGAGGTGACCTGATGTATCAACTTTACACTTCAGTGGTATCTCAGATTTCCACAAACGCTTTAAACAAGAACCAAGTATGACTTTAGTTATTTTCACTCCTCACAATGTCCTTTACTCAGGAGTGTGATCAAAGAAACGTTGCAAAATCTATGGATTGTGTTAAGAACACTCAAGAATCCCAAAGATTTGTGCAAAACTAATCAATGGACCATCGCTAAGAAATAAAAATAATTCGTACTTTGCATGCATTAGTTTAGATCAAACAAGCAAACTTAGCAAATATAATTAACCTTTATTCTTGAAAGCTTAATCAAATGAGCCTAATAAGGATCTAAGTAATCAATTTATGCTTTAAGAGAACGGATCTCATCATTAATGCCTTCAAGGCCAATAGTTCTTCCCATTTACTCCATGTTGTGTGGTGAAATGCAAAATACAAAGCAAGATATCTTAATAATAAGAAATAAAACTCCTAATCCTAAAATAACACTATAGTTTATGTTAGAGGAAGAAGTGTTTTTGAAAATGAGAGGGGTTAGTGGGCTATTCCATTTGGGAAATGGAAGGATTTTTTTGCATGTGGGACTAAGAGGGAGTCACTTCTTTTCAAATGTTGGAAAGTTTGTATTAAAAGGTGTTACATTTCATTGTGTTTTTCGAAAGGCATGTGTTTGAAAAGAGATACTATTTACTTTTATTCTTGCATTATCAAGGGAAAATAAATGTTATCACTTTCATTTTTGTATTAAATTTATTAAATAGTTAAAGAGCAAAAGTATTAGAGCAAACATTCAATTCACCAATGCTATTATTTAGTGTTTCATCCTCACTTTGATAGTAATTTTATTTCTCTTGAATATTATTAATAATAAGATATTTTAAAATTTAATAAGGATGGTATTTTCTTTCATTACTAATATTAAATGGAGAACTATTAGATGTGAAATCTGCCAACATTAATACACTTGTAATTTTAATATGTAAAAATGTACATACGTACATACATACATACATACATACATATATATATATATATATGTATGTATGTAATATATAATATAATATTTATTATATAATATATAATATATATTATATTATCTATATTATATAATATGTATTTTATTAAATAAAGTAAGAGTGTCAAAAAGGTAAATCACATTTTGTTGTGTGAGATTCTTTGTTGCAACCTGCAATGTTAGGGTTTTGTTTATTGTTAATATTGTGTAGATAGCGGTGGGAGGGGTCGGCAACCCTCCACACCCCCGCCCAAAATAGTAGTACCTCCACATAATAAAATGCATCCCGTACATAGTAAAATTGCACAAATTTCTTTCCACGACCTACATAATATTTAAAACCACGGCCGAACTTCATGCTTATGCATGTGTGTGTGTGTGTGTGTGTGTGTGTGTGTGTGTGTGTGTGTGTGTGTGTGTGTGTATGTATGTGCATATATATATATATATATATATATTTACAAAAGTATATATAAATATAAATTCTCATTTACCAAGGTGCAAATATAAATCAACCTAGCTAAAATAACAAAATGGGGAAAATACCACCAATGCATTTGAGTAAACCCAACCAAATGGGTTAATAAAATAGTTGAATCCATTGAAACCCTAGGAAAGGGTTTAAGAAAAATGAGAAAATTAATACAACTTGTGAGCTCTCCCAAAATATTGGAATGGCCTTCAATGGCTTCCTTCCTCCTCCCATAACCTATAAAACAAAAGAGAAAACAATGAGCCAAATGGAAAGAGAAAAGAGACTTCATAAGCATGCTTTAGGGTTAGTTGCCCTATTTCCACATCAAGGGTCCTAATTGAATCCATCCAAGGGATGAGATTCATCCCTACAAAAAGTAGGTGGAGAATGGGTGAGTGGAAATTACCCTTTTAATTTAAATGTTTTATTTTCAAAATTTGAGTTGACTTTTTAAGGGGTCACTTTATGGGGTAAGGGAATGTTTATTCTAACCCCATGTAAAATGGACCTTGTTATTTGTTTAAACCTTGTGGAATTAAATACCTTGGGTATTTAATTATTTTTGGCCCTTTAACCCTCTAAATTTAATTGTGGAATATTTAACTATAGTAGGAATTTAATTGTTTATTAAATTAACACTTAGAGAGAATCTAACTATGCTTGGGCTGATTATCCTCATTAGTTTTAATGTGGGTTAATAATTTGTTATAACAGAAAATTTTATTAATTAAATATAATTGAATTTGATACATTAATGTGACAACTGTAGTTTCGAAGCCTATATGTGGGCACACTTTTCAAAAATAAAATATTCTATATTTTTTCTAACTAAACCTACGTTGTTCTTGGGTCTCGTGCAAGCATTTTAACTAGTGTTACACTTGGTATTAGAGCCATGGGTTCAAAGCTTCGACCCTTGGGCACATAGGAAAATGTGAGACACAAACATTGAACCTAGTACAATATTAAACCTAGCACAATAATAAACCTAGAAAACAACTTGTCTAAAAAATTGTATACTTTAGTAAAAAAGAAAAATGGAATAAAACCTAAAATGATGAACTAACTCTCACCTTGGTCTTTGCAAGAGGCAAAGATTAGATGAGGTGTACTTTCACATAGACCTAGATATACCACCTCTAGAGTAGGCCATAGCGGCCATTCTACCCCAGATTTTACAGACGCTTCAAGATGTTAATGCCACTATACGCGGAGGGTCCTTAGGAGGACAATCAACCAAACATGATAGGGAGCCATTTGTTGAGGCTTGTGCATCTCCTCAACACAACGAGGAGCATAGGGTAGAGAAATTCGACATGGAGTCTACTAGAGCATAGTCACCATAGAGGGGACAAGGAGATAGGTTTTCAAGACACAGGGATAGGTCTCAGAGCCCTAGACCTAGAGATGAGAATGCAGAGAGGCCTAGGGGTTTCCAGTTAGTCTCTGAAGACCATATCAGAGAGATCCTAAAGCTATGACCATCTCACTATTTTGGAGATACAGGTGGATTTCATGTAGAGGCCTTGTTGTTGAGCTTGAGTAGGTGCTTTAATCTATGCCCTTGTACTAGCAACACGAAATATCGTGTTGTGATCCATATTTTGAGGGATGGAGCTGGTGTCTAGTGAAGGACCGTGGAGTATAAGCTCCACGTTGATTCGTAGATGGTTACCTAGAAGCTCTTCCAGGAGTGATTCGAGAAAAGGTACTTATCCCGAGGTATATTCAACAGTATATAAATGAGTTTCATTACCTCTGTTAGGCATCTATGACTATAGTTGAGTATGAGAGTCGATTTCTTTACCTATTCCAGTATGTCAACTATATGCAGGATGAGCAGGTATAGATTCGCAGGTTCATCAGGGGCCTGAATTTGGACTTGGGTTGTGCTATGCACATTCACCGATGACAGACCTTAGCAGAGGCCATGGAGAAGACCTGTATTACAAAGGAGACACGAGGAAAGACGCAGAGGCTAGGGATAGAGTTCAAAGCCACATCCAGTAGATGCACAATAGCAGATCATGGGGGTCCGGCCTCCTCCTCCTCATGGTTGACAAGGTTCAAGACAGTCTTCTTTCGACCACCACAAGAGCCACTTTAGCATGCTTTCCACCATTCAGCCTACTCGGAGGCTCAACGTGCGGAGGGGATGGAGTATGGGCCTCCTCCTAGGCATCCCATTAGGACACAAGTTGCTTGGAGATTACAATTAGCAGGAGCTTCCTAGTAGAAACCTCGGTAGTAAATAGCTAGATCATCGGGATACATAACACAAACCTCTAGAGTACCGATTGGAGCTGCATCTCATTAGAGAAGACCGGGTAGTTTTTATGGATGTGTTGTTGCCAAAAATCATTGGAGGGAGTGCCCATATAACTCTAGTAACAAGGGTAAGACGCAAATTTATGAGCCAATTGTTGGTGACATGGGGTGGAAACATCAGATCTATGCAATGGTCAAGAACGCCACGATGAGCACCAAAGTACCGCCATAGAGACGATAAGTAGCATTAGTGGTATTCCTACCTCTATTTTGTTTGATTCTCGTTAATCAAATTATTTTATCGTACCATTGTTAGTAGAGCATTGCAGGATGGTGGCGAAGTAGGAAGGGTCTTAGTTGGGACATTGAAATGGCTTCGAGGAGCCAATATTTGTGTAGACTCCTTACTAAAGGAGTGTGTAGTGGATTTGGGACCCTTCACCACTACCTCAAATCTTCGAATTCTTCCTTTGGGTTCTTATAGAGTCATCTTGGGCATGGACTTGTTGTCTGCACATAGAGCTAGAGTGGACTGCTACCATTAGACTATATAATATTCAGATGATCTAAGAGTTGATTCAAAGATAGCAGGGGTTACGAGGACTATTTCTATTTGCACAATCTCTCGCTATGTAGCTTAAGCGGTGTGTGTGGTTGGTTGTCGATATATGCTATTACGATTAGTGAGAGATTGGAGGATGAGTCTAGTGGGCCATCCCTTGATGATTATCCAATCTTGAGAGAGTTTTATGATGTCTTTCTAGGGGATCTACCCGCATTACCACCCCCACGTGAGGTAGATTTTCACATATATCTTGTTTCGGAGCATAACCTATCTACCGAGCATGTTATCGATGACTAACCCTGAGCTCTACGAGCTCAAGTTACATCTTGAGGGTCTTCTGGAGAAATGCCTAATTTTTCCTAGTGTATGCCCTTCGGTGTTCTCGTGATTTTTGTAAAGAAGAAGGAAGGATCTTTGTGCTTGTGTATTGAATACCACCTGCTGAAAAAAGTAATGATTAAGAATCGTTACCCCCTTCTGCGCATTGATGATTTATTTGATCAGATGAAGGGGGCCATAGTTTTCTCCAAGATAGATCTTAAGTTAGGTTATCATCAGCTAAGGATCATGGAGGAATATTTTCGTAATACCGCCTTCTGTATGAGATATGGCCACTATGAGTTCACAGTAGTGACTTTTGGTCTGACGAATGCCTCTGCAGTTGTTCATGATATTGATGAATGTGGTGTTTAGGAAATTCTTGCATCACTTCGTGCTCATTTAACTTGATGACATTTTGATGTATTCATGTACACGTGAGGATCATGAGGATCACCTTCGCTACATTATTTCGTGTCTTCGTGAGCAACATCTTTATGGGAACCTGGAGAAGTGTGCGTTCTTTTAGACAGAGGTGAAATATCTCAGCCACATCATTACTCGGGAATGCATCATCCAAGATTCAAGCTATTATGGATTGGCCAGCACCTACTAGTGTGATACAAGTGCGCAACTTCATGGGTTTAGCAAGATATTACAGGAGATTTTTGTAGGAACTCTCTCGGGTTGTGTAACCCATCACTTCCCCTTAGCAGAAATGAAAAAAGTTTGTATGGTCAGATAGATGTGAGCAGGATTTCAGAACACATAAGTAATGCCTATAAATAGTGCCTATTATTGCAGTGCCAAATCCTCAGGGTGAGTTCTTCTTATGCACAAATACTTCTTTGGAAAGACTTGGAGGTGTGTTGATGGAGGAGGGTAGAGTAGTCGCTTTTGAGTCTCACAAACTCAAGAATTATGAGATCAATTATCTGACTCATGATCTTGAGTTTGTGGAAGTTTTTCACGCCTTGGTATGATGGAGACACTTCCTTCTAGGCCAGATATTTACACTCAGGACTGATCACTTGAGTCTACGCCACCTCTTTACATAGCCCAATCCCAACGCTTGTTAGTGGCATTGGATGGAGTTTATTTGTGAGTACGACATGGAGATAGAGCATGTGAAGGGGAAGGAGAATTTGGTTTCAGATTCCTTTAGTAGACAGAGACAAGTGGTTATGGGTACTTTAGTGGGCATAGATTTGTGAAGTAGGATATTACATCAGCTTCCTCACAAAATCTTCTACCTTGCATCCAAGGCACGATCGAGTATCAAAGACCCCTTGAGGGGAAGTTTGATGGATTCTCATTAGAGACAAATGGCCTTCTTAGGCACAGAGGTCGGATTTATGTTCCTAGAGATGGAGGTTTGAGAGAGGACATTTTGATAGAGGCTCATGGTGGACCCTATTCAGCCCATCCCAGGGTGAAGAAGATGCACATCACTTTGAGACAGTTGTACCATTAGAGGGGACTTCAGAGAGACGTGGCTCATTTTATGTCACGCTATTTAGAATGTCAGAAGGTGAAGACTCAAAGCATCAGCATCCAGCTAGCCTTCTCTTTTCTCATGCCATACCGAGTGGAAATGGGACACCATATCCATGGAATTCATAGTTGGGTTACCGATGTTGAGATACCACTACGATGCCATCATGGTCACGGTGGGTAAGTTGACGAAAGTGGCTCATTTTTCTTAAGTGAAGACCACCTACACAAAGTGAGTGTAGTGCCATAGGTATATCTTAATGAGATAATCAGGTTGTATAGTATTCCGTGGAATATCATTTGTGACCACAATCCTCTATATACTTCCCACTTCTAGATTACCATGATGCATGCTCTCGAGATGAAGATTAATTTCAGCACAACGTATCACCGTGAGGATTAATTTCATACTGAGCGAGTGAATCAGATTTTGGAGGATATGCTCAAAATGTACGTCATGGATCAGCAATCAAGATGGGAGCAGTATTTATACTTGGTGGAGTTTTCCTACAATAATAGTCTTAAGAGTTCAATAGGCATGGCTCCTTTTGAAGAATTATATGGCAGAGAGTGCATGACACCTCTTAATTGGGATAGGTTAGAGGATAGGGTTTCTTTTTGGCTAATGTTACTACAGGACATAGAGTAGTAGTTTTTTATGACCAGGTAGAGATTACAGGAGGTGCAACACATACAAAAGAATTATGAAGATAAACATAGGCAAGATCGTAGTTATGAGCTGGGTACAAAGGTGTTTCTTCATTTCAGACCACATAAGGGACCTATCCATTATGGAAAAGGTTCTAAGTTAGCTCTTATATTTGTGGGTCCCTTTGAGATCTTGGAGTGTTTCGGTCCTTTTCCCTACCTTCTAGCGTAGCCACCTAGCTTGTCTCGCATCCATGATGTGTTTCATGTTTCAATACATAGGAGATATATTTCAGATCCTTCTCATGTGATGGATTGGACCTCATTGCAGGTATATGATTAAGGGCTGGTGATGGTGGAGCATGTCCACATTTTAGAGCAGAGGACCCTAGGAATTTGAGACAGACAGATTGACCAGGTTTGAGTGTAGAGGGATAGGTAAGATGAGACTATGGCTACATGGGAGGATTCTACATTGCTATGAGTTCATTTTACACACCTATTTTATTGGCTTCCATGAGGAAGTCAAGTTTAAGGAGGGGGGATGTAGTGCCCACTTCCCTTTGACACTTCTTCATTATTTATTATGATACGGTTGACTATACTTATGGATAGTGTTGTAGTTTTGGATTTGGCATGATGTTAGATGTTAGAGATCATAAACTGATGTTGATTTCGATTCGTATATTATGCATGTGGATTATTAGGGACATTTTATATTAATGTTGATATGTTGTTGACATGGTTATATAAATATAAATATAAATATAAATATATATATATATATATATATATATTTTTCGAGACATGTGATATTTCATCATATTGAGTAGACCTTTGATGATTGAACTAATGTTATGATTATTTTGACATGGATGAGATGTAGTATAGAAATTTTCAAGAAATTGTAAATGATATCGTATTTCCCTAGATGATATTTTATTTGTATATAGATGATTGTGGATTTATATTGTATATTTTACCCTAGATGTTTTTGATGCGGACATGAGGTGAAGGAGGTGTTATGTGTTTTACGAGTAATCATGTCACAACAAACATCGGGGATTGATACCAACCACATTTGAATTCTAGATGAATTCAACAAGGGTCACAATGGAAACATGTGTTTGTGTGTGTGTGTGTGTTTGAATTATTGTTAGGGTTAAATTGTGACTAAGGGGTTATATGTTGTACTTTATTTAGTTTTTCCTTACTTAAAGTAGTATGTGATTTTCATGATGTAATTTCCTTGTTTTAATTAATTAGAAAATGAAGTATTCTTCCCTTTATCTTAATGGGTTTTAGTGTCCTATTTGAGTTAATTAATCTTGTTATTAACTAATTGTGGATGTGACCAAAAGTGTTCATTTATTAGACTATATGGCTCTTAGGTTTTATGTTGTAAGATTGAGTGTTTGTGACCTTGAGTGTTGTACACTCTACCCCTCATGGAAATTCAAATTTGGCCTCAAGGGCCAATTTGAAGGCTTGTGGGACAATTTAAACTTCTCCCACACCCCTTAAATTGACATGCCAACCCTACGTATGGGTTGAGGGGTCAAAATTAGACCCCATTACGGGTTTTCCAAGAAAAATTGTAAGTCGTTATTGCGCCTTCTTACCTGTAATTACTTTCACCTTAAGGGGTGTGGCCTTGGTTTTTGTGTGTAAGTAAAATGTCATTTCTTCACCCACTTATTAATTGTGCTTTGGAGTTTGAAGTTTGACTTATGATGTGGAGTTGAGGATGAGTGATGTGGCATCCTAAATGGAGCCACCTCACCCTCCTCTCTCCCTTTTCTATTTATTCAAGATCTTTTCTTGTTTGGGGTTACTTCATTTCTTTGTGCTCTTGTAGTTTTGTACAGCTTAGAGGATTTTGGAGTGCTTGTTGATATGCTAGAGATTTTGGTGATTTTTTGGACTTGAAAATCTTTTTGTGGAACAATTAAATCAAGCTATACCATGGATATGTAGGAGCTATACTTGTTTAAAATGTTTTCTTTTATATTGTAAATATGTGCGTGTTTTTGAGTGTTTTGGAATGTTTTTTTGGTTGCTTGGGTTATTTGCTTAAGTGTGGTGTAGGAGGAGACTATGGGGATATTTCATGTAGGGAGGCATAAAATTTCTTTCCATGTGTTGGAGGGAGTTGGGATGGGTGTCCCACCTTGGACAAGAAATAGCTTGCATTTCTTACTGGTTCTATTTTTATGAGGGAGCGATAAGAGATTTGTAGGGAGGTATAATATAGTGTGGGAGGTATAAGAGGTAGTTGAGGGAGGCATAAAAGTGTGTAGGGCATTTGAGATTATTATTGGAGGGTTTGTAGGTGGGCACCCATTTCCCACTGGAAGGCATAAGTGGCTTCCCCATAGATCTTAATCCTTTGGCTTTTTATGTTGAAGCCTTGTGTATTTTGTTGCTTTCATTCTTGAGATTGTGGTTGTTTTGTTTGTGTTTTGGTATGGTTGTAAAATCTCATATTGTCATGTGGAAGCTTGTTTAGTTTCCATGATTTGAATCCATTTTTCATCAGTAATGTGCTTGGGCCTCATGGGACAATGAGGTGGATGGATTCTCCTCCTCGTGGAATTATTTGTTGGGTGGAGAGTGTTTCCTCTCGCCCCCTTTTTGTTATGACCTAATGAAGCATGGTTGATCCCTCTTGTTGTTGATCTTGGAGCTATGTATGAAGAACACCTTTGAAGTTCAATTAGTTTTTCCTTATTGTGAAATTTCCCAATTTAAGTGGATAATATTCTAATAATATTTGTGGTGAAAAGTTGTTTTGATTTTGGACATGAAATTTATATTTGAATGTGGGAAAAAAAGAGAAAGATTTATTTTGTAAGTTACTTTTGGTGAACTTAAAAGGAGTTGTAAAAGGAATTAATTCATTTTATTTGAAGTTGATTTATTTTCCACAAAATGGTGTTGCTCTTGCCTTATAGTATGTTGTTGGAAATATTGTTATAAACTTCTTTTTGAATGTTGGAAAGTTTGTATTAAAAGGTATTACATTTCGTTTTGTTATTCGAAAGGCATGTGTTGGAAACTAGAGACTACTTATTTTTATTCTTGCATTCTTGAAGGGAAATAAATGTTTTCACTTTCATTTTTGTATTAAATTTATTAAATAGTTAGAGAGCAAAAATATTAGAGCAAACCTTCAATTCACAAATGCTATTATTTATCTTTTTACCCCCACTTTGATAGTAACTTTATTTCTCTTGAATATTATTAATAATAAGATATTTTAAAATTTAAGAAGGATAGTATTTTCTTTCATTACTAATATTAAATGGAGAACTATTAGATGTGAAATCAGGTCAACATTAATACACTTGTAATTTTAAAATATAAAAATGTGCATACATATATATATATATATATTAATAAATAAATGGGGTGGGGGTTAGGGTCACCACTCTTCCGCACCCCCCAAATAGTAAAACCTCCACATAATAATATGTCGCGATTACATAGTAAACCTCGCGTAAATTTCTTTCCACTGACCGCATAATATTTAAAACCATGGCCGAACTTCGCTTATGCCCATCTGTATATATATATATTTATAATATATAAATATGTTTTTTTAATAACTAAAAAGATAAAAATAATTATATATATATATATATATATATATACATACATACATTCTCATTTACCTAGGTGAAAATATAAATCAATCTAGCTAAAACAACAAAATGAGGAAAAGACCAACAACCCATTTGAGTAAACCCAACAAAATGGGTTAAACAAAATAGTTGAATTCATTGAAACCCTAGGAGAGGGTGTAAGAAAAATGAGAAAATTAATACAACTTGTGATCTACCCCAAAATATTGGAATGGCCTTCAATGGATTCCTTCACGCTGCTCCCACAACCCGCAAAACCAAAAGAGAAAACAATGAGGCAAATGGAAAGAGAAAAGAGACTTCATAAGCATGCTTTAGGGTTAGTTGCCCTATTTCCTCAAGGGTTCTAATTAAGTCCAACCAAGGGATGAGATTCATCGCTACAAAAAGTAGCTAGAGAATGGGTGAGTGGAAATTACCCTTTTAATTTAAATGTTCTATTTTCAAATTTTGAGTTTACTTTTCAACGGGTCACTTTATGGGGTAAGGGAATGTTTATTCTAACCCCATGTAAAATGGACCTTGTTATTTGTTTAAACCTTGTGGAATTAAATACCATGGGTATTTAATTATTTTTGGCCCTTTAACCCTCTAAATTTAATTGTGCAATATTTAACTATAGTAGGAATTTAATTATTTATTAAATTAACATTTAAAGAGAATCTAATTATTCTTGGGCTGATTATCCTAATTAATTTTTATGTGGGTTAATAATTTGTTATAATGGTAAAATTTTATTAATAAAATATAATTGACTTTGATACATTAATGTCACAACTGTAGTTTCAAGCATGTATGCGGGCACACTTTTTAAAAACATTATTCCATAATTTTTCTAACTAAACCTAGGTGTTTCTTGGATCTTGTGTGGGTGTTTTAGCTGGCATTATCATGTTGAGAAATTTTGCACTTGTGCAAAAATGGGCAACTCGAAACTTTGTTACGATGGATAGCATTGGTGAAGTATACCAAGCTAGGGGAGATCACATAAGATTATGTCATTGTTGCTTATTTGTTTAAAAGATTACATGAAATATGCAACTATGTGTGATGTTACAAAACATAACAGATCACATAGTCTGTAATTTCATGACCATCCTTAAGCAAAATAACACAAGCCACAAGGAAAGTTGTGTTGTCTTGATGAGGACATCCAATTGCAAAGTGTGTGACGTGGAAAGTTTTGGAACAATGAACATAAATGTAGATCACAAAAAATAAAGTTCATTACCGAATGTGACAAGATCTTTTTAATGATCTTTCCTTCATTATTAAGACATTCAACTATGTTACCGAGTTGTTTAGTTCATTATACAATCCATTAAAAAAGAGATATACAACTCATTTATAGAATTCAATGCTTTATTCACAAGGAGAGTCAAATTTTCCCACACAAGCCATGGGATGTAACTGAAAAGTAAAATACAGCTACTGAAAAGAAAGATTCACATGCATGAAAGAGAAAGAAAAGGAGTATCAGTGAACCCATCATTTCCTTGTATATTCTTCATTGTGCGAGCATCTCCTTTGCTCTCTCCTTTCACTCTCAAGGCATGGAACCTAAAAACAAAATAAGGAAATCATCAATAAATAGCTCAGGATCAAATCAAATTCCTACACTATCCTAGTTCGTGCATATGAATCTTACCCTAAGCAGGAGATGTATTCTACTTGAAGGACAAACTGCATGCATGTTTTATTCACTTAGAAATAATAAAGTAAAAGAAGGAAGAAAACATGTACATAAGAGAGGCCAAAAGCCTAAACATTTTCTAACTGTATTCCTAAGTGTGCAGTGCACAGTGACACCAAAGAGAGAAACAAACAAGTCATAAGTATATGCTAAGAATAAGGAAGAGTGCAACTCAAATTTCAAAACCATTCTAAAATGGAAGAAGTTATAGTACAAAATAGAAAATGGAAGATAGAAGTGCATTTTTCAGTTTACGAAGAAGAGGGAGAATCAAATTTCAAGAAGTCAAGCTAAAATTAAAAAGGGATTACAATGAAACAAAATGAGAGAGAAGATTCTGGGAAAATTTTGACAAGGCTTCACCATGTCAAATCAAATTTTAAAATTTTCTAGCATGCTAGAAATACTACTATCAAGGAAATAAAAGCATCTAAGTAAAAGAAACAAGTTACAATATTTCAACAAAGCATCTAAATCAAGGCTTATGCTTGAAAATGGTGTTACAACAGGTGAAGAATTGTTTACAATTTCCAGAAAGCCACTTACAATATTACAAAGAACCATCTCAGAATTTGAAATAAAGGAATACAAAGAATGCAGGTTCAAAATTTCATTAAGGAAATCATCAAATTCAGAGTTTGTTTTGCAAACAAGTAAACAATATTTCATATTGTCAAGAACAATAAGGCAAGCATGTAGAACATCATTACCTACTCTAGGAAAAGATCAAACTTGGAGTAGAAAGGTTAAATTGTGCATCAGATCATCATCTTCAGAATACAAGGTAAATAACCATACAAATGGCTCTCATATCCAAGTCAAAGAGTTGCAGAAGATTCAAACATACAGATATAGTTTCGAGCAAGATAACACTTTATTTTCTTCAAAATAACTATATATTGTAGTCCCAAGATGATGGCGAACCAGGGCTTTCGAGTTTGGAGGATTCACAAAGTACAAGAGTTTAATAAGTAAAATAAACTATCAAAGTGAAGCCACTATTCCAGTTCCGAATGATAAGTAAAAGAAAATTTCATCATTAGAACAAATTCAGAGCTACAAAAGTCATAATAACCTAGATCTAAAGTGTAATTATCTATTTAGAATAGGTATATCATTTCAGGCTCAGAGTAAAGGAGATGAGTATAACTCAAGACTGTAATCAAAGAAGCAACTCTCAGCCAAAGAACAAAATATTTTTATTAATGAAGGCAGTTTGGAATAGCATTTCATATTAATACAACTTGAAGAGCTATGAAAACTAAGATACAATATTCATAACAGCCTCCAAGGAATGTATCAAGGAAACACGCAGAGTAAAGTTTTTATCACAGACCCATCAATGGGTATGAAGGGAATCAAAATAAGGAAATAAGTACTTACTGCTTAAATCAAATCTGAGCAACCCTCGAATGGTCATGAAGTTCAGTAGAAAATAGCAACCCAACATGGGTTTCAACTCGAAGAGAACCAAGGCCGAGCTACAAAACCAGATCATGCAAGGAAGAAATGAATATCAATATTCAAAATTAGAGATGACAACGAAAATTTATTACCATGCTCAGGGATCAAGAACATACTAGACTTCAACACTATTTGCACAAATAACTCGAAAAACAACAAAGTGGTCAAGAACCAAAACAATAAACACAAAAAGGGTTACAGAGAGTTCGAAAGATCGCAACAACAGAAGATAAAAGAAGTCGAGCTCATGAACTCCTTTGAGAGGCCAAATAGAAAATAAAAACAACACAAACCAAGTTTGAATCCCATACCAAAAGAGTTGCATGAAGCTTGAAGTAAAATGAATAGCCAAAAACCTCGAAAACAAAGCTTGAAGCTTCTAAACATTATCAATCATGTTTAAAAAGTGCCCCTAGCCAAAAGAAATAACTCAGAACCAAATGGGTATGAAGAGATCATAAGAATGGAGCCAGAACCCACAAGTAATCATGCTTCGAAGCCTCATCAATGGCAGAATATTAAAAATAACTTGCAGTAGAACTCAGAAAAGAATAGGTAATGAAACAAGTGTGAAAATCCTTCACACTTTTAGAGCTTCAGAGAAAGAGTAACCGAGCTCAACAAAATCCAACAATGGCATCAAAAATTTTGCTAGGGATTCGCCTGCAAACCAGATGCAAAGTGGGAAAAATGGATGAGTTCGAGTGTTTTAACTCACCCACAAGAACTTTGGCTTAACCTAACCCTAACCAAGGGTCAATAATCAATGGCTTGAGATCAGAAGGAAAGATCAAAGGCCGAGGATCAAGCTCAAAGATCAAAACAAGCAACCACGGTCAATTCCACCAACCAAATTAATTGTAGGGGTAAGCCCTAACTCGTAGTCAAAGATCAACGGTGCATGTTCGTCATGGATAGAGATCAGCGGTTCTCAATCGAAGAACTAAACCCACATGGTCATGATTCATTACCACTACAATAACAAAGGCATCTAATTAAAGGGGCATGTTTTATTTATGGTTTATCTTAACTATCCTAAATTAAGGATCACTAATACTAACAAAGAAAATTATACATAAATCAAAAGTACCATGACGTCTAGCGAGGATAATAATCAACAATTTTGACAACTATGTAGCAAATTATACATGGATTTCTAGCTCCTGATTTGTTGTGCTGTGTATATGTTTTTGTATATTCATTTCAAGTTCTCTTTGTTATCCCTTATTATATTGCTTTCTATTCCAAATATATTTCCACGTAGAAAGTTTGCAGGGTCATTTCCATAATATGATAACATCACTATTAGCATTAACACCAATACAAACCAATAATAATTAATGATACAGGTTATTTTGTGGGACCACAAAGACACACACACATTGTAATGCCTCCACAAAAATTTAATAAAACAAAATGTAATTTTTGTGTTTTTTAGGAGGACTATGATCTAAGCGAACAGCTTTTGGATAGTACACAAGTGGAGAGACACATCACCACATTATTGGAAACCTGTCATTCCCTTTCATAATAATTCAAGCACATTTTTGAGGCCTCCAGCTGTGAGTACGATGGATGATGTTTTCCATGTGGAAGCATGTGGTAACCTTACCAAAGGCATGGACATTCTGAAAAACGTAAATGTTGTCACTTTCCTTGCATAAGCCAATGACTCTACCCACACGAAACCAAGGAAAAATAAACTAGCGGCTTTTGGATAGTGTAGTGTACATGCAACTTGGTTATTCCTCACCGTAGGCTTGTCATCCCCATAAGAAAAACATAGAGCTCCAACCTGATTGGTTTACTCCCACTGTGTGCCAAAGTTGAGGCTTTATCGGATGTTTTAGTTGGAAGCGATTAGGTAGGCGGGGCATGCAAAATGTGGAATCATATACCCCGCACGTGAAATGTTAGGAATCATTAGAATTATTGGTTGGGTGAAGAGTTTTGTTGTGACCAAATGAAGCTTGGTTGATCCCTCTTGTTGTTGATCTTGAAGCTATGTATGAAGACCAACTTTGAAGTTCACATTAGGTTTTCCTTATTGTGAAATTTCCCACTTTAAGTGGATGACATTGTAATAGTATTTGTGGTGAAAAGTTGTTTTTATTTTGGACATGAAAGTTATATTTGAATGTGGGAACAGAAAGAGAAATATCTATTTTGTAAGTTGCTTTTGGTGAAATTAAAAGGAGTTGTAAAAGGAACTAATTCATTTTATTTGTAGTTGATTTATTTTCCACAAATTGCTGTTGTTCTTACCTTATAATATGTTGTTGGAAATATTGTTATAAACTTCTTTTGAATGTTGGAAAGTTTGTATTAAAAGGTGTTACATTTCATTGTGTTATTTGAAAGGCATGTGTTGGAAAAGAGAGACTATTTATTTTTATTCTTGCATTCTTGAAGGGAAAAGAAATGTTTTCACTTTCATTTTTGTATTAAATTTATTAAATAGTTAGAGAGTAAAAATATTAGAGAAAACATTCAATTCACCAATGCTATTATTTAGTGTTTTACTCTCACTTTGATAGTAATTTTATTTCTCATGAATATTATTAATAATAAGATATTTTAAAATTTAATAAGTATAGTATTTCCTTTCATTACTAATATTAAATGGAGAACTATTAGATGTGAAATCGCCAACATTAAAACACTTGTAGTTTTAATATATATTATATTATATTATATATATATATATATAATATATATAATATAATATATATTATATAAAATGTGATTTACCTTTTTGACACTCTTACTTTATTTAATAAAATATATATTATTTAATATATATATATATATATATATATATATATTAAAATTACAAGTGTATTAATGTTGGCCATAGATATACCCATTTTGCTTATATAATATAATATAATATTATCATGTGGAGGTATTACTATTTGGGGCGGGGTGGGGAGGGTCGTGCCAAACCCTCCCCACCCCGCCCCAAATAGTAATACCTCCACATGATAATATTATATTATATTATATAAGAAAAATGGGTATATCTATACCAACATTAATACACTTGTAATTTTAATATATATATAATATAATATATATTATATAATATATATAAATTATTAAATAAAGTAAGAGTGTCAAAAAGGTAAATCACATTTTGTTGTGTTGAGTCTTTGTTGCAACCTACAATGTTAGGCTTTTTGTTTATTATTAATATTGTGTAGATTGGGGTGGGGAGGGTCACCGACCCTCCCCACCCCCGCCCCAAATAGTAATACCTCCACATAATAATATGCAACGGTAAACAAAGAAACTTGCACAAATTTCTTTCCACAACCTACATAATATTTAAAACCGTGGCCGAACTTCCTACTTATGTACTGTGTGTATGTATATATATATATATCTATGTATGTATGTATGTATGTATATATATATTTGTGTGTGTGTGTGTGTGTATACACACACATATATATACATACATACATATATATATACATACATATATATATATATATATATATATATATATATAAGTATATATAAATATAAATTCTCATTTTGAGGTGAAAATATAAATCAACCTAGCTAAAATAACAAAATGGGGAAAATACCACCAACCCATTTGAGTAAACCCAACAAAATGGGTTAATAAAATAGTTGAATCCATCAAACCTAGGAGAGGGTTTAAGCAAAATGAGAAAATTAATACAAGTTGTGAGCTCCCCAAAAGATTGGAATGGCGTTCAATGGATTCCTTCCTCCTCCCACAACCCGCAAAACAAAAGAGAAAACAATGAGCCAAATGGAAAGAGAAAAGAGACCGCATAAGCATGCTTTAGGTTAGTTGCCCTATTTCCTCATGAAGGGTCCTAATTGAATCCATCCCAGAGATGAGATTCATCCCTACAAAAATTAGGTGGAGAATTGGTGAGTAGAAATTACCCTTTTAATATAAATGTTTTATTTTCAAATTTGAGTTAACTTTTAAGGGGTCACTTTATGGGGTAAGAGAATATTTATTCTAACCCCATGTAAAATGGACCTTGTTTTTTAATTATTGGCAAATAGTTTTTTGAAAGGGACTATACCCTTGTACAAAGATGACTCAGAAGCCAGATGTGCCCAAGCGAGCAAAAGATCAAAAGGTCAAAAACAACAAGGGCGCAAGCAGGAATAGAACCTACTAAAGACAGCACTAAAACCCGCAAAGCCCAGCAAGAGAACAACAAAAGAACAGCGCCGATGGGAACAATTACATCCAACCTAAGTGCCCTGCGCACCCCCTCCATGAAAACCGCGGAAAGATTTTCTACAAACAGTGCTCCAGCCCGCCATGTTTTCATCATCCACGTCGAGAACCTCCTCTAAATTACCATTTAAAATGGAATTTGAAACCCTCGCCTCCGAAGTCAATAATGAAATCTTTTCACTTTTACTGTCCATCTTCCTTCTGCAACGGTTCAAATCCGCATTTAAAGGTCTTTGTTTATGAGCTTTCATAGATTTACTATGTCGGTTCACTTCCCGCGTGGCAGTCTCCAAATCTGCCGTAATTAAATCTGTTTCTGACCCAGTCTCCCATTCGGAAGATTCACTATCTACCTTGTTTGACTCGTGAACAGTTTTGAATGGAATTTCCCACGTCTTCCACGCCGTAGCAGCCTGTCCCACGCGCGTGCGAGAGGTCGCCATGTGAAGCCGCGAGTAGAGCCATTTCTGCATCAAGTTAGTTCCGCCATTGTTGCAATTTCTCGTGCGTAATGTGTCGTGATCTCTCCTTCGAAGATCCGCACCTCCTCTCTGTTGTTTTTCCTGCCTATTTCATCCACTGTCTCCGCGGAGCACTTGCATAGTTTGGCTTGGAAGTTGACCTTCCAACATTTGGGACAGACCAAACCGTGGTCTTCAGGGATGATGTTCTGCACAAGACGGCCCGTGGGAGAAGAAAGAATGATATTCTTTGGGAGAACAGCCCCCACCTCCATGCTAACACATAGTCATGCTCTTACAAGCCTGCTTCTGGCTTTTGTTGCAGGTTCCAAGGATATTAGCTCTCCCATTGAAGCTGCTATGCCAATAAGGACTTCGTCCTCCCAAAATTCCACTGGAAGAGCCGGCAGAGATATCCAAATGGGCAATTCCTTGATTTGAAGAGAGACCCCTGGCTTCCATCGCTTCAGATGCAGGGCAGTTCTTCCAAACATCCAAGGAGCAGCGTCGAGAACCTTAATCATCTCATCTTCCTTAGAAAAATTGAACAAAAGGGCGTGGTCGGGAAGAGCGATGATATCAACCCAGCAGCACCACTTCCGTCCGCACCATTTGCGGACAGCATCGATATTTGGACGATAGCCTGCAAAAGCTCCAATTAGTGCAAAGGGAAACCTGGACTTGGCCTTCTCAATCACAGATTCTGGAACAGAAATGCAGTGCGCTTTTGCTTCATCATCCCAGATGGAGGAAAGGGCAGTAAACACCCCTGTGGATTGAGGGAATAGCTTGGACCTCCATGAGCAAGTTTCCATGGTCGCGGAATAGCCGCGGAACAATCACAGAACAGCCATAGAACAGGCACGGAACAGCCGCGGAACAGTCGCGGAGTAATCCCGGAGCGAGAATAGCCGCGAACAATCACGAAACAGCCGCAGCAACAGCGCGGAATAGTCGCGATGGCGGCTGCAGAATGTCGTGGAGCAATCTCGAGTAGTCAAAACCCTAGTTATTTGTTTAAACCTTGTGGAATTAAATTCCTTGGGTATTTAATTATTTTTGGCCCTTTAACCCTCTAAATTTAATTGTGGAATATTTAACTATAGTAGGAATTTAATTGTTTATTAAATTAACACTTAGAGAGAATCTAACGATGCTTGTGTTGATTATCTTCGTTAGTTTTAATTCGAGTTAATAATTTGTTATAACGGGAGAATTTTATTAATTAAATACAATTGAATTTGATACATTAATGTGACAACTGTAGTTTTGAAGCCTGTATCTGGGCACACTTTAAAAAAAAAATATTCCATATTTTTTCTAACTAAACCTAGGTTGTTCTTGGGTCTCGTGTGGAATTTTAGTGGCATTACACTTGGTATCAGAGCCATGGGTTCAAAGCTTGGACCCTTGGGCACATAGGAAAATGTGAGACATGAACATTGAACCTAGTACAATATTAAACCTAGCACAATACTAAACCTAGAAAACAACTTGTCTAAAAAATTGTATATTTTAGTAAACATAGAAAAATGGAATAAAACCTAGAATGATGAACTAACTCTCACCTTGGTCTGTGTAGGAGGCACGGATTAGATGAGGGGTCCTTTCACATAGACCTAGATATACCACCTCCAGAGTAGGCCATAGCAGCCATTCTACCCCAGATTTTACAGATGCTTCAGACATCAATGCCACTATATGCAAAGGGTCCTTAGGAGGATGATCAACCAGACATGATAGGGAGCCATTTGTTGAGGCTTGTGCATCTCCTCAACACAGGAGGAGTATAGGGTAGAGAAATTTTATGTGGAGTCTACCAGAGCAGAGTCATAATAGAGGGGACATGGAGATAGTTTTTCAAGACACGGTGGATAGGTCTTAGAGCCATAGACCTAGAGATGAGAATGCAGAGAGGCCTAGGGGTCACCATTTGGTAGTTGAAGAACATGTCGGAGAGATCCTAAAGCTATGACCATCTCACTATTTTTGAGATACAGGTGGATTTCAGGTAGAGGCCTTGTTGGTGAGCTTGAGCAAGTGCTTTAAGCTATGCCCTTGTACTAGCAACACAAAATCTCATGTTGTGATCCATCTTCTGAGGGATGGAGCTGGTGTTCAGTGTAGGACCATGGAGCATAAGCTCCATGTTGATTTAGAGACAATTACCTGAAGCTCTTCGAGGAGTGATTCATGAGAAGGTACTTATCCCGTAGGTATATTCAACAATGTATAGATGAGTTTCATGACCTCTGCCATGCATCTATGACTATAGTTAAGTATGAGAGTCGATTTCTTTACCTATTCCAAGTATGTCGAATACATGCAGATGAGCAGTGCAGATTCATAGGTTCATCAGGGGCCTAAATTTGGACTTGGGTGGTTCCGTGCGCATTCACCGCCGACAGCACCTTAGCGAGGCCATGGAGAAGGCCTATATTACATAGGAGACATGAGGAAAGACGGAACAGGTTAGGGAAAGAGTTCGAGTGACATCCAGTAGATGTAGGATAGCAGATCGAGGGGGCCGGGCTTTCTCCTCCTCATGGTGGACAAGGTTCAAGACAATCTTCTTTCGACCACCACAATAGCCACTTCAAGTGGGCTTGTCCACCATTCAGCCTACTCGGAGGTTCAACGGACAAAGAGGATAGAGTATGGGGAATCCTCCTAGGGGTCCCATTAGGACATAGGTTACGTGAAGAGTGCAAGCAGCAGGAGCTCACTGGCAAAGACCTCAGTAGTAAATAGCTGGATCATCAGGATACACAACACAGACCTCTAAAGTACCGATTGGAGCTGCATCTCATTGGAGAGGACCACGTAGTTGTTATGGTTGTGTTGTTGCTAGACATCATTAGAGGGAATTCCCATATAACCCTAGTAACAAGGGTAAGACGTAGATTTATGAGCCAACTACTGGTGACATGGGGTGGAGCCATCGGATCTATGTAGAGGTTGAGAACTTTGACGATGAGCACCAAAGTACCATCATAGAGATGAAAATTAGCATTGGTGGTATTCCTACCTTTATTTTGTTTGATTCTGGTTCATCAGATTATTTAATTGTACCATCGTTAGTAGAGCATTGCAGGATGGTGGCAGTTAGGAAGGGTCTTAGTTGGGACATTGAAATGGCTTCAGGAGCCAATATTTCTATAGACTCGTTAGTAAAGGAGTGTGTACTGGATTTGGGACCCTTCACCACTACCTCGATCTTTGAATCCTTCCTTTAGGTTCGTATAGAGTGATTTTCGGCATGGACTGGGTTGTCTACACGTAGAGCCGAGTGGATGTTACCATTAGAATATATCATATATAGATGATCTAAGAGTTGAGTCGGTGATAACACGAGTTAGGATGCTGTTTCTATTTACACCATCTCCGACATGCAACTTAAGAGGTGTGTGCAATGAGGTTTTCAGATATATGTTGTTACAGTTAGTGACAGATCAGAGGATGAGTCTAGTGGGCCATCCCTTGATGTTTATCCCATCTTGAGATAGTTTTATGATGTCTTTCTAGGGGATCTATAGGGGTTACCACCACCATGCGAGGTAGATTTTCACATAAATATTTTTTTGGGAGCATAACCTATCTCACGAGCATGTTATCTCGATGACTAACCTTGATCTCCGCGAGCTCAAGTTGTAGCTTGAGGGTCTTCTGGAGAAAATCCTAATCCATCCTAGTGTATACCCTTCGGGTGCTCGGTGATTTTTGTAAAGAAGAAGGAAGGATCTTTGCGGTTGTGTATTGATTACCAACAGCTTAAAAAAGTAATGATTAAGAATCGTTACCCCATTCCATGCATTAATGATTTATTTGATCGATGAAGTGGGCCACAGCTTTTATCCAAGATAGATCTTAAGTAAAGTTATCATCACTAAGGATCAAAGAGGAATATTTTCATAATACCACCTTCCATACGAGATATGGCCACTACGAGTTCATAGTAGTGCCTTTTGGTCTGACGAATGCCCCCGTAGTGTTCATGAGCTTGATTAATGTGGTGTTTAGGAAATTCTTGGATCACTTTGTGCTCATTTTACTTGATGAAATTCTGATTTAATCATGTACACGTGAGGAGCACAAGGAGCACCTTTGCCACATTCTTGATGTCTTCATGAGCAACACCTTTTATGGGAACCTAGAGAATTGTGCGTTCTTTTAGACAAGAGGTGAAATATTTGGACCACATCATTTCTGGGAAATGCATCATCAAATATTCAAGCTAATATGGATTGGCCAACACCTACCAAAGTGTATTCATGGGTTTAGTAGAATATTACAAGAGATTTTTGTAGGACTTCTCTCGGGTTGTGCAGAACCCATCACTTCCTTTCAGCGGAAAGGAAAGAAGTTTGTATGGTCGACAGAGATGTGAGAAAGCTTTCAGATAGGTAAGTAATGCCTGCAAATAGTTCCTATTCTTACAGTGCCAAATCCTCAGGGTGAGTTCTTTGTTTACACAGATGCTTCCTTGGAAAGACTTGGAGGTGTGTTGATGCAAGAGGATAGAGTAGTGGATTTTAAGTCTCAAAAACTCAAGGATTATGAGATCAATTATCTGACTCATGATCTTGAGTTTACAGAAGTTGTTCACACCTTGTTATGATGGAGACACTTCCTTCTTGGCCAGATATTTACACTTAGGACTGATCACTTGAGTCTACACCACCTCTTCACATAGCCCAATCTCAATGCTTTTCAGTGGCATTGGATGGATTTTATTTGTGAGTACGACATGGAGATAGAGCATGTGAAGGGGAAGGAGAATTTGGTTGCAGATGCCTTGAGTAGATGGAGACATGTGGTTATGGGCATTTCAGTGGGCATAGATTTGTAGAGTAGGATATTACATCACTTCCTCAATTTAACTTCTACCTTGCAGCCAAGGAATAGATAGAGTCTCGAGACCCCTCGAGGGGAATTTTGATGGATTCTCATCGAGAGAGATGGCCTTCTTAGGCACAGAGGTCAGATTTATGTTCCTAGAGATGGAGATTTGAGAGAGGACATTTTGAGAAAGGCTCATCATGCACCCTATTCAGCCCATCGGGGAGTGAAGAAGATGCACGTCGCTTTGAGACAACAGTTACTGGGCCACCGTTGAGGGGACTTCGAGAGAGGCATGGCTCAGTTTGTTTCACGTTGTTTAGAATGTTAGAAGGTGAAGGATGACCATCAACATCCAACTAGCCTTCTCTTTCCTCATGCCATAATGGAGTGAAAATGGGACACTATTTCCATGGATTTCATAGTTGGGTTATCGACGTCAAGATGCCACCATAATGCCATCATGGTCACGCTTGATAAGTTGATGAAAGTGGCTCATTTTTCTCGGTGAAGACCACCTACACACCGAGTGCAAGGGGCAAAGGTATATATTGATGAGATCATCATGTTATACAGGATTATGTGGAATATCATTTGTGACCACGATCCTCTATATACTTCCCACTTCGGATTACCATGGTGCATGCTCTCGGGATGAAGATCAATTTCAGCACAACGTATCACCATGAGGATCAATTTCGGATCGAATCGGTAAATCAAATTTTGGAGGACATGCTTAGGATGTATGTCATGGATCAACAATTAGGATGGGAGGAGTATTTGTACTTGGTGGATTTTTCCTACAATAATAGTTTTCAGAGTTCGATAGGCATGGCTCCCTTTGAAGAATTATATGGCAGAGAGTGCATGACACCTTTTATTTGGGATAGGTTAGAGGACAGTGGTTTCTCTTTGGCCAGCGTTACTATAGGACATAGAGCAGAAATTTTTATGATCAGGCAGAGATTATAGGAGGCACAACACATACAAAATAAGTATTCGGATCAACATACCCGATAGATCGTAGTTATGAGTGGGTACAAAGGTGTTTCTTCATGTCGAACCACATAGAGCCCTATCCATTATGGAAAATATTCTAAGTTAGCTCTTAGATTTTTGGATACCTTTGAGATCTTGGAGTGTATCAGGTCCTTTTCCCTACCATGTAGCATTGCCACCCACCTTGTCTCACCTCCATGATGTGTTTCATGTTTCAACACTTAGGAGATATATTGTAGATCCTTCTCATGTGATGGATTAGACCTCATTGCAGGTGCAAGATCGGGGGTAGGTGATGGTGGGGTGTGTCCACATTTTAGAGCAGAGGACCCCGGGCCTTCAAGGTAGTTAGATTGACCAGTTCGAGTGCGGAGGATAGGTATGATGAGAATGTGGCTACATGGTAGGATGCTACATTTCTACGAGTTCATTTTACACACTGTCCTAGTGACTTCCATGAGGAAGTCAAGTCTAAGGGAAGGGGATGTAGTTCCCACTTCCCTTCGACACTTTTTCAATTATTGATTACGATACAATCGACTATACTTATGGATAGTATTGTAGTTTTTGATTTGGAATGATGTTAGATGTTAGAGATCACAGATAATGTTGATTTCGATTCATATATGATGCATGTGGATTGTTAGGTACATTTTATATTAATGTTGATATGTTGTTGACATGGTTATATATATATGTTTTTCGACGTGATATTTCGTCATATTGAGTAGACCTTTGATGATTGAACTAATATTGTGATTATTTTGACATCGATGAGATGAAGTATAGAAATGTTGCAATAAATTGTAAATGATATCGTATTTCCCTAGATGATATTTTATTTGTATATAGATGATTGTGGATTTATATTGTATATTTTATCCTAGATGTTTTTGATGCGGACATGAGGCCAAAGGAGGTGTTATGTGTTTTACAGGTAATCATGTCACAACAAACATTGGGGGGATTGGAGACCAACCACATTGGAATTCTAGATGAATTCAATAAGGGTCACCATGGAAACATGCGTTTGTGTGTGTGTGTTTGAATTATTGTTAGGGTGAAATTGTGAGTAAGGGGGTTATATGTTGTACTTTGTTTAGTTTTTCCTTACTTAATGTAGTACATGATTTTCAGTGATGTGATTTCCTTGTTTTAATTATTTAGAAAATGATGTATTCCTCCCCTTTATCTTAATGGGTTTTAGTGTCCTAGTTGAGTTAATTAATCTTGTTATTAACTAATTGTGGATGTGACCAAAAGTCTTCATTTATTAGACTAGATGGCTCTTAGGTTTTATGTTGTAAGATTGAGTGCTTGTGACCTTGAGTGTTGTACACTCTACCCCCTCATGGAAATTCAAATTTGGCCTTAAGGACAAATTTTGAAGGCTTATGGGACAGGTTAAACTTCTCCCACACCTCTTAAATTTCCATGCCTTCCCTATGTATGCATTGAGGGGTTAAAATTAGACCGCATTATGGGTTATGGGAAGAAAAATTGTAAGTCTTTATTGCACCTTCTTACTTGTAATTACTTTTAGTCCTTAAGGGGTGTGGACTTGGATTTTATGTGCAAGTAGAATGTCATTTCTTCACCCACTTATTAATTGTGCTTTGGAGTTTTAAGTTTGAATTATGAGGTCAAGTTGAAAATGAGTGATGTGGCATCCTAAATGGAACCATCTCACCCTCATTTCTCCCTTTTCTATTTATTCAAGATCCTTTTCTTGTTTGGGGTTACTTCATTTCTTTGTGCTCTTGTAATTTTGGAGAGTTAGAGGATTTTGGACTGCTTCTGGATTTTCTGGAGCTTTTGGTGATTGTTTGGACTTGAAAAAGATTTTTGTGGAACTCTTAGATCAAGCTATACCATGGAAATGTAGGAGCTATACTCTTTTCAAATGTTTTCTTTTTATATTGTGTATATGTGCATGTTTTGGAATGTTTTTGGTTTCTTGGGTAGATTTCTTAAGTGTGGTGTAGGAGGAGACTATGGGGATCTTTCATGTAGGGAGGCATAAGAGTTCTTTCCATGTGTTAGAGGGAGTTGGGATGGGTGTCCCACCTTGGACAAGAAATAGCTTGCATTTCTTACTTGGTCTATTTTTATGAGGGAGCCATAAGAGATTTGTAGGGAGGCATAAGAGAATGTTGGAGGTATAAGAGGTACTTGAGGGAGGCATAAGAGTGTGTAGGGTTTTTGAGATGTTTATTGGAGGGTTTGTAGGTGGGCACCCATTTCCCATTGGGAGGCATAAGTGGCTTCCCCATAGATCTTACTCCTTTGGCTTTTTATGTTGAAGCCTTGTGTATTTTGTTGCTTTCATTCTTGAGATTGTAGTTGTTTTGTTTGTGTTTTAGTATGGTTGTAAAATATTGTGTTGTGATGTGGAAGATTGTTTAGTTGCCATGATTTGAATACATTTTTAATTGTAATGTGGTTGGGCCTTAGGGGCCAATGAGGTGGATGGATTCTCCTCCTCATAGGAATTCTTGTTTGGGTGGAGAGTGTTGCCTCTCCCCCTTTTTGTTGTGACCAAATGAAGCATGATTGATCCCTATTGTTGTTGATCTTGGAGCTATGTATGAAGACCAACTTTAAAGTTCACTTTATTTTTCCTTATTTTCAAATTTCCCACTCTAAGTGGATAACATTGTAATAGTATTTGTGGTGAAACGTTGTTTTGATTTTGGACATGAGATTTATATTTGAATGTGGGAAAAAAGAGAGAAAGATTTATTTTGTAAGTTACTTTTGGTGAAATTAAAAGGAGTTGTAAAAGGAATTAATTCATTTTATTTGAAGTTGATTTATTTTCCACAAAATGGTGTTGCTCTTGCGTTATAATATGTTGTTGGAAATACTGTTATAAACTTATTTTCAAAATCTTGGAAAGTTTTTATTAAAAGGTGTTACATTTCATTCTGTTATTCAAAAGGCATGTGTTGGAAAAGAGAGACTATTTATTTTTGTTCTTGCATTCTTGAAGGGAAAATAAATGTTTTCACTTTCATTTTTGTATTAAATTTATTAAATAGTTAGAGAGCAAAAATATTAGAGAAAACCTTCAATTCAAAAATGCTATTATTTAGTTTTTTACCCTCAGTTTGATAGCAATTTTATTTCTTTTGAATATTATTAATAATAAGATATGTTAAAATTTAAGAAGGATGGTATTTTCTTTCATTACTAATATTAAATGGAGAACTATTAGGTGTGAAATCGAGTAAACATTAATAGACTTGTAATTTTAAAATATAAAAATGTACATATATATTATAATATATATATATATATATTATATAATATATATTTTATTTAATAAAGTAAGAGTTTCAAAAAGATAAATGACTTTTTTTTATGCTGGAGTCTTTGTTGCGGCCTGCAATGTTAGGGTTTTGTTTATTGTTAATATTGTGTAGATTGGGGTGGGGAGGGGTTGGTGACCCCAACCCCCACCCCATTTAATATAAATGGGGTGGGGGTTGGGGTCGCCAACCCCTCCCCACCCCCCAAATAGTAATACCTCAACATAATAATATGTGTCCAAAGACACAAGAAACCTACTCAAATTTCTTTCCATGGCTTGCATAATATTTAAACCCATGGCCGAACTTCTTGCTTATGCCCATCTGTATATATATATTTATAATATATAAATATGTTTTTTTAATAACCAAAAAGATAAAAATATTTAAGTGTATATATATATATATATATATATATGTATACACATTCTCATTTACCCAAGTGAAAATATAAATCAACCTAGCTAAAACAACAAAATGGGGAAAATACCCACAACCCATTTGGGTAAACCCAACAAAATGGGATAAATAAAATAGTTGAAACCATTGAAACCCTAGGAGAGGGTAATAAAAATGAGAAAATTAATACAACTTGTGATCAACCCCAAAATATTTGAATGGCCTTCAATGGATTCCTTCACTCCTCCCACAACCCGTAAAACAAAAGAGAAAACATTGAGGCAAATGGAAAGAGAAAAGAGGCTTCATAAGCATGCTTTAGGTTAGTTGCCCTATTTCCTAAAGGGTCCTAATTGAATCCATCCAAGGGATGATATTCATCCCTACAAAAAGCAGTGGAGAATGGGTGAGTGGAAATTACCCTTTTAATTTAAATGTTCTATTTTCAAATTTTGAGTTGACTTTTCAATGGGTCACTTTATGGGGTAAGGGAATGTTTATTCTAACCCCATGTAAAATGGACCTTGTTATTTGTTTAAACCTTGAGGAATTGAATACCTTGGGTATTTAATTATGTTTGGCCCTTTAACCCTCTAAATTTAATTGTGGAATATTTAACTATAGTAGGAATTTAATTATTTATTAAATTAACATTTAGAGGAATCTAGTTATTCGTGGGCTGATTATCCTTATTAGTTTTAATGTGGGTTATTAATTTTTATAACGGGAATATTTTATTAATTAAATATAATTGACTTTGATACATTAATGTGACAACTGTAGTTTCAAGCATGTATGCGGGCATACTTTTAAAAAAATATTCCATAATTTTTCAAACTAAACCTAGGTGTTTCTTGGGTCTTGTGTGGGTGATTTAGCTTGCTTTACTATTGACAAATTTTTCACTTGTGCAAAATGGGCAACTCGAAACTTTGTTACGATGGATATCATTGGTGAAGTATACCTAAGCTAGGGAGATCACATCAGATTATGTCATTACTACCGATTTATTTAAAAGATTACATGAAATCTGCAACTATGTATGATGTTACAAAACGTAATGATCACATAGTCCGGAATTTCATGACCATCCTCAAAAAAATAACACAAAAATAAGTGCGAGATAACAGAGAAAATTAGAGTTCATTATCGAATGTTACAAGTACTATTTAATGTTCTTTCCTTCATGATTAAGACATTCAACTATGTTATTCGAGTTGTTTAGTTCATTATAAAATCCATACGTAAAGAAAAAATGTAGAAAGAGATATACAACTCATTTACTGAAATTCAATTCTTTATTAAGTCAAATGTTCCCACACAAGCCGTGGATGTAATCAAAAGTAAAATACAACTACGAAAAGAAATATACACATGCATGAAAGAGAAAGCAAAGGAGTATGACTGAACCCATCATTGCCTTGTATATTCTTTATTGCGTAGAGCATCTCCTTGCCAGCTCCTTTCATCCTCAAGGCATGGTACCTAAAAATAAAAATAAGGAAATCATCAATAAAGAGATCAGGGACAAATCCATATTCCTACACTATCCTACTTCATGCATATGAATCTTCCCCTAAGCAGGATATGTATTCTACTTGAAGGAGAAACTGCATCCATGTTTTATTCACTCATAAAGAAGAAAGTAAAAGAAGGAAGAAAACATGGACATAAGAGAGGCCAAAAGCCTAAATATTTTCTAACTATTTTCCTAAGTGTGCAGGTACATGTTGCAGCCAAAGAGAGAAATAAACAAGTCATAAGTATATGCTAAGAAGAAGGAAGAGTGCAACTCAAAGTTCAACAACCATTTTGTAAATGGAAGAAGTTATAGTACAGAAGAGAGAATGGAAGATAGAAGTACATTTTTCAGTTTGCGAAGAAGAGGGAGAATCAGATTTCAAGAAGCTGAAGCTAAAAGTAAAAAGGGATTATAGCTGAAACAGGATGAGAGAGAAGATTCTGGGAAAATTTTGACAGGGCTTCGCCATGTCAAATCAACTTTTAAAATTTTCCAACATGCTAGAAATACTACTATCAAGGAAATAAAAGAATCTAAGTAAAAGAAACAAGTTACATTATTTCAACAAAGCATCTAAGTCAAGGCTTATGCCTGAAAATGGTGTTACAGCAGGTGAATAATTGTTTACAATTTCTAGAAAGCCACTTACAATATTACAAAGAACCATCTCAGATTTTGAAATAAAGGAATACAAGGAATGCAGGCTCAGAATTTCATTAAGGAAATCATCAAATTTAGAGTTTGTTTTGCAAACAAGTAAATAATATTTCATACTGTATCAAGAACAATAAAGCAAGCATGTAGAACACCATTACCTACTCTAGGAAAAGATCAAACTTGGAGTAGAAAGGTTAAATTGTGCATCAGATCATCATCTTTAGAATACAAAGTAAATACCCATACAAATGGCTCTCATATCCAAGTCAAAGAGTTGCGGAAGAGTCAAACAATACAGATATAGTTTCGAGCAAGGTAACACTTTGTTTTCTTCAAAATAACTATATATTGCAGTCCCAAGATGATGGCAGAACTAGTTTCTAAGTTTGGAGGATTCACAAAGTACATGCAATGTAATAAGTAAAAGAAACTATCAAAATGAAGCCACTGGTCTAGTTTTGAGTGATAAGTAAAAGAAAATTTCATCATTAGAAAAAAATTAGAGCTATAAAAGTCATAATAACCCAGATCTAAAGTGTAATTATCTATTCAGAACAGGTATATCATTTCAGGCTCAGAGTAAAGTAGATGAGTATAACTCAAGACTGTAATCAAAGAAGCAACTCTCAGCCGAAGAACAAAGTATTTTTATTAATGAAGGAAGTTTTGGAATAAAAATTCATATTAATACAACTTGAAGAGCTATATAAGACAAAGATACAATATTCGAATGTAGCCTCCAAGGAATGTATCAAGGAAATACACAGACTAAAGTTTTTATCGCAAACCCATCAATGGGTATGAAGGGACTCGAATAAGGAAATAAGTACTTTCTACTTAAATATAATCCGAGAAACCCTCGAATGGTCATCAAGTTCAGGTAGAAAAGAGCAACCCAACATGGGTTTCAACTCGAATACAACAAAGGCCGATCCATGAAACCATAGCATACAAGGAAGAAATGAATATCAATATTCCAAAGCAGAGGTGACAATGAAAATAGATTACCATGCTCAAGGATCGAACTTACTGGACTTCAACACCATTTGTACAATCAAATCAAAAACAACAGTGGCTTTAACCAAAAGAATAAACACAAAAAGGGTTATAGAGAGTTTGAAAGCTCGCAACAGCAGAAGCTAAAATAAGTCGAGCTCATGAAATCCTTCGAGATCCCAAATAGAAAATAAAAAAACACAAACCAAGTTTGAATCCCATACCAAAAGAGTTACAAGAAGATCGAAGTAAATTGAATATCCAAAAACCTCCAAAATAAAGCTCGAAGCTTGAAACATTGTTATTCATGTTTAAAAAGTGCTCGTAGCCAAAAGAAATAACACAGGAACCAAATGGGTATGAAGAGATCACAAGAATGGAGCCAGAACCCACAAGTAATCATGCTTCGAAGCCTCATCAATTGAGGAATCTTCAAAAAGAAATTTCAGTAGAACTCACAAAAAGAACATGAAACGACACAAGTGTGAAAATCCTTCGCACTTTTAGAGCTTCAGAGAAGGAGTAACCGAGCTTAAAAGAAATCCAACAATGGCATTGAAAATTTTTCCATGGATTTGCACTCAGTAAACCGATGCGACGTTTGAAAAATGGATGACTTCGAGTGTTTTAACTCACCCACCAAAACTTTGTCTTAACCTAACCATAACCAAGGGTATATATTCTATGACTCAAGATCAAAAGGAAAAATATAGAAGGCTGAGGATACATCTCAAAGATCAAAACAAGCAACCATGGTCAATTCCACTGACCAAATTAATTACAAGGGTAAGCCCTAACTTGCAGTCAAAGACCAACGTTTTACGTCGATCATGGACAGAGATCAGTGGTTCTCAATCGAAGAACTAAACCCAACCAAGTTTTAAATGCATATACGTGGTAAGAAGCTAGAAACCCTAGTTAGGGTAAAGTTTAAAATATCACCTCCAAATGCCAAGGGTCGACTCATCATTCAGAAGGGGCCGGCCCATGTGTCTTTCAAATTATCATTGCATTTTGACTTGTAAAAGTCTGACTATAGCCCAACTCCATAATATAAAGTGCCATCATACATGCAATGATCACTGAAAAGGTAAATCTTGAAACTATACTTTACCCAATGTCCAAAAGGCCGACAAGTATATACAGTGTCTCGTATTTATCAAAAGGTGGTGAGACTATAGTTACATGTCCAATGTAAAAATGGTCAAACCTTTTATGTTTGCTAAGTCCACAAAGGTGGCCAAACCATGGTGAAGTGCAAAGGTGGTCCCCACTATTGAAGGAGCTAGAGATGATTTGCAGAATGTCACCCTTGTGACCATTAGAAGCCAAAGAGATGTCAACATCAGAGCATGTGCACATGGTAGGTGGCCCCACATTAGGTTTTTGTTTTGTAAATATTGCAAATATTTTGATTTATTTACTCACAAGAAGAGAGTTGTATTTTTGCATGCTTCACAAGAAGACAAAACAGAGAAGAGACAAGTTGCATGCCATGGAGGGAGACTTGCCTAGCAAGCAATTTTATTTTTGGCAAAATTATTCACCGAGCTTTATTTAAAAATAGAACAGTCAACTTCAGTTGACTGAGATGTAATCAAAGGCTATTAATGCCTCTTATACTAGTTTGTACTATTTTATTCCTTTATTTAATAAAATTAGGATGCATGGCCAATCTGACCTTAGTCTATTTTTAGGAAGGGTGGGAAAATTTATTTTGCTATATATTGTGTGCCTTTGAAAAGTACAGGGATCATTCATGGAGGACTTCTAGATATATGATAAGCTGAAGCAAATTTTTCCAGTTTTGTCCTCTGAGTGTGAAGTGTTTTCTACCTTTCCAAGTAATTTTGCAGTCTTTTGTGTGTTTCTATTAGTCTTGTGAATGAAAATTCCCTGTCCAATCATCTTACCCTGCTGCAAAATTCAGTATTTTCTGCTAAATTTTAATGTGCATGTTAACTTATCATCACTCTTGTGATTTTCCCTCAGTGCAATCACATGTTTTCCCTTAGATATTCTACAAAAAAACTATTGGTTCATGCATGAAGAATTTTTCACAGATCAATTGTGCATATAGTTAGTCAAATCCCTCATACAAATTTGGTGTATCACCTTAATTTTAATCATTTTTATAGTTATCTTTTACCCCAGAAAATTACATAAAGCAATTTAGGATACACCAATAAGGAACCGTCCTTGATACTAGACACTCACCTCGAAATAGGTATACCCACACACCCGAGGTGTTTCCACTGTATCTACGAAAGAGAGAGATCATTTCGCAAGATTAGAAAACCTACAGTCATCTCTCTATAGGGTGTACTTTCAACAGATAACAATTTTTGCACGCCCTGGGATGGGATGACGAATTAGATCTGCATGTAAGTTTCATATCTACAGTAGATGTACAACAAATTTACTATAAATTAAAAGTCACTTTTGGGAGAAAAATGCAGCTAATTTATTCTAAAGATTTTATGATCTTTTGGCTACTCCATAAAGATTATTTCGGACAAATATTGCAGCATGTTCCATGCCTAAAGTGACTACAAGATCATCGGTAAGAGGATTTCCTTCGATTTTGTTTCTTTACCTTTGAATTTTGTTAGAAGGAGAAGAGTTGGTAATACTTTACCTTATAATAGACCTGATTTTTGGAACCCTCCTCCTAATATTCCTTCACCATGTGTCAATTTTTCTATCAATATCCCAGTTTTTTCAATGGCCCTTCAACCACCTAGGAATTTTGTGCCCTTTACTAATGGCAGCCCATTAGTAATTCTAGTTTATCATGATATTCCCAATGCTGCCATGAAAAGTTTGCCATCATTCATGGGTGAAAATTAGGTTACACTAGCTGAACATATCAAATATGTTGCAGCCCTATGTGCAGTCCATAATATCACTCATGAAGACGTAGCTCTAAGACTTTTATCTACATATTTTAAAGGGAAAGCCTTGCAATGGTATAGAAACCTAGAAATTGGAAGCATAGGAACTTGGGATATTTTAGGTGAAAAATTGTTGAAACAGTTCTAAGACAATTCAGATCATTTGTCTCTCATTGAACAGTTATCTACTATTAAAAGAGCTCCCAACGAATTTATGTCTAGTTTCAATATCCATTTTTCCAAAACTTGGGAGAGAATTCCAGCAAGTGTCAAGCCTCAAGCTGATCATGCTTTCCTTTATTATCTTAGAGCATTAAACAGTGATATCTCAACTATGATTCAAGTCAATGGGTGGAGAGACACTCCCAGCAGCTTATGATATTGCTATCCGAGCTGAAAATAGCCTAATTCAAGCTGGAAAATTGGCGCCAAGGCCATCAATGCCTTTTTAGTAGATTTAGTGCCTATTCCTTAGCCTATTACAATCATAGAGCCCATTGTGATAGCTCCATCATATGATGTATTCAAAGATTTGTAGACTATGGGAAATAAATTGACTTCAATTGAGAACAAGATTGCATTACCTAGCAGACCCTACTAGGCTCCTTATCAGCCCTACCAACAGAATCAACAAAATAGGTAGCCCTATTAATAGAATCAAAATTATAGGCAGCCTTACCACCAAAGGCAATTTGACACAAAGGCTTCTAGTTCTTCTAACGCTTAAGTTCCAGCTTAATATGGCTACGAAGAGGGGTGTAAACCTTGCAATCAACCTCATTCAGCTGCAACTTACCCAAATGCTTTTCTCGAATCAATCTTGGTGGAAGCTCAATCAAATATTATTTATGCCTCAAATGGAGGGTGGGCGAAAGTGACTCATGTACGAAAAACACATGAACAGAATTTAATCAGTTTTAATGAGGAGGATTTCGTTGCGAGTCACTACCGGGGCTCAAGGAGGGCTACTGAAAATCAAAACCAAAAAAATAGGCCTATCCTACCTACTATCACTAACAAGACAACATCTATAGCTCCAAAGTCAACTAGTAACCCTGTTGTTCCTCAAAAATCAGTAAGTGTCCTAGTTGATAAAATTCATCAATGACAAATTTATAACTCGATCCAAGAAGACTGTTTATACCTCGATATCCACGAGTCAAGGCGAATCGGTTTTCGCTAAGGCCTACTCTAAGACAGTTTGATTTTGTCTCCAAGACAGGTTGCTTCTTTTAACATTGATGTAATGAAAAAGCATAATGTTAATATCTGAATGTGGGATGCTCTAACTATTCTTGGACAACAAGATTTACTTTCTCATGAACTAGCTAAGCTGTAAATTTCTTCAAGTACAACGAAAAGGAAGTTCAGATGACAAACATGGTCCTTGGAACGTTTGAGCAGACCGTATTAAAGAAGTTAAGTGGATGGTTCAAAAAGTTCTAAATGCTCATGACATTAAGAAACCACCACCATTTTATTTATCACTGATTATTAGAGAACATTTAGTTCATAATTGCATGGTGGATAGTGACACAAGTAGCACAATTATGCCAAAAGTGATTGCAGAAAAAATAGGCTTGCGGTATGAGCCTACAGAAAGGAGTGTCTTACAACTTGACGGAACTACAGCTAATATGGTTGGTATAATAAAAAATTTAGAGGTAACATTACATGCTTGCCCAAATGTTTCTATTCTGCAAGATGTTACTGTTGTGGATCTACCTCCATACTTTGCCTTCTGCTTATCTAGAGATTTCACAGTGAAAATAGGAGGTTATCTCTCTTCGATTGGTACTTCTTATTTTTAATACATGTTATGGAACTGAGGTTACTATCAATTCCGAACCATTGGCTAGATTCCATATTGAGCCTCATTCTCTAAATGCAGTAGATATTTACTCGACTTTAGATCAATCTGATTTTGATGATGTAGCTCGGGTTTCATCATTAGATGGTGTTTCTAACATGTTTATGGATGAAAAGATAGTTAAAGAACATGTCGATGATCCTTTTAAGTAAGTTTAAGAACATTTTTTTGTGTGTATTGTATGCATGAAGAAAATACACCACTTCCCTTGTTGTCTAAAATAGAAAATTCAGCGAAGGAATTCGGAAGCTTCATTTTGATGGATCTAAGAACAAGAAAGGACAGGAGTAGGTTTGATGCTCACTTCCCGACAAATGAAAGGTATTTCTCAACTTTCGAGTCTCCAATTTACATGCACTTGTAATGTAGTTGAATATGAAGCATTAATTCATGGCTTACTTTGGGCCAAAAAGAAAGGTATCAACACATTACAAATCTTTTTGTGACTTTGAGTTGGTTATCAATCAAGTAAAAACTTTAATGTTTGTAAGAATCCACTTATGAAGTCTTACGGACATAGAGTTTCAGACTTAATGGAATTCTTTGAAGCTATTAATATTCAAGTCTATTCCTAGAGCTGAGAACAAGCATGCAAATAGACTTGTAGCAGTTGTTGCTAGTTTCAAAGTGCTGGAACAGATGGAAAACAAAAAAATTCAGCCTCATATTAAGCTAATTGTTAGGCCCTCAATACCTGTTAATGATTTAAATTGGTAGGTTTTTGAAAGTGATGATCAAATCTATAGATTTTGGTAGCGAGGAAGCTAGATTTTCTATAGTAAATTAGGATATGTTACAAAGATTTATAAGGTGATCAGTTTGTCTAACTAAGGACAAATAAATTGCCTCAAGGTCTTATCACTTTAAAATACATCTTCATCGATGATTAGTTATATAAAACTAAACTATCAATGCATGCTGATAACTATGAAGAGATTTCAATTGATGAAGGAAAAAATGTACTTCTTGGAAAGGTATGTTCTTTGATTGAAAATAAGTCATTTATTAATCTTTGCGAAGAGTTTAAGGAAGTTTTCGCTTGGAAATAACAATACCTAAAAAGGTTTGATCCAAGTCTAGCACAACATATAATCGAGTTACATCCAAATGTTAAGCCAGAAGATAGAAACAAAGGCCTGTAAATCCAAAAATAGAACGTCGATGAGGAAAGAGTTATCCAAGTTGATTGAATCGGGTATTATCTTTCCGCTTAAGCATTCAAGTTGGGTCACGAATCTTGTTCCTATTAGGAAGAAGAACGGTGAAATTAGACTATGTGTAGATTTCGAGATCTTAATAAAGCTTCATTAAAAGATCATTACCCACTTCGAATATGGATTAGATTTTGAGAATAGTCTCGGTTCGGATAGACTATCTCTTCTAGATGGTTACAAGTGGCTATAGTAATATTTTAGTCCGAGAAGAAGATAGATACAAAATAACTTTTACCACCATGTAGGGTACCTATGCTTACAAAAGAATTCCTTTTGGTATTTCAAATTTTGGTGCAACGTTTCAACGTTCAATGGACATGGATTTTCGTAGCTTATTAAATAAATGCATCCTTTTCTATTTAGATGATGTGACTATATTTTCAAAAGATTCTGAAGAACATCTAATGCATTTAAGGCAGACTTTTCAACTATGCAGGTAGTTTGGAATATCTATGATTCCTAAGAAGTCGATATTTTTAGTACATCAAGGTAAATTACTCGACCATATTGTTTCTAAGAAAGGTTTAGCAATTGATCCTTTCAGAATCGAAGCTATATCACAACTATCATTGCCTCATCAGAAGAAGGCATTACAGATTTTTCTTGGAAAAATCAACTTTGTTAGAAGATTTGTCCTAGATTTTGCAGCATTGGTTAAACCACTCACAAATTTATTCTAAAGAAAGAAATTTTTTTTATCTTGGACCAGCGAAGGAAGGGAAGGTTAACAATGAAAATATTGAGCAGCTAATTGCTTTCTTTGGACAAATTTTGCATGATTACGAAACAAGGTACACATTTGTTGAAAAAAGTACTTTCAGTAGTTAGAGGACTAAAGAATTTTAAGTACATGCTTTCAAACAATAAAATTCACGTTCTTGTTTCTCATCCAAGTTTGAAAGATTTCCTTTTAAATAAAGAATTGAATGAGAAAAGAGCAGGTTTGGATAACAAAGGTTATGGAGTATGATGTTGATATCCAAGTTCTTAAGACGATTCGAGGTAAAGGTTTATGTGAACATCTAATTGCTGATATGGAAAAACACAAGCTGCAGAAACAGATGATTCAAAATAGCATGCTTAAATTACGTATCAGCAATTAAATATCATGGTCCAACAAGAAAATCAGCAACCTGAACTTACTCGAGAGATCCAAGAATCAAGGTGGATGACTGATTTGGTTGACTACTTACAGCATGGCACCTATCCGGAAGGTATGGATAAGAATAAATGAAGATATTTCAGATTACAAGTTATTCCTTATCTTTTCGTTAATGGTGTATTTTTTAAAAGGGATATAAATGGGATCTGGCTGTGATGTGTTGATTACGATAAAATTTAGAAAATATTATTAGAATTCCATGAAGGACCTGCAGAAGGTCACTTCTCAACACGTACTACAACCTTAAATATTATGAAAGTAGGTTACTATTGACCTAGTATATTCAAAGACTATTTTGAATGGATTAGAAAGTGTAAGAAATGTGCTTTCTTTGTTGGAAAAGAACGTCTTGCTTAATTTCCTTTGCAGCCTATTTCAGCTGATCAGCCTTTTATGTAGTGGCGTCTTGATTTTATTGGCATGATAAACCCGTCTTCATCATAAGGACATAAGTGGATCTTGACTGCTACAGACTATTTTACATGATAGACTGAAGCAATAGCCTTGAAAGATGCTAATGAAGCTTTAATACTATCCTTTTATGAAGGAATAGTTTACATATTTTGTTCCAACAATTATCATATCAGATAATGCTTTAGCATTCCTTGGTGCAAAGATAATAGATTGGGATGTCAATCATGGAATATATCTAAGTTCTTCATCTAATTATTACCCACAAGGTAATGGCTTAGCTGAAAGTACTAACAAGAATCATAAGAATGATCAGAAGAACACTCAAGGATAATCAAAGAGCTTGGCATCCGATGTTGAATTCCACACATTGGGCCACCGAGTGACCCCTAAAATATCACTTGGAAATTCACCATACAAGCTTGTGTATGGAAAAGAGGCAAGAATGCCTATTTTAGTTGAGTTACCCACATTATATTTGCTGCATCAAATGGATCTACTTGAGAATGAACCACTTTGTAGGTTTGTTATGCATAGTTAATTGAATTACAAGAGCTCGGAGATCAAGCTGATTTAAATATGGAAAAGAGTGATAAACAAATAAAGAAGACTTTTGACAAGAAAGCCAAATTTAGAGTCTTCAATGAAGGAGATATTGTGTTAAAGTGGAATGCTGATCGTGTAAAGACAAGAAGACACTCAAATTTTGATACACTATGGAGTGGCCCTTACATGATTTTAGATTGCAAGAACACAACACTTTTCAGCTTTCGAAGCTGAATGGAGAGGAACTTCCCATTCCTATGAATGGTATGTTTCTCAAACACTATTTTGAAAACCTTACAGTGATTGTTAGAGTAGGATTTCCCTTCAATAAGTGTAGTTTCTGCATATTGCATCATTTTTCAATTCAATAAGTGCATTTGTGCACGTGATCTGGTTTACCAGATCCTTTCCCAGTTTTAGTTTTGTTTTGGAAAGGTTGGAATTTTCAAAAAAGACAAATTGTTGTTACATGTTTGGACTCCATGAAAAATGGACAAGAGCAAGGCACTAGTATATAAGCTAGCAGAAACTTTCCTGTAGGATCGCTAGAAATGTTGACAATTTTTGCACTTGTGAAAAAATGGGCAACTCGAAACTTTGTTATGATGGATAGCATTGGTGAAGTATACCTAAGCTAGGGGAGATCACATCAGATTATGTCAAGATCTTTGCTGATTTATTTAAAAGATTACATGAAATCTGCAACTATGTGTGTTTTTACAAAATGTAACAGATCACATAGTATGTAATTCCATGACCATCCTCAAAGAAACGAACACAAACCCCGAAGGACAGGTTGTGTTGTCTTGATGAGGACATCTAATCACAGAGTACATGAAGTGTAAAGTTTTGGAATAGCGAACATAAGTGCGAGATCACGTAAAATTAGAGTTCATTACTAAATGTTACAAGTTCTATTTAATGCTCTTTCCTTCATGATTAAGACATTCAACTATGTTACTTGAGTTGTTTAGTTCATTATACAATCCATACGAAATCGAAATGTAGAAAGAGATATACAACTCATTTACGAATTCAATGCTTTATTCACAAGGAGAGTCAAATGTTCCCGCACAAACCGTGGGATGTAACTGAAAAGTAAAATACAACTACTGAAAAGAAAGATACACATGCATGAAAGAGAAAGAAAAGGAGTATGAGTGAACCCATCATTGCCTTGTATATTCTTTGTTGCGCAGAGCATCTCCTTGCCAGCTCCTTTCATCCTCAAGGCATGGTACCTGAAAAGCAAAATAAGGAAATCATCAATAAAGAGCTCAGGGATCAAACCATATTCCTACACTATCCTACTTTGTGCATATGAATCTTCCCCTAAGCAGGAGATGTATTCTACTTGAAGGAAAAACTGCATGCATGTTTTATTCACTTAGAAAGAAGAAAGTAAAAGAAGGAAGAAAACATGGACATAAGAGAGGCCAAAAAGCCTAAACATTTTCTAACTATTTTCCTAAGTGTGCAGGTACAGGTTGCAGCCAAAGAGAGAAATAAACAAGTCATAAGTATATGCTAAGAAGAAGGAAGAGTGCAACTCAAAGTTCAGCAACCATTCTACAAATGGAAGAAGTTACAGTACAAAAGAGAGAATGGAAGATAGAAGTAAATTTTTTAGTTTGCGAAGAAGAGGGAGAATCAGATTTCAAGAAGTTGAAGCTAAAAGTAAAAAGGGATTACAACTGAAATAGGATGAGAGAGAAGATTCTCGGGAAAATTTTGACAGTGTCTTTTCCCTTTCAAATTAACTTTTAAAATTTTCCAACATGCCAGAAATAATACTATCAAGGAAATAAAAGCATCTAAGTAAAACAAACAAGTTACTGATTTCAAAAAGCATCTAAATCAAGGCTTATGCCTGAAAATGGTGTTACAACAGCTGAAGAATTGTTTACAATTTCCAAAAATCCACTTACAATATTATGAAGAACCATCTCAGATTTTGAAATAAAGGAATACAAGGAATGTAGGCTCAGACTTTCATCAAGGAAATCATCAAATTCAGAGTTTGTTTTGCAAACAAGTAAACAATATTTCATATTGTCAAGAACAATAAGGCAAGCATGTAGAACATCATTACCTACTCCAGGAAAAGATCAAACTTGGAGTAGAAAGGTTAAATTATGCATCAGATCATCATCTTTAGAATACAAAGTAAATACCCATACAAATGGCTCTCATATCCAATTCAAAGAGTTGCAGAAGATTCAAAGAATATAGATATAGTTTCAAGCAAGGTAACACTTTGTTTTCTTCAAAATAACTATATATTGCAGTCCCAAGATGATGGTAGAACTAGTTTCTGAGTTTGGAGGATTCACAAAGTATAGGAAATGTAATAAGTAAAAGAAACTATCAAAGTGAAGCCACTGTTCCAGTTCCGAATGATAAGTAAAAGAAAATTTCATCATTAGAACAAATTCAGAGCTACAAAAGTCATAATAACCCATATCTAAAGTGTAATTATCTATTTAGAACAGGTATATCATTTCAGTCTCGAGTAAAGGAGATGAGTATAACTCAAGACTGTAATCAAATAAGCAATTCTCAATCAAGAACCGAGTATTTTTATTAATGAAGGAAGTTTCATAATAACATTTCATATTAATACAACTTGAAGAGCTATGAAAAATAGAGATACAGATATTTAGAACAACCTCCAAGGAATGTATCAAGGAAACACGCAGAGTAAAGTTTTTATCGCAGACCCATCAATGGGTATGAAGGGAATAAGAATAAGGAAATAAGTACTTACTACTTAAATCAAATTTGATCAACCCTCGAATGGTCATCAAGTTCAACAGAAAAGAGCAACCCAACATGGGTTTCAACTCAAAGACAACCAAGGCCGAGCCACAAAACCAGAGCATGCAAGGAAGAAATGAATATCAATATTCTAAAGCAGAGGTGAAAACGAAAATCGATTACCATGCTCATGGATCAAGAACTTACCAGACTTCAACACCATTTGCATAGTCAACTTGAAAACAATAGTGGCTATAACCAAAAGAATAAACACAAAAAGGGTTGTAGAGAGTTCGAAAGCTCGCAACAACAGAAGCTAAAAGAAGTTGATCTCATGAAATCCTTCAAGAGGCCAAATAAAAATAAAAACAATGCAAAATAAGTTCAAATCCCATACCAAAAGAGTTGCAGGAAGCTTGAAGTAAAATGAATAGCCAAAAATTTCCAAAACAAAGCTCAAAACTTCAAAATATTGTCAATTATGTTTAAAAAGTGCTCACAACCAAAAGGAATAACTCAAGAACCAAATGGGTATGAAGAGATCACAAGAATAGAGCCAGAACCCACAAGTAATCGTGTGACCTCATCAATGGTGGAATATGCAAAAATAACTTGCAATATAACTCAAAAAGAACAGAAACGACACAAGTTTCCAAAGCCTTCACACTTTTAGAGCTTCGAGAAGAGTAACCGAGCTCAACAGAAATCCAAGAATGGCATCAAAAAAATTTCCAGGGCTTCGACCGCAAACCAGATGCGAAGTGGGAAAAATGGATGAGTTCAAGTGTTTTAACTCACCCACAAGAACTTTGGCTTAACCTAACCCTAACCAAGGGCAAATAATCAATGGCTCAAGATCATAAGGACAAAGATCGAAGACCGAGGATCAAGCTCAAAGATCAAAACAAAAAACCACAGTCAATTCCACCAACCAAATTAATTGCAGGGGTAAGCCCTAACTCGTAGTCAAAGATCAATGGTACAGGTCCATCATGGACAGAGATCAGTAGTTCTCAATCAAATAACTAAACCCAACCAAGTTTTAAATGCATATACGTGGCGAGCAGACAGGAAACCCTAGTTAGGGTAAAGTTTAAAATATCACCTCCAAATGCCAAGGGTCGACTCATCATTCAGAAGGGGCCGGCCCACATGTCTTTCAAATTATCATTGCATTTTGACTTGTAAAAGTCTGACTATAGTCCAAATCCATAATATAAAGTGCCATCATACATGCAATGATCACTGAAAAGGTAAATCTTTAAACTATACATTACCCAATGTGTAAAAGGCCGACAAGTATATACATGTCTGTATTTATCAAAAGGTGGTGAGACTATAGTGACATGTGCAATGTAAAAATGGTTGACCCTTTTATGTTTTCTAAGTCCACAAAGGTGGCCAAACCATGGTGAAGTGCAAAGGTGGTCCCCACTATTGAAGGAGCTAGAGATGATTTGCAGAATGTCACCCTTGTGACCATTAGAAGCCAAAGAGATGTCAACATCAAAGCATGTGCACATGATAGGTGGCCCCACATTGGGTTTTTGTTTTGCAAATATTGGAAATATTTTGATTTTTTTACTCACAGTAGAGAGTTGTATTTTTGCATGCTTCACAAGAAGACATAATAGAGAAGAGACAAGTTGCATGCCATGGAGGTAGACTTGCCTAACAAGAAATTTTATTTTTGGAAAGATTATTCACCGAGATTGATTTTAAAATAGAAAAGTCAACTTCAGTTGATTGAGATGTAATCAAAGGCTATTAATGCCTCTTGTATAGGCTATTAAGGCTATTAAGGCTATTAAGGCTATTTATTTACTAAGGGGTGAGTACAACCTTAGTCTATTTTTAGGAAGGGTGGGAAAATTTATTTTGCTATATATTGTGTGCCTTTGCAATGGACAAGGATCATTCCTGGAGGAATTTTGGATATATGAGTCACCGAAGCAAATTTTCCAGCTTTTCCCTCCGAGTGTGAAGTGTTTTCTCGCCTTTCCAACTAATTTTTTAGTCTTTTGTATGTTTTTATTAGTCTTGTGAATGCAAATTCCTGACCAATCATCTTACCCTGCTACAAAATTTATTATTTTCCACTAAATTTTAATTTGCATGTTAACTTATCAGTACTGTTGTGATTTTCCCTCAGTACAATCAAGTGTTTGCCCTTAGATATTTTGCAGAAAAAATTATTGGTTCATGCGTCAAGAATCTTTCACAGATTAGTTTTGTATATAGTCAGTCAAAGCCCTCATACAAATTCGGTGTATCACCTTATTTTTAATCATTATTGTAGTTATCTTTTACCCTCAAACTTAAAGGAAGCAGTTTAGGATACACCAATAAGAAACCGGCCTTAATACCGAGACTCACCTCGAAATAGGTATACCCACAGAGCTGATGTGTTTCCATTGTATCTACGAAAGAGAGAGATCATTTGTGCAAGATTAGAAAACTTGTAGTCATCTCTCTATAGGGTGCACTTTCGACAGATAATAGTTACACTACAACTATTCCTAATGTAAGAAAAATTTATAACTAAGCCTACACTAACACATCCAAGGAGACATGGAGAGAGAAAGTGCATGAAAAAGGGGAAATACTATACTAAGGGGGTGATAGCACTAGAAAAAGGGGAAAGATAATCTATTAAGGGAGGATGAAACAGGGAAAAAAAGGGTTGAGGGAGGTTAGAAAAATGTGACACGAGACATAAATCCTAGTCTTCTATGAAAACTCCATGGAACACAACATCTTAAATGTGTAAGTGAAAGAACATGCAAAAATACATAAATAATAATGGATGTATAATAAAATACAATAAAATGAGGTAGGGTTGAAGAAACACCACAAAACATAGTTTTATTGCTTCAAAGTATGCGCATACCATTACATTTGATGCACGAAGGCATAATGACATTGCTAGGCCCAAGAGAAGGCTCACAAATCAAAATAGAGTTGAGGAAAAATACAAGAGTTTCCCCAGCTCCCAGAATGTCTCCCCTCATTATGAGGGGGTTCAAATACATTATATAGAAAATTTGTCTTACCTACGATTGACCCTCATTAATTACATGTACAAAGGTATGGGAAGCCATACTGGTCCGCTTTCCAATGGTAATTTTCTATCAGAAATGACATGGGCACCATGCTTCATTAGAGTGGTTTTTGAGCTACCTTGTATGATATCATTAATGTCTAATATTATCTAAAACTTTTTTGTCTCTCGGCCAGCAAGCCACCACTGACGCAAGTCAAGAAGAGAAGGGTCGTTGCGATGAGTGAAGGACTTGTCCCATGACAAGAAGAAATTTTGTCACATGACAAAAAGGGGCTCCTAACGCACGACACCAAAAGGACGTTGACACGTGAGATGAGGGAATGGTTGATGTGCGACAATAAGCAAGAACCGACACGCAACAAGAGGAAGTGGTTGTCACACCATGGGAAGGCGAGGTTGTCACACGACAGTGAGAGGGACATTATCGCGTGACATGAAGAAGGTTTTTTCATGCGACAGGAAGATGACGTTTTCATGTGATAGGAAGAAGGGCATTATTACACGTCAATAAGATGACAATCCATACATTTTTCATGTTAGACCATTAATGCAATTCCTACTCAAAACTTTCTCCACAGGGAGCTAGAACTTGACCTACCAGCATAACTCATATATTCTCAATTCGACTTTAAAGGCATCCCGAGTTGTCTTTCTCTTCAACCCGGTGCTAAAATTGATGCCCTCCTCCATGTCTCGGAATTTGAATGGCTAAGTCCCTTTTAAAATGAGTTATCAAAATTAACTGGGGGGTGAATTTGGCATAACAAAAATTCCATTAGCTATTTTGGTATCCTATTTATTCGCTACTTGGATGCCAACATTTTTGATGGAATGTGTGTGTTCTACTAGACGCCACCACCATGATCAATATGTGGTAACTAATTTAATTCATATACAAGTTGTTTTTACCTAGCCAATTTAAAGTAGAAATGGAGAATATTCACATCACATGAAAAAACATGAGGCATGGCATTTATCTTGTAGAGTGGTATCTCTAGTTCACTTTGTTTCACTCTTAAGGCTTCCAAATCAGCGTCATCCTCATTTTTGTGTTTTCATTAGTATAAAGGAAGAATATGTATCTCTTTAAAGTTTATGTGTTGTTGATTATGTGTACACATATTTTCCTTCGAAAATTGAATAACACTAAAGGATTAGCTTTGTAAATATTGCTCTATAATTTTAGCAAAATTTTATAGTGTAACGAGTTTAGGGTTTAATGTCCCCCATAATCAAATATATCCAATATATTTTATTAGTAATATTAAAATTCATCAATTTTTGTGACCTTACAATATGTGTCGATATTTATTCCTAATATACCATGTTTTTATATTGTAAAATATATTCAATTTTAATTATTCTTTTTGTATTTTTGCATTAATTCAATGTTTATTATTCAACCATGATATGAATCCAAATGCAAGAGGTTGAAATACCTCAAAACAACACATAAACAACTTTACAAATAAAAAACAAGAATTGTAAAATATATTTCTTCTCATTATATAATCCACACTAATATTTTACATCATTACAATCATCCTTTCATTTCATGTCTACTCTAAAAACCCTAAAATGCCAAAAAAACCCGTAAAATACTGAAAAACCTAAAATGCCAAAAATTACGTACTAGAAAAACAACTCAGATGAGCCCAAAAATTTGCGTGCCAAATAAAAATTTATGAATTAAGGCTCACGTGAAATTTTGACTTATTATACCAAACAAAACAAAAGTTATTAAAGTTATAAGACCTAGTCAAAACCGAAAAAAATGATCCAAGACAATTTTAGGCCACTAGATGAAGGAATCTGAGCCCAAAAATGTGCCTAATTGGCAACAAAATTACAAGAATTATTGAAACAAGCATAGTAATAATGGATATATACCACCTTGTAAAATTTCAAGATGATCCAACTATCGGATCAAAAGTTATGGTCTCCGCAAATTATGCTCCCAAATCATTCTCCCTTGGTTGAAAAGAATTCAGCTCATGTGAATTCTATTTATGAAATTCATCTAATTTTACACTATCAATATTATTCAACTCCCACTCCAGAATCTAAATTTGTTGCAATCCTTCCCGACTATACCAAATATTTGTTGTACCTCACATGTATAGTAGTGACTCTCTTTTTGTCCAAGACATCCATTACCCTTTCCTTTTTTTCTTCATCATCTATCTTGTTATCGCTTTATTTCTTCCTCCTCTACAACATTTTCATCATGACTTGGAAACTTATATAATTAAAAACATTAAAAACGGTGAGATAGAAAATTTTTCGGTAGCTACACCTTGTATGCATTATCACTCATTTTCTTGAGAATCCAACACGACCCAATCTTTGTATACTTGAGTTTAATATATGTCCCTTTTAGAAACCTCTCCTTTCTAAGTTTAGTCATCACCATTTCTCCTTCTTCGAATATAATTACTCTCCTACTGACATTTTTACCTTCTTTATACTCTGCATTACTCACTTTCATATTTTCCATCATTTGATCCTTCATTGTAGAATGTGTCCTGCAAATTCTTCTGCATCATCACTAGTTTTATCTTCACTAGGTAGCATAATCAGATCTAGGAATCCCTTAAGATTCTTACCATATACAATCTAGAATGGATACCTCCCTATTGACCTGTTTACCAAGCTATTATATGAAAACTCATCTTGTGGTAAAGCTAAGTCCCGTTGTTTTCGATTTTCTCCAACTATGCAACGTTGGAGAATTCCCAAGCTTTTGTTCATTAATTACATTTTCCCATTAGTCTGGGGGTGATATGCACTACTGAACTATAGTTGTGTCCTCAGTTTCATCAATAAAGTCTTCAGGAAGTGACTCAAAAAAATTGTGTCTCGATTTGAAGTGACCATTCTTTGAACTCCATGCAATCTAACCACTTCTGGCAAAAACAAATATGCAACTCTAGAAGCATCATTAGTTTTTTTACAAGAAATGAAATATGCCATATTATAGAATCTATCAACCAAAAAAAAGATATAATAATTTCCCCAATGTCTCATTAGGAATTCGTAACACAAAATCCATACTCAAATCAACCCGTGGCCCTATAGGGACAAGTAATTGCATATACAACCCAATATTATGTTTATGTCCCTTAGCCATTTGGGACACTCTACATTTTTATACAATCCTACTTTTGTCCCTCTTTACCTTTGGAAAATAATACTTTTCTACAACAAGAGCAATTGTCTTACTTATACCAAAGTGTCCATCGAACCCCCCACTATGAAATCCTCTTATAATATTTTATCTCATTGAAATAGTAGAGATGCACAATTGTTTCCCCCTGAACAAATAACCATTTTACATCAAATAATCAGAATAACCACTACCAACTATAGGATCCTTAAGTTATCTAACAACATCACCAAAATCTGGATCACCTTCATACAATTCCTTAACTTCCTCAAATCCTATTATTCATTTTCCATTGTTGTCAAAAGTGCTACACGCCGAATCAAGTCATCAACAAATTTATTCTACTTACCCAACTTATGCTTTTAGAAAAAGTATATTCTTACAAATTGAACCCCATTTCGCATGCCTACTATTTAGTTTCTTCTATGTGTTTACATACCTCATTGCTTCATGGTCAGTGAAGAGTACAAATTCCTTTGATACCAAGTAATGTATCAAGTCCCTTAATGCTTGAACAATAGCATAAAATTCCACATCATAAGTAGAATATTTCCTCCTTACTTCATTTTGCTTTTCACTCAAGAATGTTACAGTTGTCCTTCTTGACTTAGTACAACACCAATCCCAACATGTGAGGAATCATATTAAACCCTATAAGATCTTGATAAAATAGAGCAATACCAAAATAGGTTCTTCTGACACTTTCTTCTTCAAAAATTCAAATCTATCTATTGTTGCCTTATTCCATAATACTCCCTCTCTTTCGTACTTTCTCATATGTGTGCAAAAATGATACTTGAAATTCCCGATGAACTTCCTATAAAAATTTTCCAGTCCATGAAAACTACGAGCCTCTGTCACATTCCATGGAATAGGCCATTCTAAAATTTCCTTTAATTTTCCCTCATCCATGCTCACTCCATCCTCTGATATGAAAAACCCCAAAAATAAGCATTTTATGAAGAAATCTACATTTATTTAAGTTTACATATAAAATATCTTTATGTAACAAGTCTAACACCAATTTCATATGTAACAAGTCTTCTCCCATTGTTTTATTGAATATAAGAATATCATCAAATAGAAAACAACAAATTTACCATTCTACTCTCAAAGTACTTTGTTCATTATCCTCATGAATGTACTGGGTGCATTAGATAGACCAAATGACACCACCATCCAATCATACAACCCTTTTTTTGTTTTGAAAGCCATTTTTCATTCATCCCATTCACAGTTCCAGATCTAGTAGTACCCATTCCTTAGGTCAATCTTGCTAAAATATCAGGCTCCCACTAGCACATCCACCATCTCATCCAATCTTGGAGTTGGGAATTGATACTTAATTGTGATGTTATTTATTCTCCTAGTTTCTACACACATTCTCCAGTCTCCATCATTTTTAGGAGTCAATATCACTAGGCTTACACATGTATTGATGCTTTCTTTCACTAATCATTTTGGTATTAGATCTATCACTTGTTTGTTCAACTCTTCACTGTGTGTCGGACTCATCTGATAGGTTGTCTTCTTTGGAAGGGCTGATCCTAGGATCATATCAATATGGTGTTGAATATCTCACTTCAGAGGTAACCCATCTGATAGCTCATGTGGTATGACATCTTTGTAGTCTTTTAGTACCTTACCATAACAAAAGGTATATTAAAGTCCTCTATTTACACCTTCTTTGATATCAGTTCATAACACCGACTAACTTATTACATTTCCGTAACAAACACTTTTGTAGCCAATAATCCCTCACACTTCTCTTCTTCCTTGAAGGGTAACAAGACCACCTTTACATGATCCTCCCAAAAGTTATATGTATGTTTTCCTCCATCATGTGTAACCTTTCAATCATATTGCAAAGGCCTCCCTAGTAATATATGGCATGCATCCATTGGGATAGCATAAAACAACACCTCATCCTTGTAGGTATGCCCAATCCGAAACTTTATAAGGCATATTTTATCTATGGTTACCTCATTCTCTTTCTTGAACCATGATATAGGATAGGGATATGGTTTTTCTCACATTTCAGATTCTTTTTATCAATTATTACACTTGAAACCATATTTTAGCAACCATTACCATCAATAATAATAATACATACCTTTCCTCTAGAGATAAATATTTTTTGTTCGCAATCATGAATCAAAACAAGCTGCATCCTATTCTTTCTCCTTCCTTTGGAAAATCATTTTCCTCCTTATCATTAGGGTTTCACCCAAGTCTCGCAACAACCTCCATTTCTTCTTCCTCTTTAGCTTCAACCATATTTACTCATGTGTATTCTCCTTTCCATCTATCTTTTGTAGGTAAGTATGGACACTCAAAGGATTTGTGACCCTCTTCACCACATCTATAACATGTATATTGCCTTATAACCTTTTCCTCTCTAAAACCCCCTACCTCTTTGGTAATTACCACAACTTTGACTAGAATCTTCATGCCCTTCGCATTACAAGATTCATCTTTTGTAGATTCAAATCTACCCCTTCCTCTCATTAGAGATAAGCATGGCCCCCTTTTCACACATATTCTAAACGTATTCCTCTTGTTCTTTTCTTCTTCCTTTAATGTGTGTTCATAAGCATCATCAAGGATATGGATCCAGAGGGATAATCAACTCATCTTGTATGGTGTAAGTCAACCCATTTATATATCATGTAGCCTTACATTCTTGAGACTCTCCTTGTTCCATCCCGATTGACAAAATGTAAAATTCATGGTATACTCCTCAATGCTAAGATCCTTCTATCTTAGGTTTTGGAACATTCGAAAGTGTGTTTCAAAGATAATCAGTAGTAAGAAACATTTCTATCATCTTATGTACGATTTTATTTCATTTTCGGATCTTACCCTTTCCATTCCATTGTCTTTAATTTTGTAGGTGATCCTACCTGATCAATGCATGTCCGACCAACTTAGTGTATGCAAACATAACTGTCTTCTCCTCTAAAATGGTTTTACAATCAAATTATTTTTCTGTGATTGATTAAACATGTCAATCAACTCCTCTCGGTCGTAGCCATCCACAATAATCAACAACATTAATCTTGATGCCATCATTATTTCCCTCTAAAGCCTGGATTAATCTCTCCTCAAATGGTCTCTCATTCAAGGTTTCTTCATCTCTTTCATTTTATTCTTCATATCATCCTTCATTCATTAATGGAGGTAATTCTTTAGTATCACTATCTAGGTCTACATCCCCATTTGCACGTCTCCTTCTAAGGTGGGAAACTTCTCCTGTGATCTCAGAAACTTATCTCTATAGCTTCTACATATACCTATTCATCTGAGCATAACCTCCCCTCCCGCATCTAGCCATGATTAAATAAAATAGATGTAAAAGTACACATAAAAATTTAATATGTTACCTTAATTATTTCCACAAGATCAAAACCTCGCTCCGATACTAATTGATGCAAATCTAGTTTCAAGAGGTTAAAATACGTCCAAGATACACAAAAAAATATTTACAAATAAAAACCAGGAGTTTCAAAATATCGTTCTTTTCATTCTGGAATCCACACTAAGATTTTACATCATTACAATCCTCCTTTTATTTCATGTCTACTCTAAAAGCCTAAAATGCCAAAAATCCCTAAAATGCTGAAAATTACCTACTAGCAAAACAACTTGGATGGGCCCCAAAAATTTACGTGCCAAATATTCCTTCATAAATTAAGGCTCACGTGAAATTTTGAATTATTATAATAAGCACAACAAAAGTTATTAAAGTTCTAAGACATAGTCAAAAGTGAAAAAAACAATTGGAGCCAATTTTGGGCCACTAGATGAAGGAATTCGTGCCTGAAAATGTGTGAAAATGCCTATAACCTTACAAGAAATATTGACTGATCATAATACTAGTGTATATCTACCACCCTGTAACATATCAAGATGATCCAACGGTGGGATCAAAAGTTATGGTCTCTACAAGTTATGCTCCCACATTAAACCATGTGCATAATAATGTAATCGTAGTAATCCTAAACAATATATGTAGCCATAAAAAAAAAAATTTATGTTTCTAGATCTTAATATAGATTTAAAAATTGATAATCATTTGCAACGAGTTTTAATATCTAGGTTTGTAATGGTGTTATTACATTTTAATTTTAAGATGAATGTTGGTCTCATGCGCATGAGGCCAAAAATGGCATCCCATAATGGAATTCAACAATAATATGTAAATGTGAAAAATTGAATAAATAAATATTCAAGGCTAATTTTATAAGAATAAAATTATGTGATGAATTTCAAGATACACTTCCTAGAGTATTTATGATGTCGGATGTTTTGAATCTACTATGAAACCCATCATTATGAAAGCAACTTATATTTGAAAACATAATTGAAAAGAGTTCTAACATATTTAAATATGCCTAAATGTAATGGTTATGTAGGTATCAACTAGGTAAGGATAATGTTTTTTCAATTAATCAATGTTGTAAAAGTTATTATTTAATTAATGTATTATTACTCTAGAAGAAAAGCGTAGTAATGTGTAAATTAATTAGTTAGTGTTCATCAACTAATTATTTCATACGTAGAAAATTAGTTTAATAAAGGGATGTTAAAGGGTGATGGGAGAGAACACTCTAGGTGTCGATTATTTTTTTAAGAAGCATTTTTCATTTCGAGTTGTATTTCAAAACTTCATCATAATTAATATTGTTTGTGTATTTGTCAATTTCAACTACCTTGTATATTTGTCTTCTGTATAGTGATTCTCCATTGCAATTACTCTTGGATCATGAATGTAAATGGAGTGATTTGTATTTTCTTCATGTTCTCGCTAAGGTCCATTTTCAAATTTTAGCATGTTCTATATCTTTGGAATGTTTCTTTAACCTTGTTTGGATCAAGCGATTGTCTCACCTATGCATGTTTTTATGCACAACAAGGAATATAGTAAATATATTTTCTTAATTTTGAAAGAAACAGGTCTTCTAGATTCCTTAACATATTTCGATGGTTCTTATGGGCGTTAAACATGTACTTAGACCCTTTCTTTGGAAAACTCCAACTATTTTGTAAGATGTTCCTTAAATGTAAGAAACAAAATCCTTGATTTATATACCCTTGTCTAAAACATATTTTATATTTTTACGTTTATTCTAGGTCCATTCTTTGCTTTTAGGGAAACTACATTGATTTGTCATCTCTTCTATTTATTTTATAGAATCCTATGGAGATGTTTGTACTGACGAGTCAAGGTGTTCATTAAATATCATATTTTTAATATTCTAGTGACAAGAGTGTTGACAAATCTTACTTTCTGGGATGGGTGGTCATGAGAATTAGATCATATATATATATATATATATATATATATATATAGAGAGAGAGAGAGAGAGAGAGTGACATATGTGTGCTTTTTCTTGATATCTATTCCATAGAACCACCCTCATTTCTCTTCATTGAGACAACACGAAAAGGTAACTTTTCATCATCTTCTACTTCCAGTGTGAATTTTTTATTTTCATATTGTGAATTTAGTTGATATAAAAATAGTTTAACCTTTTTCAACCATATGGCCAATTATTGCTGCTCAATTTTATCTCGCCCAATTTGTCCTCAAAAATGTCTCATCCCGCATGGTTTGAAGTTTTCTTTGTCTCCATGTATTGATGTGTGAAGGATTTTTCCTTCATTTGGTTGCCATGGTCTGTCCTTTCCTTTGGTCGAGGATCACATTAAGTCCAGAATTTTTAACTTGGGTGTAAATTCAGGTTTTTTCTTTCCTTTCGTTTTTCCACAATCATGTTTTGTTTTCCATGTCAATTTTTGTCCCAACATCTATGGAAACATGGTCCTTTTTTATTGGATGTGGCTCGATGGGGTATTTTGAAACTCTAATGCCCACTTCAAATCAAGTCTTGTTCACATGGAGGGCCTACGCTCATCTAAAAATTTTCCTCTTGGTTTGACCTTTGGAGTTACGCCAAGGAGACACGTGGAGGTTTCCACTGGCCCTGCCTAGACTTAGACATTTTTTTCATGCAATTGGTTCAACTTTGTCGGACCATGGACACATGGAGGGCCAGCGCTCATTTGAGGATCCACCACTGGGTGCTACCTTAGTAGTTGCGCCAAGGAGACATGTGGAGGCTTCATTGGCTACTCTCTATACTTAAAATTTTCAAGCAACTTTCTAAGGCTTGGCACACGTGGAGGGCCTGCACCCGTTTGGGGACCTGGCCCTGAATTTTATTTTTGAAAGAGTGTCAGGAATACACGTGGAATTTTCCGCTCACTCTGCCCTTGCTTGGACTTTTCAATGGCCAAATAAAATTTCTCGAACCCTAGGCACATGGCACCTTCCGATGGTCTCTAAATTCTTTCAACAACTTTAACAGGCTGAGACATGTGGTGAGCCCGTGCTTGTTTAGGGTCTCCTCCTTTGAGAACTATATCAAAAGTGCACCAATGAGACATGTGGAGGCTTCCACTGGCTCCTTTCATACTGAGACGTTTCAAAGGCCAAAAAGTAATTTTCTTGGGCCCAGGGTATGTGGAAAGCCCGTGCTTGTTTGGAAACTTGCCTCTATACTTCACCTTTGCAGTTACACTAAGGAAACTCATGGACGACTCTAATCGAAAGTTGAGAAAGGGGAGAATCAATGGTTCTTTATGCATTACATCTGATTTTACCGCCATTTTTTCTCCGACACTCCTAGAGATGCGAATACGCATTGTTTTTCATCATTTTTGATGAAATTCCTTGTCATTTTTGTATGCAAAGTGCAATTGAATGGATTTAGAGATTAATTTGTGATTCCAAGGATTTTAAAGGTTGATATTTTGAATTTGGAATTTCTCAGGCACTTGCAAAAGGAAGGAATGGAAAAAGGATGAAATGAAATAATGGGAAAAGGATAAAATGATGGGAGTTGCAGGCATAAAGGATGAAAAACATGTTTCAGAGAAGATGTCCGGGTGCCCCGATTAAAATAATGATGGAAATATTTTTAATGATTCACCTTTTGTAGAACTGAAATTTTTTTGTTGTAAGTCTATTAAAGGTCATTTTCTGGAAATCATGAAAAATCATGTAACAAACAAAGGTTCCTCGAATATTCTTTTCTTGGGGAAAAATCTTGGATGTAAATGAGTGTTATAAAAAGCATGCTTTAGTTATGGAAAGGGTCGGGGGTTAAATTCTTATGAGAAATTTTGAGAAATCCCATCTTCTTGAGAGAGCATCTCGAGAAACCTATGAATCTCTTATATTTTAGATTTGATCATGTCAAGTTGCTTGCAAGTGTAAAACCATTGAAAAGCTCGAGATTGCTCAAAGAAAATTTCCCCTATTGATGAATCTAATCAACTTTGAATTAATCTGTGTTAATCTTGGGAAAATTTATGTCTTGTTTATTTCAGAATGTCTGTAAGTAATTTTTCTTGTTCCTATTGTAATCTTGGGTTAAAATCCCTCTCAATCACACAAGATCTCGTCCCTATGATATTTTAGTGGCATTTGAAATTTCATTACACAAAGACCCTTCATCCTGTAATGAGATAAACAATTTAAAATCACTTTATTGTCATTTTGTTGATAAAGATTGTCCTGTAATTCTTTGAGTGTATCTTAGGCATGACAAACCAGGGGTCTTTGATGTTTAATTTATTCTTTAGCTCAAGCCTTCATGTTAAATTCTTAGAGATTGTGTGAAACCATGTAAATATAGGCCTCTATTGATGCACACCTTCTAATTGAAGGAATATTTTAGCTATTCTGAAGCATTATGTCATTTATTTTTCTAATTTTTGTGAAGGTTCTCAAAGATCTAGAAAAATCAACTTTATCCCGCTTAATCTCCCACCAAAAATTATTCAAAAATAATGAATCCTACCCAACTATCCTTGTTTTCCCTGTATGTACACAAATGAATAAATTCTACTACCAAAATACGTAGAAGCAATCAAGATTCCATAATTTCTTTAGTAACCTTAACCTGTTTAGAAAATATCATCATTATTTAGAAGTGACAACTCCTGAGAGTTAAATTGTGGTGCATTGATCATATTTTCTCAAGGTTTCCTTTCAGATTTGTGCAAAGAGGATATATTCATTTTCCTTCACCAATAGAGGTTACAAAATGAGTCCTCTCACCTGGTCAAAAGGCACAAACCTAAAGTAGTGAGGATAGATCAAATCCTTTTATATGGTGCTATCCATTTCTCCAACATCTGAGTGACAAAGAGCCAGCTGAATCACCTCCCCGGCTACAAAATGACATACATGATGATTTATCTGTCTCTAGGATTCTTGTTAAATATTTGATGTTGCTCAGCTTGTAAGGGAGAATCAATTTGGATACCAACACTAGTGGTGTTGTTTCTAGGGAATTATTTGCATTGCCGAGAGCTCTGCGACCTATTTGTGTGGCACCAACACTTTTTGGTGCCATTTTCGAGGATCGATTTTTGTGTCGTGATTATTTGAGCTTCAGAATCTATTTGTGTGACAACAACACTTTCTGACGTTGTTTCTGGGGATCTAATTTGTGTTGGCGTGGATTATTTGAACTTCGGGACTTATTTGTGCGGAAACAACACTTTTTGACACAGTCTGTAGGACTATTTGAACAAAGGTGTACACATACCGACCCTGGTAATGTTTCTTACATGATCTAAGTGCAAATACATTATTTAAATGTCATCCTTTGTTGAGATCTTTAATATTTGTGAAAGTTACAATTTCTGTGTGTAATATTTCCAGTTTCAAGTGGTTTTTGCACTAAGTTTACATCATCAATGATAAATACAGTAAACGAAGGTCTAATCTATTAAGATTTTTGTGAATTTAGTGTTGATAGACATTTGACATATCAGTTTTAGTGCATTTGCACAACTAAGGTGAAAATCCTTAGTGGCGACTCCGTGTTAAATTAATTTTTGATAAATGCATGTCTCAACCCTTGTTAACCCTTGTTAATTTTTTCAAAGAAAGGAAGAAGATTTATCATTAATTTTTTCAAAATTGGGAAAGAAAAATTATGAAGGAAGAAGAATCTAGAAATTTATTGGAGATCATAAATCAAGAAAAGAGTTATCAATTGTGGAAATTGATCAACCTGTCATTGAAGATTGCCATACTTCCTCAAGTGCTTTTGAATTAGGTAGTCGTTTGGTAGATCTGAATTCTCTATCTAGAGAGGGGCCTTATTTTGTATTTGAATTTTTTTCTCATTCTGTCCTAGTGTTCTCCAAAGCTGATAGGATCTTCTAAGAAATAGTTTTTTTAGAGAACATTCATTCTGAGAATTACATTCATGTGCCCCACAGACCCCTCACTCCCCATCATTTTGTTTATCCTATAAGATCACCTCTCCAAAACAATATGGCCTAGCCCCCACCCAAACCTTTGTTTGTTGTGAACACTTTTGGTCCTATAGATTTTAAAGGTATGGCTAGATATCCAAATGTTATGCCCCAAGATGTTAGAAATAGATTGCCTAAATTTCAAGAAAATAGTGTTATTATTGGTGATCAAAGACATAAAGCTTTTTGTCAATATGATGGAAGACTTTGAGATTGAATTTGAGGATGTGCATATAAAACTATTTATTCATACTTTAGAGGAAGATGCACGAGAGTGGTATAAATATTTCCGAGACAACTCCATTGATTCATGGACAAAAATGAAGAATGCTTTTAGATTTCAGTATGGAGATAAAACAGACCCTCGGTTTCTTTTATCATGATTTGAAAACATTAAAAAGAATCTTAACGAATCTATTCATCACTTGAATACAAGGTTCAATAAGACCCTAAATAGGCTACTTGTGATCCTAAGGGTAAGTGATGTTTCTTGTTTGATAAAATACTTTGATGCTTTGGATAAGAAGGATGTCTATTATTTGAGGGATAAGAACCCAACAACATTGAGGTAGGCCTTCACCATTTCTTTGCAGATTGAAAATAACATCAAGATAATTGATAAATTTCCTAAGGGAGAAGGCATCAAGCTGATCAATCCAGAGAAGCCTCAGTCAAGTAAAACTGTGGATCTGGAGGAGGTTGTAAAAAAATTGGCCGGAGCTCATAAAGAAATATCCTATAAAATGGCCGAGAGAATAGAGGGGGATTAGACAAAGTTCCCAAGGTCAGCATAAAGCACAATGTCAAGAAATATTTATAAATCATCCCAGGGGTGATCAGAGATCTGATGACAGAGGAAAAGGACCCGTGGGATCGGAAAAAAATAGCCCCAACCCGGGAAAACAAATTGGTTCCTGATCCTTTAGATGTCAAAGTTGTTGCGGTTGAAGAAGCCAATGAAATTGAGTGGTGTGATAGTTGTTTATCGCCACATTATCCATGTGTTTTTTAAAATGGATTTGAGGAAGAATATGATGAGGATGACACTGATGATGATGCATGCACGATGGATTACTCTACAAGTTCACAACAGGGAGCAACCTCAACTAAGATGATGAGTGCCAAAACTGTTAAAGACTTTTGGGATTGTATTCATTGTGTATCACCTCTTCCTCCCACTCATACTTCTGAAATTGATACGGTACAAGATTTTTAGTACTTAAGGGAATTAATAATTGAAGAGTATGATGGGGAATTCCTTCATAAGAGGACAGACAATTGTTAATGAATGCAATAGTTGGCCATGAAAAAGAGTATAATACCAGCAGCAAAGTTGTCAAATGGGTAGGGCCTTAGGCCAAACCAAAAATTCCAGTTCTTACCAATATCCCTAAGGAAACCCCTAAAACAGATGCATCTGAAAAAGGATTTATTACCCCAAATAAAACTTGTGTTCCTCCCCATGTTCAGACTATGAAAAATACTATTCCATCAAATGAATTTGTAAACCTTCCTCCTCACACTGCATTTCCCAAATATGTTCCTTGTGACATAGCCCAAATCTTGAGTTAGATCAAGATTTTTTTCCTATTGTTGAATTGTTTAGAATCCCTGAACATAGGAATAGAGCATTTGAGTATTTGTGATTTAAAGAAGAAAATGTCACCCATGGTATAAATGTAAACAATGTAGAGGTTCCTCTTGCCATTCCAAAATTAGAAAAACCTCAAGCATTGGAGGAATTGGGTGAACCATCTGAGGTTTATTTGGGAACTTCTCTGGTTGAGTCTTAGCTGAAGGTGGATCCATTTTTCACTACTCGATTATTAAGGATAAGTTGTTACACAAATTGTATGTTTGATTATGGAGCATCATGCAATGTAATGCCTCTTGAGGTCATGAATGGATTGGATCTCAAAGTAACAAAAACTTATGGTAAGTTCACTACCATGGATTCCAGAGAGATGCTAGTGGTTGGATGTGTCAAGGGTTTGATAGTGCAACTCGTAGCCTACCTAGGAAAGAACTTAAAGCTAGATGTTGTTATCGTTGATTTCCCTGCCAAATGGGGAATGTTGTTATCAAGAAAATGGGCTGCTAGTATGGGTAGAAGTGTGCAAATGGAGATGACTTATGCCACCATACCAATTGAGGGCAGCCATGTGAAGTTACCCGTGAAAATAAAATTTTATATCTCATTGAGGACCCCGACATCGCTTCTTATGAAGTATTGCATGTAGACATTGGTGTTGATAACTCTGTGAGCTATGTTGTTTTCAAGGAATATGAAATTGATCAATGCAAATATCTTGAGAAGGTTAATTTTCCTGGGACTTTGATGTTTGATGTAACCTTGAGAGATGTTGAAAAACTTGACATAGGCACAAAGGATAAACATGAAAAAATGTGGTCATAGAGTGACTTGGATGAAAGAGAGAAACAATCATATGACCAGTTGTTAAAGACACATCGGAATCCGCTTAGCATGGTCATATCCAGAATGGAAGGCACTTGGAAATTTTTCTTGATTCTTTTCTTTGAATTAGGATGTTTTCCATTATACAGAGTATAGTCTTCTGGTTTCGTTTTGCTTTCATGTTTTTCTGTTTTGGTTCATCCTAGTCCCTGGTGACCAATTTTTCTTGGTTTCTTATTTCGTCTTGGGGGAGTTGGTTATTGTTGTTCTACTGTGCAATCTTGTTCTTGACTCTTTTCGCAATGGATTTTTGGCACATGGTTTGGTTTTTTGTTCTTATGGCACTCACAGGGAGTTCCCATCCCCGAGTTGGAGCCGATGTTGGTGCTTAATTTGATCTCGCCCCGCTTTTCCTCAAAAACGCCTCTCGACCACATGGTTTGAAGTTTTCTATCTCCTTATATTGATGCGTGAAGGATTTTTCTTTCATTTGATTGCCATTGTCTATCCTTTCCTTTGGTCTAGGATCACATTAAGTCCAAAATTTGTTCTCCATTTATGTCCATGTGAAAGAATTTGTAACTTGGGCGTAAATTCAGTGTTTTCTTTCCTTCCATTTTTCCACAATCACGTTTTGTTTTCCTTGTCAATTTTTATCCCAAAATTTGTGGAAACGTGGCCCTTTCTTATTGGATGCAGCTCAAGCATGAAATTTTAAAACTCTAAGGCCCACTTCAACTCAAGTCTTGTCCATGTGGAGAGACTGTGCTCATCTGAAAATTTTCCTCTTGGTTTGACCTTTAGAGTTACGCCAAAGAGATACGTGGAGGTTTCCATTGGCCCTACCCAGACTTAGACATTTTTTTCATGCGATCGGTGCAGCTTTGTCAGACCATGGACACGTGTAGGGCCAATGCTCATTTGGGGATCCACCTCCGAGTTCTACCTTAGCAGCTTACACCAAGGAGACACGTGGAGACTTCCACCGGCTCCTCTCTATACTTAAAATTTTCAAGAAAATTTCTAAGGCCTAGGACACGTGGAGGGCCTGCACATGTTTGGGGACCTGCCCTTGAATTTTATTTTTGAAAGAGTGCTAGGGAGACACGTGGAAGTTTCTGCTCACTCTTCCCTTGCTTGGAATTTTCAACGGCCAAGGAAACTTTCTCGGAACCTATGCATGTGGCACCCTCCGATGGTCCCTAAATTCTTTCAACAACTTTGTCAGTGAGACACATGTTGAGCCCATGCTTGTTTAGGGTCTCCGCCTTTGGGCACCATATCAAAAGTGTGCTAGTGAGACACGTGGAGGCTTCCACTTGGCTCCTTTTATACTGAGACTTTTCAAAGGCCAAAAGAAAATTTTCTTGGGCCCAGGGCACGTGGAAGGCTCGCGCTTGTTTTGAAACTTTCCTTTGTACTTCACCTTTGCAGTTGCACCAAGGAAACATGTGGACAAATCTAATCTAAAGTTGAGAAAGGGGAGAATCAATGGTTGTTGTGCATTTCATCCGAGTTTTCTGCCATTTTTTCTCTAAGACTCCTAGAGATGCGAATACACATTGTTTTTCAACCTTTTTTGATGAAATTCCTTGTTGTTTTTGTCTACAAAGTGTAATTGAAAGGATTTAGAGCTTAATTTATGAGTCCAAGTATTGTAAAGGTTGTTATTTTGAATTTGAAATTGCTCGGCACTTGCAAAAATGTGAATTACCGAGAATCCGTATGCAGAGAAGAGTTACATAGGAAAGAATGGGAAAAGGATGAAATGATGGGGTTGCAAGTGCAAAGGATGAAAACGTGTTGTCGAGAGGAGATGAGTTGATGCCCCATTTAAAACAATGATGAAAATATTTGTAATGATTCACCTTTTTTAACAACTGGCAAATTTTTGTTGTAAGTCTGTTAAATGTCATTTTCTTCAAATCATGAAAAAACATGTAACAAAAAAACGCTTCCTTGAATATTATTTTCTTGGGAAAAATCTTGGATGTAAATGAGTTTTATAAAAATCATGTTTTAGTTATGTAAAGGGTCAAGGGTTGAATTCTTACGAGAAAATTCAAGAAATCCCATCTTCTTGAGAGACCATCGAGAAACCCGTTAATCTCTTATATTTTAGATTTGATCATGTCAAGTTGGTTACAAGTGTACAACCATTGAAAAGCTCAAAGATGTTTCAAAGAAACTTTCCCCTACTTGATGAATCTAATCAACTTCAAATTAATCTATGTTAATCTTTGGAAAATTTGTGTCTCGCTTTATTTCGAATGTCTACAAGTAGTTTTTCTTGTTTCTATTTCAATATTGTGTTAAAATCCTTCAAATCACACAGATCTCTTCCCGTGATATTTTAGTGGCATTTGCAATTTCATTACGAGAAGATCATTCATCCCGTAATGAGATAAATAATTTAAAATCACTTTACTATCATTTTTTTGATAAAGATTGTATGTAAGCCTTTGAGTTTATCTTAGGTGTGAGGAACCGGGTTCTTTGAGGTTTAATTGAGTCTTTAGCTCGAGGCTTCATGTTAAATTCTTGGAGATTGTGTGAAACCGTGTAAATTTGGGTCTCCATTAATGCACACCTTCTGGTTGAAGGAATATTTTAGATATTTTGAAGCATTTTGTCGTTTAGTTTTCCAAATTTTTTGAAGGTTATCAAAGATCTGGAAAAATAAAGTTTAGCTTGCTTAATCTCCCACCAAAAATTATTCAAAAAAATGAACCCTACCTCGAACTAACTCTTTTTTCCCTGTATGTCCACAAATGAATAAATTCTATTGCCAAAATATGTAGAAGCAATCAGGATTCCATAATTTATTTAGTAACCTTAACCCTATTTAGAAAATATCACCATTCATTAGAAGTGACAACTCGTGAGAGTTAAATTGTGGTGCATTGATCATATTTTCTCAAAGTTTCTTTTTAGATTTGTGTAAAGAAGGATTTCTTCATTCTCCTTCACCAATAGAGGTTAAAAAATGGGTCCTCTCACCCTAGTCAAAAGGTATGGCATAAAGTAGTCAGGATAGATCAAATCCTTTTATATGGTGCTATCCATTTCTCCAACATCTGAGTGACAAAGAGCCAGCTGAATTTCCTCCCCGGCTATAAAATGACATACATGATGATTTATCTTTCTCTAGGCTTCTTATTAAATTTGTGATGCTACTCAACTTGCAAGGGAGAATAAATTTGGATACCAACTCAGGCCAATTTGTATTAGTATCATATAAAAATCCTACCCACCATTCTAGTTTATATGGATATAACTTTAATGTTTTTTCTTCAAATTTTCAATGTCTATCATAATAAAAATAGATTTGATGGAGAATGAATTTTAGCTGGTGAGAGCTTTGAATAAGGTTATATGTCTCCCATGACCTGGTATGTAAGATTTCCCTTTGAATCTACTTATGTTGTGCTCATCTTGTGTTGTGCTTGATAAAATTTATTACAAATATAATAGAATACTCTCGACACCTGTTGCGTTCAAGAAAATAGGATATGGGTTTTTGTTGTTGACATCAACAATATATGTGATCTTTCCATGTAGTCAACACCCCATTTCTCATTTTAGCCATTCACACGAATCATATTTTTTCATAAGTGACTTGTTAGAAGAAAAAAAAAGGATCATTAGATGGCGAGAGGAGGGATTTTACCTGTTATAAGATTTTAAGAGGGCTTTCCATATTACTTGGCTTCACAAGGTGTATTCCCTTGAAATCCACATCTGTTATGTATGATAGTGAAATTTTCCTATGACACTTGTTGCTATCACTATCGACATCCGCATTTCACTTTCTAGGTATAATTTCTACTTTATTAAATTAGTCTTATCTTACATAACTTTGAAATAAAATTTGATGGCCATATATGACTATAAAATGAAATTGGATCAGTTCCCCATACTATGTACCCATTTTAAATCCATCCACATTTACACAGAGCCCTATCATTTCTGACCCTTCCAAACACATATTTCACATTCCATTCTTCTCTTATTTTTGAAACCATGAAAATATAATTTATTATAATTGTCAAGAAAGAACTGATTGATCCACGTATTTAAACGTATTATGATTGTCAAAAATTTACTTTTCCATTGTTTATCTTGTAATTAACTTATAGTATGTTATCCACCAATGGATTTGTCATAAGTTTCTTATTTTTAGTGGATCCCGTGTGATGGGCCAATCGCTAGAGATAAAAACAACAACATTAAGATGGAACACAAATCTTGGAGAACAAGGAGTGTTTCCATAATAAAAACAAATCCATAAGAATTATTCCTGAAATCTTTAACCATAGATATTCACATTGGATATAAAATAGGATTTCACCGTAATTCATGGATCTCTAGACAAAGTAAACAAGATTTGTAATGCCCACAAATTTCCCACACAAAACCCAAAGATTAGTTAGGAAAAATTACGAATTATTTTTTTGTTTAAACCAGGTTATAACGGGAATACCTTCAACTAGATTTAATTTAATTCACGGTCAATAATTCCTTTGTTTTAATTAACAAATAATTAATATTATTTTAATCCAACATTACGGGCTTAAATCCCCTTCCAGGGTTCCTGTCAAATTTTGTTAATTAACCCTTACAAGCCATTGGCTAAAATACCCTTATTGCATTATTTATTTAATATTCTAGGGCTAAGTCTAAACTTACCCTCCCATTAAATTAAGCACAAATAAATTTAATCCCTAATGTATAAAAAAATGTTGTCTAATTACCATTGAGTAAATTTGATTTAATTAAATACAAGAGTCAAGGCATTTTAATTTTAAAAGTCACCAACTAAACATTAAGGTCACAAATTAACTTACCTCCTAACACCCCTTAAGAGGCCCCATTCACAAATTATACATGCAATTCATTTAAAACATTATATTCCTACCTAATTTTTGTAGGGTTGAATCACAACCCTTAGATGGATTCAATGAGGGCCCTTGGATCTTAGGGATTTCACACTAACCCTAATCATCTCTATGGAGTGTTCTTATTCATTCCTTTGACTTATTTTTTAATTTTTTGCAGGTTTTTGAAGAGGAGAAGGAGGAGGAGCCATGAGAGCAAGAAGAGCAACCATGGAAATTTTTTCATGGTTTTAGTTGTAAAGATTATACTATTGTAATATTGCCCATTTGTTAAATGTAGAGATCCTACAATGGATCTGTTTTGTTATTTAATGAAAACATTTTCTTGTTTTGAGTTCAACAATTAGGGGAAAATCTCATTTCCTTTAATCTGAGAATTTTACACATTGGGTTCCATAAAAAATATTGGAGAGCTTTTCTAGTTAATTTTAATTCATTTTTATTTGCTCGAAGTTACCTTTTAATGGTTGTAGACTTAGATTTCATTGAATTTTAAATCTGGGTTCTTTTTAACAAATGCATTTTATTTTTCTATCGAAAGTGACGAAACCACCACCCTACACGCCAGGCCGGTGGTCCTATGATTATTTCCCTACTTGAGGGTGGTTAATTGACCACCACTCCACATTGGGTGGTGGTTTTGAAAGCACTACTTTGCATAGGGTTGTAGTTCTATTCTCCAAAAATAGAACCTTCCAAACATGCATTTTTTAAAAATTCTTCTACTTAAGTTGGTTTTTAAAGAAATAATAAATTGAACTAAGGTTTCTTCCATTCATTAGTTTCTAGATTGATAAAATTTCTAGTTTCATACTCAAATTATATAACATCAACTCATTCTCTATTCTTTCCTTCAATATAACAAGAAATGTAACCAAAACTTCAATATTTCCCAATATACTTTGCAAACAGAGATTTTTCTTTTTCTAAGAATTTTATCAAACTACTTTCTTTCATACAACCTAATAATAAATGTATTGATAATTTCACTATGTTCACTGTGTTTTCTTTTCAATAGAAAGAAGCAACAATTTACCTTTATTCATAATAAATAAATGTCAATCGATTTTAAGAAACCAGTATATTTTCAACATGATCATCAATCTTTTAAAAATGAAATAAATCACACTTTAGAGGAAATAAAATGAACTTAGGTTAAAATAACTTTATTTCCATTTCAATCCCATTTAAAATTTTCTACTTCATTTAAAAGTTTCTACTTGATTTAACAATGCAAGATTTGGTGGTGTTATTTTACATGAACTAATACATTTAAAATGTAAATTTTTCATTCAAAACAATCTTAGTAGGGTTTACAAGTTGAAGGAATTTTCAATTAACAAATGCAACCTTCCTTTTCCTATTTTCCCATATACATACATTTTAAAACTTGATACAAATCAACCATTTTACAACACATTTACAAGATATTGGAATTATTAAAAATGCAAGTTACAAATCCTCCATTCAAATGGAGACAATATGGTAAAATTTCTATAAAGAGGGATCTTGATTCATTTCTCCAAGTTCTATTAAGATGATTCTTCACTTGAGATCCACCTTCTTCCTCAAATTTCAAACAGAAAAAAATCAAACTACGGAAGTAGGAAATGTTCTATACCCAACCAATAATCCAATGAGGAGGAGAATCCTTCTTCCTCATTGGCCCCGAGCCTCCTCGATAATGAAGAAATGAGGGGTATAAGACAACCATTGAAAAATTTACATGGCTTCTATAATCACAATTAATCAAGGCATTCAAATAATAAACATGTTTACAATCTTTGCACTTGTGCAAAAATGGGTGACTCGAAACTTCGTTACAATGGATAGCATTAGTGAAGTATACCTAAACTAAGGGAGATTCTTTCAGACAATATTATTACTGTTGAATTAAATAATGATTACATGAAATTTACCGCTATGTGTGTTGTTACAAAATATAACAGATCACATAGTCTACAATTTCATGACTATCTTTAGCAAAAGAACAGAAGGCCCCAAAGGACAGTTGTGTTTCCTTGATAAAGACACCCAATTATAGAGTAGATGAAATGCTAAGTTTTGGAACAAAAAACATACATGCATATTGTAGAAATAAGAGTTCGTTACTAGATGTTACAGGTATTATTTAATGTTATTTCCTTCATTGTTAAGACATTCAATGAATTTCGAAAAGAAATACACAAATCATTTTCAGAATTAAATGTTTTATTCATAAGGAATTTCAAATCTTCCCACACAAGCCATGGGATGTAACTGAGAAGTAAATTAAAACTAATAAAATAAGAGGTACACATACATAAAAGAGAAAATAGAGGAGTATGAGTGAACCCATCATTGCCTTGGGTCTTCTCCTTTGGTTGATGCATCCTCATATTAAGATTTGTTCCCTCTTCATATTCATTCTTGAGAGAACTCTACCTAGAAATAAGAAAAGAGGAAGATTATTAGTCAAGAGCTAAGGGTACAACCCATATTCCTCTACTGTCCTAATTACTTGAAGATCAAAACTACATACATTATTTTCTCACTCAGAAAGAAGGAGAAAGAAGAAAAGAAAACCATCGACATAAGAGAGGCCAAAAAGCCTAAATATTTTCTAACTATTTTCTCAAGTGTGCAGGTACATATTATAGAATTAAGAAGCAACAAAGAAGTCTCAATACCCATGCCAAAGGAGTGATACACAAATATGGGTTGTAATATTTCAAACCACAATTTTTTTAAACATATACATGTGCGTAAATAGATTTTGGAAAAAATAATTCATTCGGAAGGACAGTTAAAAGTTTATATACAGATTTGCTGCTCTACAACTCAAAAGAACGAATAGAGTTACAAATCCTATTTTTAATCGAAAGACCCATTAATGGGTACTAAAATCAGAGTAAGGATCAAGAACTCACTAGTTAAAATTGAAACAGAGAAAACCTCATCGAATTCAGAGCCAAAAGGGAGAACCCAAAATGAGTTTTAACTCAAAGATCAATGTTGTTCTAGAAATCACATTAAAAATGAGTATCAATGTTTCGAAGATGAAATAGCAGAGACAAAGTAAAAGGGTGAGCTCAATATTGGTTGAAATGAGAAATATACAAAGAAGGAGATTACAAAAAGAGAAAAACATGAAGCTGCTACAATATTATTTAAAATAACGATGATACGAGAAAAAACTAAGCTCACAAACCTCAACAATGGCAGCCATAAAATATTTGCAGAGCTTCATAGAAATAAATATTTTGAAGAAAATCCAAACTCAAAGTAACACGATGGTAAAATTGACCAAATCTTATACGTAAGCCAACCCGAACTCAAGTGATCAAATGGTGGCCGTTAACTAATAGAAAGTTCCAAAGTTGACCTCGATGAGGAAAAATATGGATGCAGAGATAAACCAAGCTCGAATGATAATCTCCAATAGCCATCGCTCAAGGAAATTTTTGCAAATTTCCTTTAGCTCGAGATAGAGATCAAGAATGAAATGTGAATGAATTAGGGTTTCGAGTGTTTTATTCATCAAATCAACAACCAAAAATAACAAGTACAAAGATCAATTCTCGAATTGATCACCAAAATCGAGTCAAACCCCAACTTGACACATGAAAATGGTAGGTCTTTTTGTCAAACTTATCATTTTTTTGTCAAAGGAAAAAGTCAAATGTTGAGCCCACATAAAAACGTAAAGGCGGAGCATTGGAGCCTTTTGAGATTTTCAACTTTATTTCCAAAAGGGCATAAAGTCATAAAATGGCACGCGGCCCCACTCATGCTAAGGGAAAAATTCAAATGTTGATCTCGCCTAAAAAAATTCAAAGCAGAGGAATCGATCATCAAAAAGTTTTATGCCTTTGAAATTTTTAAGCTTTTAAATAAGGGCTTAAATTTTAAAATTGCCCGTGACTCTGTTGAAGCATCAAAAGTCGATCATATTGAATTAATTGAAAAGTGGATCATCGGGTCAATTTGAAAATTTGAGCCCCTTTTTGAAAAGGAAAAAAGTGATAAAGTTCCCCATGACCTAGCTGAAGACTAAAAAGGCCACATATTCAATAAGTTAAAAGAAGAGTGTCAGGTAAATTTGAGATTTTGAGCCCTTTTTGAAAAGGGAGAAAAGTGATTAAATTTCCCGTGACTCTGCCCATGCCATCAAAATCCCAAGGTGGAAAGGCGGGCTACCGGAACTCTTTTGATTTTTGAAACTTTGAACCTTTGTTTTGGAAAAAGAGGATAAAGTTGAACGCGACCCCACTGGCACTAGATAAAGACACATGTGAGGCCCAAATTTGAAGTGGAAGGGTGGGCTGAATGTTTAAAAATACACAATCTCTATTAAAAAATGAAAAGAAAATATTTTCCAGGCCCATTTGTAGTTGAAATCTGTCCTACATGGACAAATATTTTTCAAAATGATGAAAGACAAATTTCTTTACAAATACCTTCAGTCAAGCTTGAACATTCAACAATGGTGGCCAGTGGGAAAATTTATCAGAGCTTTACTAGCTCGAATGGAGCTCAACAATGCAAATGCCAAAAATGATTTATTTTGCAATACTCTTGCACCTTAATCTGAGTCCCCGAGTTCACCACATTCAACCATGGTTATAAAGTTCTAGTATTATCACTACAAATTGATAAGGTCACATACCTTCAACAAAAGAACATATCAAGTAAGAAGACAGAATCTGCATGCACAAGGAAGAAGACTTGCTCATCAAGCAAAACTTATTTTTAGCAAATTATCACTCATGATTTTCTTAAAAATAGAATAGTCGACTGTAGTTGATTGAGTTATAACCAATGGTTGTTAATGCCTCTTTGTATTTGCATGTTCTATTTTAATTCCTTTATTTATTAGTAGATGAAGGATAAAAATAGGATGCATGGGTGAGTATAATTCTTGCCTTTTTTAAAAAAGGGTGGGAAATAATTTTTCTATATATTGTGTGCTTTAGAAAAGCACAGAGGAGGAATTTTTAGATATAGGAGTGCTAAAGTAATTTTCTACCAGTTTTACCTTTTGAATGTAAAGTATTTTCTACCTTTCCAATTATTTGCGGTCTTGTGTATGTTCAATTAATCTTGTGAATGTTGAATTCCCTGATTAATCATCTTACCATGTTGCAAATTTAGTAATTTCTGCATGATATTAATGTGTATGTGTAACTTAGCAGTATTTTTGTGATTTTATCCCTCAATACATCAAAGTGTTTACCATTAATTATCTTTCATAAATCTGTTGGCCTGCGCATTAGAAATTCATTCCATATCAATTATGTATGTACTCGATCCAAAGATCTCATACAAGTTTGGTGTATCACCTCGGTTTAATTTTATTTTTCAACCATCTTTTACCCTTAAACCCCATAAAATCAGTTTAGCATACATCAATAAGGAACTTTCCTTGATATTGACGACTCACCTCAAAATAGGTACACCCAAAGACCTAAGGATTTTCCATTATATCTACGAAAGAGAGAGAGATAAATTTTACAAGCTTAGAACACCTACAACCATCTCTCTACAAGGTGCACTTTCAAGAGATAACAGTTTTTGGCACACCCAATGGGACAATGAATCAGATCTGCATGCAAGTTACAAATATCTACATCGATCTCACCGCAGATTTACAAAGAAAATAAAAGTTACTTTTAGTATAGCAAGCTGTAGTAATTTATTCTAATGATTTAAAGATCTATTTGGCGACTCCATAAAGATGATTTCAGACTAGTATTGTAGCATGTTCCATGCCTAAAGTGACTACAAGATCATCGGTAAGAGGAATTCCTCCTGAGTTTGTTTCTTTACCTTTGAATTCTATAAGAAGGAGAAGAGTTGGTAATACTTTACCTTATAATAGGCTTGGTTTTGATAACCCTCCTCCTAATATTCCTTCACCATGTATCAATTTCTCTATTCATATCCCAGTCTTTCAAATGGCTATTCAACCACCTAGGAATTTTGTGACCTTTACTAATGGTAGCCCATTAGTAATCCCAGTTTACCATGACATCCCTAATGCTACCATGAAAAGTTTTCCATCATTCACTGGTGAAAATCAAGTTACACCTACAAAGCACATTAAATATGTTGTAGCGTTATGTGTAGTTCATAATATCACTCATGAAGATGTGGCTTTGAGACTTTTAGCTACATCCTTTAAAGGACAAGCCTTGCAATGGTATAGAAATCTAGAGATTGGAAGCATAAGAACTTGGGATGATTTAGGTGAAAATTTTTGAAACAGTTCCAAGATAATTTAGATCATTTGTCCCTCATAGAACAACTGTCTACTATTAAAAGATCTCCTCATGAATTCATGTCTAGTTTCAACATTCATTTTTCTAGAACTTGGGAAAGAATCCCAACAAGTGTTAAGCCTCAAGCTGACCATGCTTTCCTTTATTATCTAAGAGCTTTAAACAATGATATTTCAACTATGATTCAGTCTATGGGAGGTAATACTCTTCCAAATGCTTATGACATTGCTATAAAAGCTGAAAATAGCCTTATTCAAGCTGGAAAATTAGCACCAAGGCCTTCAATGCCTTTTTGGGAAGATTTAGCACCTATCCCATAGCCTATCACCATTGTGGAGCCTGTTATTGCAGCCCCATCAAATGATGTGTTAAAAGTTTTGCAGACTTTTGAAACAAGATGACTTCAATTGACAATAAAGTTTCATTACCTAGCAGACCTTATCAGGCTCCTTATCAGTAAAATTAACAAAACCAACAAAATAGGAAGCCTTACTAGCAGAATAAAAATTATAGGAAACCTTATCCGCAAAGGTAGTTTGATCAAAAGGCTCCTACTCCATCTAACACTTTAGTCCCAATTAATATGACTATTGAAGAGTGGTGTCAACCTTGTAATCAACCTCATTTAGTTGTAAATTGCCCAAATTCTTTTTTGAACATAAGTCTTGTTGCACAACCTCAATTTGAAACATTATTCATGCCTCAAATGGAGGCTGGGAAGCAAGAAAGTCATCTTCAGAAAGCACCAATGTGAAGTTAGTCAGTTTTAGTGAGGATGATTTCATTGTAGTTACTACTAAGGCTCAAGAAAAGGTTGCAGAGAGTAAAAAACAACAGAATAGGCCTGTTGTACCTATTATCACTGATAAAACAACAACTATAAGCCCAAAACCAGCTAATAATGCATTTGTTCCTCAAAAAACAACATGTGTTATAGCTGGTAAAGAATAGCAAAAACAACTACAACCTGATCCAAGAAGGTTATTTATACCTCAGATATCAAAAATAGCTGAAGCGAGATCGCCGCCAAAGCCTATGCTAAAACAATAGAATCTGTCTCTAAAATTGTTGCTTCTTTTAACATTGTTGATGTAATGAAAAATCATAATGTTAACATCTCAATGTGGGATGCTCTAAGTATTCCAGGACAACAAGATTTACTTTCTCATGAATTAGCTAAGCTGTAGATTTCTTCTAAAACAACATGAAAGGAAGTCCAGAAAGAAGACATGGTCCTTGGAACAATGGAACAAGAGCACATCAAATAAGTTAAATGAATGGTTAAGAAAGTCTTAAATTCCCTTGATATCAAGAATCCACCACCATTTTATCTATCACTAATTATAGGAGAACATATTGTTCATAACTATATGGTAGACAGTGGTACAAATATCACAGCTTATGCCAAAACCAATTACAAAAAATTTGGGCTGCAGATGAACCTACGAAAAGAGTGTCTTACAATTGGTGTCATAAAAATCTAGAGGTAACATTGCATGCTTGCCCAAATGTTTCCATTCTGCAAGATATTATTATTGTAGACTTACCTCCTTACTTTGTTATATGTTTATCAAGAGACTTCACAACAAAGATAGGAGGCTATCTCTCTTTAGATTGGTCTTTCTTATTTTTCACTACTCATTATGGGACCAAGGTTACTATCAATTCAGAACCATTGGCCAGATTTCACATTGAGCCTCACACTTCTAATGCAGTAGCTAATTATTCACTTTATACAAGTTTTTTTGATAAAATAGCTCATGTTTTGGCATTAGATGGTGTTTCTAACTTTTTATGGATGAAAATACACATGAAGAACATGCTCATGATCCTTTCAAAGAAGTTGAAGAATACATGTTTAGTGTGTATTGTTTGCATGAAGAAAATACATCAATTCCCTTGCTGTCCAAAATAGAAAATGCAACAGAAGGGATTTGGAAGCTTCATTTTGATGGAGCTATAAACAAGAAAGGAAAATAAGTAGGTTTGATGCTCACTTCCCCAACAAACGAAAGGTATTTCTCATCTTTGAGTCTCCAATTTTTATGCACTTGGAATGTAGGTAAATACGAAGCATTAATTCATGCCTTACTTTGGGCCAGAAAGAGGTATTAGCTCATTCATGAATTTTGGTTATTCTCGCTGGTTATTAATCAAGTAAGAAATTTCAATGATTTTAAGAATCCATTAATGAAGTCTTACGACATAGAGTTTCGACTTAATGGAATATTTCAAAGATATTAACATTCAATCCATTTCTAGAACAAGAAATAAGCATACGATAGACTTGCCACAATTGGTGCTAGTTTTTAAGCATTGGAACAAATTGAAAATAGAAAAATTCATCCTCATATAAATCTAATTGGCAAGCCTTCGATACTTGATAATGACTTGAATTGGCCATTTTTTGAAAGTGATGATCAAATCCATAGGGTTTTGCAGAAAGAAGCTAAGTTTTCTATAATAAATCAAGATAAATTACAACACTTATATGGTGACCAGATTGTTTAATTAAAGAAAAATAAACTACCCCAAGGTCTGGTCACATTAGAATACATCTTCAGCACTGACGATCAGTTAAGGAAGGTCAAGACTAAGATGTCAACACATGCTGATAACTATGAAGAAATCTTAGTTGATGAAGGGAAAAATTTGTTTCTCAGAAAGGTATGTTCTTTAGCTGAAAAACATTCTTTTATTAATCTTTGCAAGGAATTCAAATATGTTTTTGCTTGGAAATACCAAGACCTAAAAGGGTTTGATCCCAATTTAACATAGCATACTATTCAATTGCAGCCAAATTCCAAGCTAGATAGGCAAAAATAGAGGACTTTAAATCCTAAAATAGAGCCTCTAATGAGAAAAGACTTATCTAAGTTGATCAATCGGGTATAATCTTACTTGTTAAGCATTCAAGTTAGGTAGAAAATATTATTCATGTTATGAAGAAGAATGGAGAAATTAGGTTACGTGTTGATTTTAGAGATCTTAATAAAGCTTCATTAAAATATTATTACCCACTTCCAAATATGGATCAGATTTTGACAATAGTTTCTTGTTCAAATAGACTATCTCTTCTAGATGGCTATAGTGGATATAATCATATTTTAGTCCGAGAAGAGGATAGGTACAAAACAACTTTTACCACTAAGTGGTGTACTTATGCTTATAAAAGAATGCCTTTTGGACTTTCGAATGTTAGTCTAACATTTCAACGTTCAATGGACATGGTTTTTCGTAGTTTGTTAAATAAATGCATCCTTGTTTATTTAGATGATGTTATTGTATTCTCAAAAAATTCTGAAGAACATCTAATACACCTAAGGAAAACTTTTTAGTTATGCAGACAATTTGGGATATCTTTGAATCCACTAAAGTCTATCTTTTTAGTACATCAAGGAAAATTACTTATTCATATTGTTTCTAAGAAAGGTTTAGGAATTTATCCTTTTAGAATCGAAGCCATATCACAACTATCATTGGCTCATCATAAGAAGGCATTAAAGAGTTTTCTTGGAAAAATCAACTTTATTAGAAGATTTGTTCCAGATTTTGCATCATTGGTTAAACCATTGACAACTACACTAAATAAAGAGAAGACTTTCACTTGGAAAAGCAAAGGGAGAGAATGGTTTTAAGCAATAAAAATAGCCATCTCTCAAGATCCTACTCTTACAAATCGAAATTTTGATAAATATTTTACAATGTATACACTTGCAGAGCTGAAACAATCTCAGCCATATTAACTCAAAGTTAATGATGAAAATATAGAACAACCAATTTCTTTCTTTGGAAAAAGCTTGAATGATTATCAAACAAGGTACACATTTCTTGAAAACCAAGTACTTTCATTAGTCGAGGGTTAAATAATTTCAAGTACATTCTTTCAAACAATAAAATTCATGTTCTTGTTTCTCATTCAAGTGTGAAATATTTGTTGTTAAATAAAGAATTGAATTAGAAAATAGTAAGCTAGATAATTAAAGTTATGGAATATGATGTTGATATCCGGGTTGTGAAGACAGTTCGAGGAAAAGGCTTATGTGAGCACCTAATTGCTGATATGGAAAAACAACATGAACTAGAATCAGAAGATCCAAAACAACATGCTAAAGTTAAGCATCAACAATGACATGTCATGGTTCGGTAGAAAACTAGCAACCTGAACTTGCTCAAGAGGCCCAAGAATCAAGATGGATGACTAATTTAGTTAACTATTTATAGCATGGTATTTATTCGGAGGGTATGGACAAAAATAAAAGAAGGTATTTCAGATTACAAGTTGTACCCTATGTTTTCATTGATGGTGTATTGTTTAAAAGGGATATAAATGGAATCTTGTTGTGATGTGTTGACTATGACAAAATTCAATAATCATTATTAAAATTCCATGAAGGACATGCATGAGGTCATTTCTCAAAGACGTACGATACTTTAAACATTATGAAAGGTGGTTATTATTGGCCCAAAGATATTCAAGGACTGTTTTGAATGGATAAGAAAGTGTAAGAAATGTGCTTTATTTTTGGAAAAGAATGTTTAGCTTCGATTCCCTTACAACCTATTTCATTTGATCATCCTTTTATGCAGTGGGGCCTTGATTTTATTGGCATGATAAACCCGCCTTCGTCACAAGGACACAAGTGGATTTTTACTACTACAGATTCCCTTACACACTGGACTAAAGTAATATCCTTGAAAGATGCTAATGAAAAATCGATAATATCCTTTTATGAAGGTATAGTTTACAGATTTTGTGTTCAAACAATTATCATATCGATAATACTTTAGCATTTCTCGGTGCAAAGGTAATAGATTGGGTTGTTAATCATCAAATTTATCTAATTTCTTCGTCTAACTATTACCCACAAGGTAATGGTTTAGCTCAAAGTACCAACAAGAATATTTTATGGATCATCAAAAGAATACTCAAATATAACTAGAGAGATTTGCATCTAATGTTGAATTCAACACTTTGGGCTATAAGAGTGAATCCTAAAATATCATTCGGCAATTCACCATACAAGCTTGTTTACGAAAGAGAAGCAAGAATGCCTGTTTTAGGTGAGTTACCCGCATTAGATTTGCTACATCAAATTGAGTTGCTTGAGAATTAACCATTGCACGTTCGTTATGTAGAATTAATGGAGTTACAAGAGCTAAGAGATCAAACTCATTTAAACATGAAAAATAATCATAAATCGATGAAGAAGACTTTTGATAAGAAAACCAAATTTAGAATATTTAATGAAGGAGTTATTATATTAAAGTGGGATGTTGATCGTGTAAAGCCAGGAAGACACACGGAGTTCGATACAATCTGGAGTGTTCCTTGCAAGATTTCAACTTGTAAAGAATACAATACTTTTTAGCTCTCGACGCTGAATGGAGAGGAACTTTCCATTCTTGTGAATGGTATGTTTCTCGAACAATGTTTTTGAAAATCCTATAGTGTTTGTTTAGAGTAGGATTTTCCTTCAATAAGTGCAGTTCCTGCACATTGCATAGTTTTTCAATTCAATAAGTGAATTTGTGCATGTGATCTGGCTTACCATATCATTTCCCATTTTTAGTTTATTTTGGAAGGGTTGGAACTTCAGGAAATAAGATTTTGGTTACATGCTTTAAACTCCATGCCCAATGGAAAAGAGAAAGGCATTGGTTTATAAGCTAGCAGGTAGCTTTCCCCGCAGGATCACCGGAAATGTTGAAATTTTTTGCAATTGTGTGAAAATGGGCAACTCGAAACTTCATTATGATGGATAGAATTGGTGAAGTATAGCTAACCTAGGGGAGTTTGTTTCAGAAAATATTGTTACTCTTGAATTAAATAATGTTTACATGAAATTTGCATCTATGTGTGTTGTTATAAAACATAACAAATTACATAGTCTACAATTTCATGACTATCTTCAGGAAAAGAACATAAGGCCCTGAAGGATAGCTGTGTTTCCTTGATGAAGACACTGAATTGCATGGTAGATGAAATGATAAGTTTTGGAACAACAAACATAAATGCATATTGTAGAAATAAGAGTTCATTACTAGATGTTACAAGTATTCTTTAATTTTATTTCCTTCATGGTTAAGACATTCAATTATATTACTTGAGTTGTTTTGTTTATCATACAATCCATACGAAAGTTGAATTGCGAAAATAAATACACAACTCATTTTCATATTTTGATTTTTATTCATAAGGAATTTCAAATGTTCCCACACAAGCCATGGGATGTAACTCGAGAAGTAAATTACAACTAATGATATAAGAGGTACACATGCATGAAAAAGAAAATAGAGGAGTATGAGTGAACCTATCATTTCCTTGGGTCTTCTTTTGGTTGATGCATCCTCATCTTCAAATTTTTCCTCTTCATCTTTGTTGTTGAGGTCACTTGTACTGGGAAAGAAGAAAATAGGAAGATTAGCAGCTAAGAGCTTAGGGTATAACCCATATTCCTATATTGTTCTAATTCATGCACAATGTATACACTTGCAGAGAGCTGAAACAATCTCAATATTAACTCAAAGTTAATGATGAAAATATAGAACAACCAATTTCTTTCTTTGGAAAAAGCTTGAATGATTATCAAACAAGGTAAACATTTCTTAAAAACCAAGTACTTTCATTAGTCGTAGGGTTAAATAATTTAAAGTACATTCTTTCAAACAATAAAATTCATGTTCTTGTTTCTCATTCAAGTGTGAAATATTTTTTGTTAAATAAATAATTGAATTAGAAAATAGCAAGCTAGATAATTAAAGTTATGGAATATGATTTTGATATCTGGGTTGTGAAGAAAGTTCGAGGAAAAGGCTTATGTGAGCACCTAATTGCTGATATGGAAAAACAACATGAACTAGAATGAGAAGATCCAAAACAACATGCTAAAGTTAAGCATCAACAATCAGATGTCATGGTTCACCATAAAACTAGCAACATGAACTTGCTCAAGAGGCCCAAGAATCAAGATGGATGACTAATTTAGTTAACTATTTATAGCATGGTATTTATTCGGAGAGCATGGACAAAATAAAGGAAGGTATTTCTAATTACAAGTTGTACCCTATGTTTTCATTGATGTTGTATTGTTTAAAAGGGATATAAATGGAATCTTGTTGTGATGTGTTGACTATGAAAAAATTCAATAATCATTATTAAAATTCCATGAAGGACATGCATGAGGTCATTTCTCAGCACGTACGATAGCCTTAAACATTATGAAAGGTGGTTATTATTGGCCCAGCATATTCAAGGACTATTTTGAATGGATAAGAAAGTGTAAGAAATGTGCTTTATTTTTTGAAAAGAATGTTTAGCTTCGATTCCTTACAACCTATTTCATTTGATCATCCTTTTATGCGGTGGGGCCTTGATTTTATTGGCTTGATAAACCCGCCTTCGTCACAAGGACACAAGTGGATTTTTACTACTACAGATTCCCTTACACACTTTGGACTAAAGTAATATCCTTGAAAGATGCTAATGAAAAATCGATAATATCCTTTTATGAAGGTATAGTTTACAGATTTTGTATTTAAACAATTATCATATCGAGATAATACTTTAGCATTTCTCGGTGCAAAGGTAATAGATTGGGTTGTTAATTATGAAATTTATCTAATTTCTTCGTCTAACTATTACCCACAAGGTAATGGGTTAGATCAAAGTACCAACAAGAATATTTTATGGATCATCAAAAGAATACTCAAATATAACTAGAGAGATTTGCATCTAATGTTGAATTCAACACTTTTGGCTATAAGAGTGAATCCTAAAATATCATTCGGCAATTCACCATATAAGCTTGTTTACGAAAAAGAAGCAAGAATGCCTGTTTTAGTTGAGTTACCCGCATTAGATTTGCGGCATCAAATTGAGTTGCTTGAGAATTAACCATTGCACATTCGATATGCAGAATTAATGGAGTTACAAAAGCTAAGAGATCAAACTCATTTAAACATGAAAAATAATCATAAATCGATGAAGAAGACTTTTTGATAAGAAAACCAAATTTAGAATATTTAATGAAGGAGTTATTATATTAAAGTTGGATGTTGATCGTAAAGCCGTGAAGACACATGGAGTTCGATACAACTGGAGTGTTACTTGCAAAATTTCAACTTGTAAAGAATACAATACTTTTTAGCTCTCGAAGCTGAATGGAGAGGAACTTTCCATTCTTGTGAATGGTATGTTTCTCGAACAATGTTTTTGAAAATCCTATAGTGTTTGTTGAGAGTAGGATTTTCCTTCAATAATTGCAGTTCTGCACATTGCATAGTTTTTCAATTCAATAAGTGCATTTGTGCATGTGATCTCGCTTACCATATCATTTCCCATTTTTAGTTTATTTTGGAAGGGTTGGAACTTCAGAAAGAAGATTTTGGTTACATGCTTTAAACTCCATGCCCAATGGAAAAGAGAAAGGCATTGGTTTATAAGCTAACAGTAGCTTTCCTGCAGGATCACCGGAAATGTTGAAATTTTTGCAATTGTGTGAAAATGGGCAACTCGAAACTTCATTATGATGGATAGAATTGGTGAAGTATAGCTAACCTAGGGGTGTTTGTTTCAGAAATATTGTTACTCTTGAAATAAATAATGTTTACATGAAATTTGCATCTATGTGTGTTGTTATAAAACATAACAAATTACATAGTCTACAATTTCATGACTATCTTCGCTTAAAGAACATAAGGCCCTCAAGAATAATAGTGTGTTTCCTTGATGAAGACACTCAATTGCATGGTAGATGAAATGATAAGTTTTGGAACAACAAACATAAATGCATATTGTAGAAATAAGAGTTCATTACTAGATGTTACAAGTATTCTTTAATTTTATTTCCTTCATGGTTAAGACATTCAATTATATTACTGAGTTGTTTTGTTTATCATACAATCCATACAGAAAGTTGAATTGCAGAAATAAATACACAACTCATTTTCATATTTTGATTTTTTATTCATAAGGAATTTCAAATGTTCCCACACAAGCCATGGGATGTAACTGAGAAGTAAATTACAACTACTGAAATAAGAGGTACACATGCATGAAAGAGAAAATAGAGGAGTATGAGTGAACCTATCATTTCCTTGGGTCTTCTGTTTTGGTTGATGCATCCTCATCTTCAAATTTTTTCCTTCTTCATCTTTGTTGTTGAGGTCACTGCACTGAAAGAAGAAAATAGGAAGATTAGTAGTTAAGAGCTTAGGGTATAACCCATATTCCTATATTGTTCTAATTCATGCACAATGTATACACTTGCGCAGGAGCTGAAACAATCTCAAATGATATTAACTCAAAGTTAATGATGAAAATATAGAACAACCAATTTCTTTCTTTGGAAAAAGCTTGAATGATTATCAAACAAGGTACACATTTCTTAAAAACCAAGTACTTTCATTAGTCGAGGGTTAAATAATTTCAAGTACATTCTTTCAAACAATAAAATTCATGTTCTTGTTTCTCATTCAAGTGTGAAATATTTGTTGTTAAATAAATAATTGAATTAGAAAATAGCAAGCTAGATAATTAAAGTTATGGAATATGATTTTGATATCCGGGTTGTGAAGAAAGTTCGAGGAAAAGGCTTATGTGAGCACCTAATTGCTGATATGGAAAAACAACATGAACTAGAATGAGAAGATCCAAAACAACATGCTAAAGTTAAGCATCAACAATGAGATGTCATGGTTCAACCAGAAAACTAGCAACCTGAACTTGCTCAAGAGGTCCAAGAATCAAGATGGATGACTGATTTAGTTAGCTATTTATAACATGGTATTTATTCTGGAGGGCATGGACAAAATAAAGGAAGGTATTTCAGATTACAAGTTGTACCCTATGTTTTCATTGATGTTGTATTGTTTAAAAGGGATATAAATGGAATCTTGTTGTGATGTGTTGACTATGACAAAATTCAATAATCATTATTAAAATTCCATGAAGGACATGCATGAGGTCATTTCTCAAAGACGCATTTATAGCCTTAAACATTATGAAAGGTGGTTATTATTGGCCCAAAGATATTCAAGGACTATTTTGAATGGATAAGAAAGTGTAAGAAATGTGCTTTATTTTTTGGAAAAGAATGTTTAGCTTCGATTCCCTTACAACCTATTTCATTTGATCATCCTTTTATGCAGTGGGGCCTTGATTTTATTGGCTTGATAAACCCGCCTTCGTCACAAGGACACAAGTGGATTTTTACTACTCTGATTTCCCTTACACACCGGACTAAAGTAATATCCTTGAAAGATGCTAATGAAAAATCGATAATATCCTTTTATGAAGGTATAGTTTACAGATTTTGTGTTCAAACAATTATCATATCGATAATACTTTAGTATTTCTCGGTGCAAAGGTAATAGATTGGGTTGTTAAGCATGAAATTTATTTAATTTCTTCGCTAACTATTACCCACAAGGTAATGGGTTAGCTCAAAGTACCAACAAGAATATTTTATGGATCATCAAAAGAATACTCAAATATAACTAGAGAGCTTTGCATCTAATGTTGAATTCAACACTTTGGGCTATAAGAGTGAATCCTAAAATATCATTCGGCAATTCACCATACAACCTTGTTTACGAAAGAGAAGCAAGAATGCCTATTTTAGTTGAGTTACCCGCATTAGATTTTCTGCATCAAATTGAGTTGCTTGAGAATTAACCATTGCACGTTCGTTATGTAGAATTAATGGAGTTACAAGAGCTAAGAGATCAAACTCATTTAAACATGGAAAATAATCATAAATCGATGAAGAAGAATTTTGATAAGAAAACCAAATTTAGAATATTTAATGAAGGAGTTATTATATTAAAGTGGGATGTTGATCGTGTAAAGCCAGGAAGACACACGGAGTTCGATACAATCTAGAGTGTTCCTTGCAAGATTTCAACTTCTAAAGGATACAATACTTTTTAGCTCTCGAAGGCTGAATGGAGAGGAACTTTCCATTCTTGTGAATGGTATGTTTCTCGAACAATGTTTTTGAAAATCCTATAGTGTTTTTTTAGAGTAGGATTTTCCTTCAATAAGTGTAGTTCCTGCACATTGCATAGTTTTTCAATTCAATAAGTGCATTTGTGCATGTGATCCGCTTACCATATCATTTCCCATTTTTAGTTTATTTTGGAAGGGTTGGAACTTCAGGAAAGAAGATTTTGGTTACATGCTTTAAACTCCATGCCCAATGGAAAAGAGAAAGGAATCAAGCGGTAGCTTTCCCACAGATCACCTAGAAATGTTGAAATTTTTGCAATTGTGTGAAAATGGGCAACTCGAAACTTCATTATGATGGATAGAATTGGTGAAGTATAGCTAACCTAGGGAGTTTGTTTCAGAAAATATTGTTACTCTTGAATTAAATAATGTTTACATGAAATTTGCATCTATGTGTGTTGTTATAAAACATAACAAATTACATAGTCTACAATTTCATGACTATCTTCAGAAAAGAACATAAGGCCTCAAGGATAGCTGTGTTTCCTTGATGAAGACACTTTGAATTGCATGGTAGATGAAATGATAAGTTTTGGAACAACAAACATAATTGCATATTGCAGAAATCAGAGTTCATTACTAGATGTTACAAGTATTATTTAATGTTATTTTGTTCATGGTTAAGACATTCAATTATATTACTTGAGTTGTTTTGTTTATCATACAATCCATACAGAAAAGTTGAATTGCGAAATAAATACACAACTCATTTTCATATTTTGAGTTTTTATTCATAAGGAATTTCAAATGTTCCGACACAAGCCATGGGATGTAACTGAGAAGTAGATTACAACTACTAAAATAAGAGGTACACATGCATGAAAGAGAAAATAGAGGAGTATGAGTGAACCCATCATTTCCTTGGGTCTTCTCTTTTTGTTGATGCATCCTCATCTTCAAATTTTTTCCTCTTCATCTTGGTTGTTGAGGTCACTTTGTGGAAAGAAGAAAATAGGAAGATTAGCAGCTTAAGAGTTTAGGGTATAACCCATATATTCCTATATTGTTCTAATTCGTGCACATGGATCTCCAATAACAAGAGATATAAATTACTTGAAGATCAAAATCGCATACAAGATTTTCTATCTTAGAAAATAGGAGAAAGAAGAAAAGAAAACCATGGACATAAGAGAGGCCAAAAAGCCTAAATATTTTCTAATTGTTTTCTCAAGTGTGTAGGTGCAGATTGCAGAATCAAGAAGCAATAAAGAAGTCCGAATACCCATGCCAAAGGAGTGATACCCAAATCTGGGTTGTAATATTTCAAGCCACAATTTAAAAAATATATACATGTGCATATACAAATTTTGGAAAAATAATTCATTCAGGAAGGACAGTTAAAAGTTCATATACATATTTGTTGCAATACAACTCAAAGGAACAAATAAAGTTACAGATCCTAGTTTTAATCGAAAGACCCATTAATGGGTACTAAAATTAGAGTAAGGATCAAGAACTCACTGGTTAAAATTGAAGCAGAGAAAACCCTCATCGAATTTAGAGCCAAAAGGAGAACCCATAACGAGTTTCAACTTAGAGATCAATGTTGTTCCAGAAATCACATTAAAAATGCAAAGGAAAAATGAGTATCAATGTTTCGAAGATGAAACAACATGGACAAAGTAAAAGGGTGAGCTCAATACCAATCGAAATGAGCAATATACAGTCAAGAAATAACACAAAGAGAAATACAAGAAGCCACTACCATATTTTTTAAAATAACAATGATACAAAAAGGACTGAGCCCACAAACCTCAACAATGGCGGCTATAGAATCTTCACAGAGCTTCATAGGACACAAATATTTTGAATAAAATCTGAACTCAAAGCATTAGGATCAGGTTAAATTGACCAAATCTTGCAGTATAAGCCAACTTAGAACTCGAAGTGATCAAATGGTGGTCGTTAAATAACAGATAGGTCCAAATCCTAGCTTGAAAAAACAAACTATAGATGCAGATAAACTAAGCTTGAAAGATAATCTCCAATGGTCGCCGTCCAGGGAAATTTTTTGCAGAGTTCCTTTAGCTTGGATAGAGCTCAAGAATGAAATGTGAAAGACTTAGGGTTTTGAGTGTTTTATTAATCAAATCAACAGCCATGAATCAAAATTAAAGAGATCGATCACCAAAATTGATGCAAACCCCAACTTGACACATGAAAATGGTGGGTTTTTTTGGCAAACTTAGTATTTTTTCATAAAAGGAAAAATCAAATGTTGAGCCCGCATAAAAAAATTCAAGGTGGAGCGTCGGGGCCCGCGAACCCACTCATGCCAAGGGAAAAATTCATATGTTGAGCCCGCCTAAGAAAACTCAAAGCATAGGAGTGGATCATCGGAACATTTTTTTCCTTTGAAACTTTTAAGATTTTTGAAAAGGGAGTAAAGTTTAAAGAATTCCCACGACTCCACTGAAGCATCAAAAGTCAATCATATTGAATTAAGTCAAAAGTGGATCGTCAGGTCAATTTGAAAATTTGAGCCCCTTTTTCAAAAAGGAAAAAGTGATAAAGTTCCCCACGACCCCGCTAAAGACCGAGCAAGGCCACGTATTCAATAAGTCAAAAATAGAGCGTCGGGTTAATTTGAGATTTTGAGCCCTTTTTGAAAAGGGAGAAAAGTGATAAAATTGCCCACAACTCCGCCCACGCCATCAAAAGCCCAAGGTGGAAAGGTGGGCCACCGGAACTTTTTTGATTTTGAAACTTTGAACCTTTGTTTTAGAAAAAGAGGATAAAGTTGAACGTGACCCCACTGGCACTAGATAAACACACATGTTAGGCCCAAATTAGAAGCAGAAGGGCGGGCCGAATGTTTAAAATTGTATAATCTCTATTAGAAATGAAAATAAAATATTTTACAGGCCCTTTTGCAGTTCAAATCTGTCCTACATGGACAACTCGTTTTCAAAATACTGAAAGACAAACTTATTTATAGATACCTTCAATCAAGTTTTAACAAATCAATAATGGCGGCGAGGGGAAAATTTAGTAGAGCTTTACTAGCTCGAATGGAGCTCAACAATGCAAATACCAAAAATGATTAAGTTTGCAATACTCTTGCACCTTAATTCAAGTCCCGAGTTCACTAGATTCAACCATGGTTAGAAAGTGCTAATATTATCACTACAAATGGATAAGGTCACATACCTTCAACAAAAGGACAGATCAACAAGAAGACAAAATCTGCATGCACAAGGAAGAAGACTTTCTCATCAAGAAAAACTTATTTTTAGAAAATTATCACTCATGCTTTTCTTAAAAATAGAACAGTCAACTGCAGTTGATTGAGTTGTAACCAATGGCATCAATGCCTCTTTGTATTTACATGTTTTATTTTTATTCCTTTATTTATTAATAAATGAAGGATAAAAATAGGATGCATGGGAGAGTAGCCTGTTTTTTAGGAAGGGTGGGAAATAATTTTGCTATATATTGTGTGCTTTGGTAAAGCGGAGAGGATTACTTTTTAGATACAGGAGTCTTTGAAGCAATTTTCTGCGCAATTTTACCCTTTGAATATGAAGTATTTTCTGCCTTTCCAATTATTTGCAATCTTGTGTATGTTTCCATTAATATTGTGAATGTTGAATTCCCGATTAATCATCTTACCTCGTTGCAAATTCAGTAATTTCTGCATTATATTAATGTGTATCTCAGAATTTAGCAAAGATTGTTGTGATTCTATCCCTCAATACATCAAATTTTTACCCTTAATTATCTTTCGAAATCGGTTGGCCTGTGCATCATAAATTCATTGCATATCAATTGTGCATGTAATTTGTCAAATACCTCATATAAGATGGGTGTATCACCTCATTTTTAATTTTATTTTACAATCATCTTTTACCGTTAAACCCCAAAAAATTAGTTTAGGATACATCAATAAAGAACTGGCCTTGATACCGGACACTCACCTCAAAATAGGTATACTCACACACCTGAGGTGTTTCCTTTGTATCTATGAAAGAGAGAGATAAATTTTGCAAGCTTAGAACACTTGTAACCATCTCTCTACAGGTGTACTTTCGAGAGATAACAAAACACAATACTAAAATAACAATAAAACAAGTAAGTTCCAAAGCACAAAGTCTCCATACTAAAGCCACGAAAGAGAAAGGAACATGGGGATCAAATTATGCCTCACAAGGGTTTGGGTTCCCACCATAAAACCTTCAAGAATTCAATCACAACCAAAAATCACTTATACTTCCCTCCACGAAAATAACTCTTATGTCTCCCTCCAAGAAAAATAACTCTTATGCCTCCATCACTCTTATGGCTCCACTAATAACACAAAAATATAAGCAAAATTTTTACTTATCATAAGGTGGGACACACGACCCCAACTCCTCTCAAAAATATTGAATAAAAACTCTTATTCCTCCCTAAAAAATATCTCCATTTCCATTTTCTCCTACACAACCTAAGGGCCATTCTACTTCCCAAAATCACACATGCAACAACCATTCATTCACAAATATATGCACAAAAATTAGCAAAAGAAAACATGGGTGAAGACCCTACCTTTCCATTGTAAGAGTTTGCAATCCACAATCAAGTTCCAACATTTTCAAGTCCAAGAAATCACAAGCTATCTCCAACTCCAACAAGCCCTCCACCAAATACAAGAGAGAAAAAAAAAGCAAGTAACCCCAAATCCTCAAACAAATTACAATAAATATAAAGGAGAAGAGAGAGAGGTGATGTGACTCTATGTAGGATGCCACATCATTTCTTCTCCACTCCACATCACAAGATAACACCTAATCTCCAAATGACAACCCTCTACACAGTCAAACTCAAACCCACACCCCTAAAGGACACACTTAAATACTCTTGTAAGAAAAGTGCAATTAATTGTTCTTTTCTCCATTAAAACAAAAAAAGGCCTAAAATAAGCCCCTCACATCATAGGCATAGTGGGTGGGTGACTTTAAGAGGTGTGGGACAAGCTTAACCTATCCCACAAGCCTCCAAAATTGGCATGAAAGTCAAAATTCGAAATGTACATGTAAGGTTGAGTGCACCACACTCAAAAGTAATTAAAATATTTCAAATCCAACATAAACCAAGACTACCAACTAACATTAACTACCCCCTCTTCTTACATCCTAATTTACACTAGTTAATCCAATCTAATTAACTTAAATTGATTAATTAACAACAATAATAAAAGTGACTCAAAATACTAACAAAATACAGCTTAATCACAAATAAATACAAGCAAAAAGGGATAACCACAATTTACCTAAGGTCACATTTGAGGTTACCCCCAATGGGGACCTCCTAAAAAACTAACAATAACATCAAAACATTTACACTAGTTGCCTAGCTGACATGTTGCCGATACCACAAATTCCTTCATTGTTGTTCTCCTATCCCCTTTTGTTTGTTTTGTTAAAAATTCTTGCAAAAATAAAAACGATACCTTTCTGGCCTCATGGCCACATTAACGACATCAAGATAATAAAACACATATATTTATATATCAATTCACATCATCAAATATCATAACCAAACCTTCGGTAAAACTAAGTAATTCACCAATTGTTCAAATTTCCAACATATCGATTCTACTAATTCATCAATTTGAAATAATATCACAAAACCAACTAAATCAAATACAAATATCTATATATCAAGTCCATTGTGTCAAGACAATAGTAACATTAGATCATCAATTCTTTGTTATGTCAATCCATGCATATAATTCATCGTATACATCACATCATGTCAAAAGTCTAACATATCCCTAATGTCTATCAAATAATATAATCAAATAATATACAATAATGTACATCAAAGTCCACACTACAACCATACACTCAAAATAACAATCAAAACACGATAGTAATCATGATGTCCCGCAAATCTCATCAAGATGCTAAATATAATACAACAACAATGTTCAAGATTATAATCACCTGAAATTGAAATCATAGTTTAATCAGTGTTGAAGAGGAGTGGGCATCGTAAGATTGACCATGCCTTATTTTTAGATAAGGTACATGTAGTTATTTTATTTAATCCCAAAGATATTCCATATGCTCAAGTAACATGTTAATAAAATTGATTAATCAATGTCAATGGCGAACCTATGTTTAACTTTTAGCGATCCCTATTTTACAAGGTTTATTATTTAAGGGATGAATGTTCAAACTAATGAAACAACATAAAGGCTCAAGGAATTGATGAGGTATAAAATTGTGAGGAATAGGAATAGGGAATGGTCTAACTGATGGCACGCCATAAGGCCTCAAGGTGATGGCTAACCCTAATTTACAAGGTTTATTAATTAAATGAGAAATACTCTAACTGATTCACTGGAGTGTGTTGAAAATAGAGTAATATTCCTAATGAAATGTCAGAAGGGCTCAAGAAGTTGAGTAGTCAAGACCTAATACAATTGTGAGGAACATGAATGGGGTAGATAAATTTTTCAGATTAAATATATGGTTACGATCTTTACAATGATATTTGAAACCGTGATAAAGATCCGAAGATAAGGAGGGATGTAATTTGAGGATCAGAGTACCTCACATATCAAAGAAGACAGAGAACATGTCACCCTCCAACCACAATAGGTATATTACACAAGATATGGATTCCATTCTTCACATTGCATTAAATTGTAATTAGGGGGTTTTTAAAGATCCGACATATGAAATCCCATCAAGTTTTAGTTCCGAATATTTTCCTCCTCTCAATTGGAAGAGATAGGAATATGAATAGTGAAAATAAAGAATAAAAAGAATGTATTTTTCATAGAAACTAAAAATAGAACTATTTGCACTAATTTGCACTCCTTATTATTCACATATATATCAATTACATGTGTCTCATATTTACAAAGGAGTAAAATTGAAAAATAGAGCACGAAGAACAATCAAATTTATTTATCTTTTCCTAAATTTGATAATTAAGATAGACTCAATTGTTTGTTTAAATAAAAACTACAGAATTGTACATGCATCTAAATTAAAAAAACTGTTTGCGTAAATATAGATTATATAATGATAAATTATCTAATTTTGAAACACTCACTACAACATACTAGACCTTTTACCACAATTTTTCAACAATAATTTTGTGGTTATATAGTATTTCAAAAATTAAAATTGTGGCATTGAAAATGTAGCTAATCCATATTTTGATATATTATTGTAGTTTTTCGACAATTCATTCTACCATGAATGGTCCACAATGCATAAAATTTGTAGCTAACCTCCATTTTTTAATTGTACATTGTCCACATTTTGTGATGTTTGTAGCATTTCTATAAAAAAATATTGTTAGTATTCCACAATTTTCACCAAAATGTGGTTTTTTTATAGATTAAATATTTGTAGTAATTCTACAATTTAAAATTTTGTAACGTTCATCAATGTTATATTTGTGTATATTTCAACACTTTTTTCTACAATTATTCTTACCACATAAAACTTGTAGGTGGAAGCTACAATTTGATTGCCACAATAATTAATTGTGAAATTATTTTTTAAGAAAATGTAGAAAAATTACTATTAACAACCAATTTTACATTCATTTAAATAATTCTTAATGTAGATTGTCTACATTTAAAACACACACAAATATACAATTTTCTTATTAAATATGAATATATTTCTAAAAATATATATTTTTCATTTTTATATATTAAAAAATATATTAGAATCTAATGAAATGTTTACTATTTACATGATCTAATCTTAATAAAACTATTTAAAAATCTAAATATTTTTTTCCTTAGGCTCATTGGGATCCGTGAGTAACTGAGAAATAGTTAGAGCTTACATGAGTTATCCCTAAGCACAAAAAGACTCGGAAACATACATAACCTCAAGCAACCGGAGGCACAATACTATAGCACCACATGTGACCTATTAGATTAACAACTTGAAATGGACAATAACACCAAGATCTTGGCTATCAGTTTAGGATTAAAATTTTCAATAATTGAGCTTATGTTTATTATTTGTTATTAATTGCATCACCAATAATCTCCGCAAGAACATAATCCATTTTTGAAGTGATGGAAACATTAATATTTAATCTTAACATCGGTATACGGAAATTTATACTTATCAAATTCAAAATCACAGTCACTCGTGATTAACTTGTCCGCCCATAACTCGCATAATGATTTAGAGGCATTCAAATTCTAAGCACCATCATAATATTGAAAAGTACATGTTTCCAAAGATTTTTTGTTGCGTTTTACTAATCTCACCGTAGTTGTTTCCACATAAACACATTAAATTTCGGGAAGACTGGATCCATTTTGTATGATTTTCTTCTTCAATTTTGTGTTCAAGTAATTCTTGATTTCATTATCGGTTCGCCCTGGAAGTCTGCTTCCAATAAGTGACCCTGCATATAGCAAAATGGTACATAGAAAATAGGAACTGGTAAGACAAAAATGAGAAAAAATAAAATATTTGATTTAAGTTGAAGCATATATCATGAAAGCTTAATGGAAAACATAAAACACGAGTATTAAGTTCATGAAATCATTCCTAAATAAGTTCATGGTATCATTGCTATGATAACTTATGTATGATAATAAATAGGATCTTGTGAAAATCCTCAAGTTCTGTATAAGATCCATGATCCATCATTTGCATTAATATTATTGCAGGGTAATAATTTTTATACCTTTTGCCAAAAAGTGCATGCAGTCTAATAATGATCTCCTCTTCATCCGTAGAAATTTTTCCTCTTGATTTCAGGACAAAGATAGTTCAACCACCACAATGTACAACTCTTTCCACACCGCTTCAGACCTAAATCACAAATTTTCAGTAACCTTCTAAATTTACTTTTAAAAAGTGTTGCTTTAAAATATAATCAAAGGATGAGCATAATTTCATTAAACATTCACCTGTTTTTTGAGGGAGAGTTTTCTACCCACCTGTGCCATGAAAAGGGATATATTTAGTCAAAATCATGTCCTCCACCGCATTCCAGCCACTCTGATTGAGGACTGCTTCTTTTGAATAACAAGGAGCCCCACCCATATTGACTGAAATTAGAAACGCTTAAGGTAAATAACTGTGTTGGGTTATGTATTGATATAAGTACATTTATAGTGAAAATACGAAGATGCAGGTAGTTAGACATGAATCCAATCAATATTTCAGATAATGCAATATAAAATTTTTATTTACTATAATCTGGATTTGCGGATTTGCCATTGTTTGTTTTTTTTTCGAAGAAAAATATGGTAGAACTCGAGTTAAGGTTGTTTTTCTAAGGGCGAAACATACCCGTGTTGAATTATTATTATTTTAATTTTTGTTTTGTGGTAGGAAATTAACAAAATCAATTACAAACCAATGATGTCAATGTTTTGCAATGGATATTTGATACGGACTTACAGTGAATGGGAATCAAGATTTCCGTATAGAGTTGTTTGATGAAAGAAATGGCCGTAAATTTGAGTGACGAAAACTCTCTGCCATTGTTGAAAAATAATTATACAACTACCATTCTGGAATATTGAGTCGACATTCAAAATTTAATGAGTGCATGCATATAAAACACTGGTAAAGGTAATGCAGTTTGGCCTCAAGCCATAGATTGCCATTCAAGGGGTGAGAAAGATAATAAAAAATAATTTTTGAAAACTTGGAATTTCCGTAGGCTAAACTACATTACCATATTTTTGTGAGACTAAATCCAAGTAAACAACATCTGCACTTTCAATTTTGGCAGTGTCTTCAACCTCGACAGAGAGATCGAACCCTATTATTAAAAATGGCAACCAAATATATTATTAAAATATGTCCGCCATTACTATTATTCACCTATATTACATGCCTACGTGGCACAAAAATGCTGCATGCCGAACACCTAATAGTTTGAATTGGTCATTCTCAAGATAGTGACATCCTTAAAATAAGTGAATTGGTTTGATTACGGTTTTAGCCGGAGTTGGTCAAAGTTTAAATTTAAACTTAATCTTATCTACCCGTAAGTCTAGCATTTGCATGCAATTTGTAAATGTTTGAATTTATTTTGAGTATAATTCTTTAAAAAAGAATTCAAATTATTAGATTTTACATATACCTATTGCATAGTTAAAATATTTTAACTTTTTTAAATTTTTATGTGTTATATGAATGTTATTTAAAGTGTAGTTTTAATATTATTATATTATTTTCTTCAAGTATTTTTTTAATGAAAATATGATTCATATTTTATTTATTTTTTAAAATAATATAATATTGTAGATATTTATGGAGAAAGTGTTGTAGTTGTGAATTAGCTACAAATTATGAACACTTATATAAAATTGTGGAACATTCACAACATTTTAAAATGGAAAAATTAAATAAGATTGTGAATTTTCAATAAGAAAGTGTTTTATATGTGAATTAAATATAAATTATTAACACTCACATAAAATTGTGAAAAATCCACAATATATAAAAATGAAAATTTTGAATTATAAAGAGGTGCCACATATATTCTACATTTATTATTTATAAATAAATTAATAATTCTCTATAAAAAATTATTTATATTAATAAGAATAATAACAAACAAGAATTTTAATTATACATTTATTATTTATAAAAGAATGGGTTATATTTTAAAAATTAATTATAATTACAAAAATAAAAAATATTACATAGATAAAAATATTTAATTCTTCTTAACGAACAATGGAGTAAACATATTTTAATATAATTACATTTCCGTAATAATTAAATTCTAATTTTTTACAATTTTTTGTAATATTATCTATATATCTATATAGCTATAAATAAATATAATTATATATAATAACGTGGTATTTTCAAATTATTTAATATTGAATTTTACTATTAATATAATTTTATGATCAATTTTAGTTCTATTTTCTAAAAATTGTAGAATTTCTATGAAGAATGGTTGGATTTGTGACTTTTCTATGAATTATTATCACTATATGTAAATTGTAGAATATCCACAATATTTAGAAATGACCAAATGAAATTTTTGTAGAGATGCTACAAGTATTCTACAATTCTTCTAAATTGTGGCAATATTGTGGAATAATTGTGGTAAAAAGGCTTGTTTGTTGTAGTGACTCTACCTTAATTTTGACGTTCTATATTATATCACTCTAAAGCTGAGTCTAAAATTATTTTTATGCATTTATGGAGTGGCTATGTATCTTTGGAGTTGGATTGTATATTCATGGAGCTAACTTATATATTTTTGAAGCTTACATAAACATGATAATATATGCCCAAAAAATTCTCAAATAATCAAATGGTTATTTTCCTATAGGCATTTTAAAAATATTAGCTAATTGGTCTTGAGATCTGCAAAATTGTATACATATCTCTTTATTATTAACCAACTCCCAGATGAAATGATATTTTGTGTCTATATGCTTACTATACTTGTGAAAGAAAATATTTTTAGACAATGTAATGGCTGACTAGATGTACTAGATCCAAGAATGATTTGTAAAGGATTTGTTTTTGGTGTTCTTTGTGGAGTATCTTACATAAGTGAGGTTGATCAAACTTGGTATACCTTTTAGATGTGGATAGAGGTGTAGATTTTACAATGAATTATGGTTCTTGTGCAGGAGTGGAAGAAATTATTGTATGAAAATTACCTTGGAGTGCTAGCTTATGATCTACCATATCATCTTGAGGAACAATTCCCGCTATAATAATAGTTTTTCTATACTTCCATCCCAAGGTTCATTTTCAACTAATTGCAAATCTCTACTTATTATAAATTTTCTAGTAATTTCGTTAAACATTATTTAGTCTTTAGTATCCTCTAAATATCTAACAAAAATAAAATTTTCTCCTTTTTGTGTAATTTATTTCTTAACTCATCGGAACATGTGAATATGAAAAACAACAAAAGATTTTTAAGGGATCAACACTTTGTTTTATGCCACCCGAAGCCTATTAAGAAATAATGTTTCTAATACTTTTGGTTTGACATATGATTTTAATATAAATAGTAGTTCTTATTAATTTTTGCCTATAATCATCTGGGTATATATATTTTTCCTTCATCATACTTCTATCCATATCCATTATTATCGTTTTCCTTCTCGCTACACCATTTTTTTATGGCGTGTACCTAGTATTAAATTACTTTTGGAAACCATGTTTTTCGCAAATATTTAGAACTGCATTATATGTATACTAACATACTCTAGTTGTCCTAAAAAAACTAATTTAGTATCCACTTTACTTCTCCAATAGAGCCTTGAATTGTTGAAACATAGCAAATGTATCATATTTGTGTCTCAAGAAATACACCCATGTTTTTCTTGTATATTCATTGATAAAAGTCGGAAAAATATAAATAACCTCACATCGAAGATGTTTTTATTTTTCCACATAAATATGATTGAATAATATCAAGTGGTTCCATTCCTCTTATTTTTTTCCCAAAATACATATTTTATAAATCTTTTTAGTTTTTTGAATAAAAGGAAATCTTTTAACCATTTTTCTCTTATGTAGTAAATTCAATAATCTAAAATTTAAATGCCCAAATATAAGATGACATAGCTATGATTCATATTTTCTTATTGATTGGAAATTTGATTTTGTTTATTTTTATCACTAATTTTGGCTATTTCATGGAAGATATGAAGTACTCTGGACTGGAATGAGAATTTTTACCTAGACAACAACTTGCAACTATGTATGTTTTTCGTTAAGGACTCTCCACACTCTGCACTAGATTTGTTATATTCTTCGTTAAAGGCAAAGCATTGTGGACTGAGCACAATATATTATTATTTATGTAGACACAAAACAATGCACTTTGTGTCATTATCTAATCTGATTGCATAATACTATTTATATGGTGTCTAAGTAATAAAAGAACTAATTAACCCATGCCTTTGTCTACCTTTCTTTGCCTTATGCTTATGTTTTTAGTATTGCACTCTTATTTTCTTTGTCTATCTTTTCACCTTTTGAAATTTTTCATTCTAGACAATAATATCCTCGGCCAAGACACCGGTTCAAGTTCCCACGTCCCCTGGGCGCCCTTGTCCTCTTTGTACTTTGTTCACACTTTGTAGGTACTTTATATTCATTTGAGCATCTTATCTTTTCGGTAGTTAGGATATTCAAGGTTAATTACAAAATTCAAGAAAAGGAATCACATAAATATAAACTTATGTGATCATAATAAGGGACCAAGAACTAAGCATATATTATCTCCACCTAAGGTTACATCCATCAAAGGAATCTATAGCAACATCTACATCCATATAGCTCCATCACAAGGGAAAAAGGTTGGTTCACCCGCATCACACTTCATATGAGGGTAGTTTAATGTTTCCAAGTACATATTATTTACATTCTACATGTATCTACTTACTCATTATCCACATGCGATTGACAAAAAAGTAAACTAGGGCACAACTCTTTACGCACACAAAGAACTATATTGGGTATGAGATGTAGTGTACAAATCAGTTATAAGTCCATAATTTTTGCAAGTGAGGATAGTCTGATCTCTTCATTTGCATCTTTCTTTTTTAGGTTTTTATACTTTGTTTAGGGTTTTACATGTGATTCATTCATTCTAGATTTAGAGAGACCTTTGGAAGAATTTAGAGACATACAAGCGTTAAAAGTAAAACAAGTACAAACCTCTAAAGAACACCTCATAAAATGTTTACTAAGCATATATGTAGACTAGGGCACCCATAATCTAAGACAGGTGCCCATAGGTTCCCCTATCCTTATCGAGGAGCCCCATTGTAGTAAAATATAACGGATTTTCATTTTTCTAGGATTACATGTATGACGGTACTTCAACTCTGTTCAACCAATATCCACTTGTGACACGATCTAACAACCTTTGTAAATCAGCTAAAGGTATTATAGCCCTCTTTAGGCATTAGATTTACGTATTTTCTATCTTATTTTTCTTCGGTATTATTTCCTTTTTTACATATAAATTTATTTAGTGCAAAATTGTATTAGATTAAGCTAATATATTACATTTTAGCATTATCGGTTTGGTGAACTTGACCGATCAAACTATTTCTTTTGAATATCTCTTCTCCTTATCAATTCATGACTAAATCATCTTATCCTTATTTCACACTAACTAATTTCTCAAGTATAGTTACTAATGCTACTAATTTAATCCAAGTTTGTACTCAACATCATTCTCACTTTATTATGCCTACGGCTGATCCCTTCATCAATGTAATAACTACTCACCGTTCTCTTCCTCCTATGGATCCACCCACTTCTCTTCCTCCACCTATAGATTCATCAACTCCATCTTCTCTTTCTAAGGGATATGATATCATTGAATATCTAGAAAATACACAAGCTAAAATTTCCCTATATAACTCATTACGTAATGCACCGACTATCATCAAACACTAGAAGTATCCCTCTCGTGTCATTCATATAGAAAGTGATAATTTTTGGTGGCCGTCACAATCCTCATTAAGTCTCTAAAAAATATTCCACATGCTATATAATTTACTCATGAGGACATATCATCTTAAGCTAACAAAAATCTATGTTCACCCTTTCCTATTACTTCCATTATTAGCACAACTTTCGTCAAACATGTACCTATTCATAATGGGTCAGCTATCAACCTATGTGCTAAATCCCTTTTCAAAATATTACGTATTAATTATAACCTAATTTATAAGACCTCTACTCTTATTTGGGGTTATAACTCTATTACTCGTACATGTCAAGGAACTATTTCACTGCATATTCGGGTCAGGCCTAAGAGTATCTTCACAAAATTATATCTCATGAATGCCTCATTTTAATTAAATATGTTACTCAGTAGACCTTGGATCTAAAAATGCAAGTGATCCCATGTACACTCCACCAAGATGTCAAATTATTACATGACTTTGTTATGAACATACAATTTCTTTTGATCCTAAACCTTTCAAATTATGTCACATACACCTGTTACTACTATGCCTATCCCTCCTACAAAACATATTCCATACAATAGCGTTGACACATCTGAAATTGGTCAATCTATGGCTTCACAATATTCCTCTACCACTCCGGGTATTCCATATATTTCTACTCATAGTACATTGATTATGTCACCCACCAGTATCTGCTACGATGAATCCTACCGATCCACCTTTTGAGACTCTTCCCACTCCTCCATCTAATACAAATCTTAGCAATATACTCCACAAGGCTACAACCTCATAATGCTAACATAGGCAATTATGAGGATTCGATGATGAATTAAATGCCTTAGAACTTATTGATGAAGCATTAAGCTAGCTTAATTTTTCTGCTATCGATGTAGATAAGTCCTATTTCAATGAAACCTTTGTGGTTTATGGCCCAAGATAAAATACAAATTAAACACCCCTCTTTCTACCAATGCTATGATACTTTATCGGGGTTTTTTCAACACCTTATATGTTGTTTCGCCTCAACCGATCAACTTGTATCTCCACCCCCACCTTTCACATGTACACTATTCATCAACAACTCTGTTTAGAATCATATTTTGGTCGATTGTACATGTTAAGATACTATTTTCACACATGATGGCTTAACTAGGCTTGGCTTGATGCTTGATAAAATTTTACCGCCAATTCACTCACCTCACCTTTACCATGGTTATTATCACATTATGGCCACCCATGGTTTTCATGTGTTTCATTTGACAGTCTATGTAACACCTACCCCTCGCACTTGTCCACTAACACTTGGGAAATATTTTCTTGACTATATTAGAGGTTCTATTGAGATCAACCAAACTTCTATCACATTATCTATGCCATTAGGAAATGTTTTTATTACTAATTATTCATCCCCTAATTATTCTCTAAAAATTTATCATTGGTATGTACATGACTATCCACGAGTGCCATTGAATGATGAAGAGTATGCAATGAACATCTACACCTTATGCCACAATGGCTATTTGTATCACCAACGTCATTATATTGGTTATAATGTTTATAACGATGCTCCAATAGGTTTTAACCATGATGAAGATGATCTTTTAGACATTGTCACATGATCATATTCACCACTACACACTAGGGGCGTCATGCATATTCTCCCTCTAATTGAAAACACACATCTTATACCACACGTAAACTAATATCAAAATGACCCGATGACACACTCTTGTGCTTCGGTCCACACTTGAGTGTTGAGGGAATCCTATACACATGAACCTCACACACTGCACAATAGACACTATGTGTCACACATCATCACACATCTTACATACATATATCCAACATCCTAAATCTCAGGTCTTACGTATTACATATACTATGCATCTACGATCTTACATTACATAATATACACCCTACGTTAGAAACTACACATCTCACATTACATGACGTCTTCTCATGACCACATCTATTACACAAACTACGCATTTTTACACATCTACTTTTACACACCGCACTCACTATTTGATGAAACACTTTCGTATCACAGTCCACATTGGACCATTTAGGGTACACAAGTCAAATGTACCTCATCACACTCATACATTCAATCATTGAATCATGATACATTCCTATATTTGTGATATATCTTGTGTAGGCTATATCATCATTTCTTCTAGCACCCTTTAGTGATATACACTTTAGGATAAATCGTCATTTCTTCCACTATCTTGTAGTGATATAAGCTTTAGGATATATCATCACACATTCTCACACCTCATTTTTATGATGCATATAATCATTGCACATACATCACACCATACTACACATAACACATAGTTTGACCATTTCTTGATGACATCCTCTCATTTACGGTTCATTTTTGACCTATGAGGGGGCATAATAAATTAACCTCAATGAATATAATTCCATTCAATCGGGGTAACATGGCTCCTATCATTCACTCTGCTTTCCATTCCCTCCATCCACAACATAGTGCATATGTTTGTTGCATTTACTCTTTCTGAATTTACTTGTACATGTTCACGTTATTACACATGCTAGATGGATATATTATATGTCATTATCTTGACCATACACACATGCACGTTAAATTTTTTTCTAGTTGTGACCATGGATTAAACAACACCATTACATGTAGAATGGATGCTTGACAGAGTACCCAATACCGGTCTCATAGTGGCTCGTGGAGGAGTCCACTTTCCTACACTAGAGGTGTTATTATTTCATTTTCTTCATAACACCCTCCTCTATCAATTTATACATGATTTGACATAAATTTTATCCTTCTAAAATACTAACGAGTGCTTCATGTGCAACATATTTTATGCAACTTTAATTGATTCCATGGTTATTTATTACATTGCTTGTCATTGTTTGTTATTTTTAAGGGATTTTCCGTTTGTCTTAGATGCAGACTTGTCTCATTTTGCAAGCATTGTGTCCTTGATTGTTTTACAACACCATGAGTGGTGTCCCATGTTTACAACCCACTTTTTTTTGTCTACAATTTCTTCTTGGGTGTTTACATTATCTAATTACACATTGTCTTCCTAGTTTACGCTTTGTATTATATATGGATATTTGTTTGTACTAACATTTTTCATATCCACTTGTTTGCATGTGCCTTGGTTTCTACCAAGCACATCCCCTTCCCCTATAGAGCACAATTTCAACGGTAATTCCTATTTTGGGCCACATTATCCTACAATGACGTCACATGTTCCCCCAAAGAGGCGGGTATCCTTTGGTGAATCAGTTACCCCATACCGTGGTCTACACATAGTACCTAACAAAACACAATATCAATACAACACAGTTCAAGGATAAGACCCGGACTTGGGTCCTTAGTATAGTGATGGATTTCCTAGAGTTCCTATAACTATAGGGAAATTACATAGCGATTTGGTTCAGGATAGTCTTCAAAACTCATACAAAACGGATTTTATAGGGAATAATTTCCTTAGAAGATGAGTTAGTACACACCATCTGTAGTGGTGTTTTATTACGAGGATCATATAAAGGTTCTTGGATAATACCAGGACTATCGGATCACCAAAAAACTCAATAGTATAGAGATATCTATAATTTTGAGAAGCGTTTTAAGGTTAGAGGATAAATCAAGCTTTCCACCCTATACTTCTCTGGTCGGTGGCGTGAGATCACCTAATAAACTCACGCAATTTGACATCATCCATGTGATACTTTATACACTCTTTCTTTATTGCGGATCAGTGCACATGTTCCTTTTACCCATTTTCATCATTTTCGTTTACATACTTCCTTACATTTTTTTATACATATTTGACTACTTGATTATCTTCTCTTTTGTAGTTCTATCCATATGGGAAGAAATCAGTCAAAAACATCAACAAAAACATCACCCACATAGTACTAAAAATAAGTACGTCACACACATCAGAATTTACACACGTGTTTCCACCCTAGGTTCATTTTCATCACCTTTTACACTTTTTCTTCTTTAGTCTCGATGCTCAATATTTTTATCACTCTATGCTTTATATAGTCCTTCGTCACACTTTCTACATCAATATACATTGATATTAGGTAAACATGTCTATATACTTTATGTTACCGAGCGCATTCTCGCTCACCAACATAAAGTGGGGGTAAATGTAGACACAAAATCACACACTTTGAGTCTTTATCTAGTCTCGATTCCATACTACTATTCATATGGTTCCTAAGTAAGGAAAGTAATAATTAACTGATGTTTTTGGCCACCTTTCTTTGCTTTCTTCTTAATATTTCACTCTTGCAATATTTCTTGCTGAGTCTATCTTTTCACCTTTCGACATTTATCATTCTTGACACTAGCACCCAGCCAGGATGCCAGTGCTAGATGCCCTCATCCCCTCTGGGAGCCATTGTCGTCTTTGTATTTTCATAAAAATTATGGGTCCTTTATAGCCATTTTAGCATCTTATGTTTTTTAAGTTTTCCTTTAGGGGTTAATTATGAGATTCAAGTAGAGGAAACATATAAATATAAATCTATGTGATCTTACTAATGAACCAAGCAAGAAGCATCTACTATATCCACCTAAGGTTTCATCCATCTAGCTCCATCACAAGGAATAAAAATATTTTTCATCTACATCACACTTCATAGGAGGGGATTCTATTATTTCCATGAACTCATTATTTAAATTCTACAACTAGCTACTTTCTCGTTATCCACTTGTGACTGAAAAAGAACAACCAAGGGTATAATTATGCACACAAACATAACTACATTGGTTCTAAGATGTAATGTAGTTCTCATGATAAATCCATATTTTTGGAACCTTAGGACAGTCCAACCCCTTCACCCGTGTCTTTCTTTTTTACGATTTGATGCTTTGCTATGGGTTTTATAGGTGATTCATTCAATCCATATTTACAAATACATTCGAAGAATTCATCCAAAAAGTAGAACAATTGCGTACTCTTATAAAACCTCAAAGGAGGTTTTTTGAGCATTTACGTAGACCAAGGTGCCCATGGGTGCCCCTATCCTTCTCCTAGAATCCCACTCCAATTAAATCTATCGGACTTGCATTTCTCCAAGCTTCATTGTGACCATCCTTCATTTATGCTCAATCGGTCTCCACTGCAACGCAGCCCAACAACATCTGTGAGTCAACTAAGGCACTTATAATCCTATTTTAACATTGGGGGTTCATATTTTCTAGCTTAGTTTGTTTAGGTATTATTTTAGTATTTTAGTATTCATTTATTTATTGCAAACCTGCATTAGATTAGCCTACTATATTACATTTAAGCATAATCACACTATAAAAAGGGGGTGTTTTGAGACTAAAAAGAGATAACACTTAACCAAATCATATCAAATATAGAAAATAAAAAAATTGTATATTGTCTCAAAGGGGTGCCTCTAATATTGTCTCTAATTACTGTCTCTCTAGAGACACCATAGATTGATACATAATTTTGTTGGCATATTATATTGTAATTGATGTCACTTGACCTTCCATCTCCACCTTTCTGTTGGGATTTCATTCCCTCAACTTGCATGTATAAATACAGATGTAATACTGAATTATGAGATTCCAATGTAAATCAATCTTTCTTATTTACTATCATTGGTATCAGAGCTTTTATGATCCTTTTTTTCATAGATGTGACTTATAAAGTTATTTGTGGAATGTAAAAACTAGCTCAATGATTGAAACATGGTTGGAGGAATATGGACATGGTAAGAGTTTTATTTTATTTTGGCATTTCTTGTTGTTTTATTTGGCAATGACCAATGAAAGGATTCTTGTGTGGAAATTAGTGAAAGGAGATGTGAATGTGTAAAGGCTTGTCTTGAAGAAGTGATTCTTTTTGTTACATGGACTTTCCTATAAGGAGAAGAAACTAATTCGATTTAACTATTTACAAATATTTGGACACCTATGCTTATAGCGCCTTTCTCACTTGTGCGTCAAACCTAACAATTTTTGTAGACCTATACTTTTGATGTTATGGAGATATATCATTGTTGTCTTTGGCTGCATGGAGATTCCATTTACATAAGGACATATTAATTCCACTTTCGCTCAATGAATTGACATTCTACCGACATGGTGATGGGACAAATACATACAATTGTATATGATGGGATGGTGCTCACTAAGATTGCGACATTTAGGATACTATATGAAGAAGTTAGGCTTAGATGGGAGTATCTCATCACAAAATATGAATCGGTAGAAACGATAGTTAATTATCTATATGCTATTTGGAAACAATACCATATGGAGATTACTACGTGCCATCCTCTCGCAACAATTATTAGAGGAAAGACAACAAAAAGGGATATATGCAACAATGATGATCGTTGTTCGACAAATAATTATCCTCAAAGCTATATCTTTTAATTAAGTAGCATGTTATAGGAGCTTGGAGGATAATTTGCGTCTGCTCATTAGTTGTTTATGATGAGGTCACAACATTGATTTGGTGACATGTATTTTTAGCTTAGTTTGTTTCTTTTTGGTGTGTGTTTATCAATAAATATGTAAAGAAATATCTAGTTGTGTACATCCTTGTAAACACCTCGTAGTTTGATAAAAGAACTATTATCTCTATTATTGAACTAACTATTCTCTTCCTCACCAATTGATGACACATTGTTAGTTAGATCTATCTAACTCCCCTTTTACGAAACTCTTATGGTCTTATTCCTCTTATAAGTCAATTAAATAGGCTATTATATCCTCTTCTTGGCTAGAATCCTCTTCTTCACCACCTCTATTAGCTTCCTGGACTATCAATCCATTTCATTGGATTGATTAGGCCTTCGAAACCTTCCAGAACCCTAATTTCTCTCTAAACAAGATTAATTAGTCTAACCTACGTTAATTACCCTAAAAATGATAAACCTCTTTTAAACTTAGTCAAATATTGCTTTGACTTGCTAATTAACATATTAACTCCCTTTGAGTCCCACATACCACAAAATTCCTTCAATTTCCCAAATGGAAAACTATAAATAGCCCATTACTCACCTCTCATTTTAAAGAACACTTATTCCCTTTAACATAAACTATAGTATTATTGCTAGGATTAGGAGCTTTATTTCTTCTTATTTAGCTTTATTGCTTCGTGTTTTGCACTTCTCAACACAACATGGAGTAAATGGGAAGAACCATTTCCTTAAAGCAATTAATGGTGAGATCCCATTCTCGTAAAGCATAAACTGATTGCTTAGATACTTATTAGGCTCATTTAATTAAGCTTTCAAGAATAGAAGTTAATTATATTTTCTAAGTTTTCTTGTTTTCTTTAAACTAATGCATGAAAAGTAGGAATCCTTGTTTATTTCTAAACCAATGGTCCATTGATCGCTTTGCAAAAATATTTATGGTTCTTGAGTGTTATTACGCCATTCCATAGCTTTTACAACCTTTCTTTTAACACATTTGGCACGCTGGTGGGACACTTTTGTCCATCCTCCATTAATGCAGGCATTTTAAGTTTTTAAAAGTTCACTTATAGGTTATTTAGAGGGAACAACTTGTTATTTGCTTATTTCCATTTCTAAAGCTAGTTCAATCACCCTTGTTTGCATATGTTTTGTGGGTTTAAACTAGAAATAAAATTCTTTGACTAACAACTAACCTATTTGCTTTTGAAATTTTCAAAATCCGTGAATTTTGTAGGTTTTTCGGGGTACACGCAGGTGTCTTGATAGAGCGCATCTCCGTTGAAACCCTAGCACTAGTGTTGAGTTAGCCACGCACCCATCTAAGCATATTACACAATTGATAGCTCATTTTAGAATGGGCCGCATCTTTGTCGATAGGTGGGCATCTCCATTGGTTGGTGAGCATACCTTTTACTCTGGATGCATTAGCATATACTATCTTACTATGTAAACTCTGTCATTTTGACCTCACCATGTCTCCATTAAAACATCGGCATCTTCGTTGAATTTTTAGTGTCTCCATGTCTCTAGACGTGTTAGTGTCTCATTGCCATACCGTGTTTTCTGAAAATTTTTCCTACAAGCGTACCCATTGAACAAAGAGTTTATGTGTCAAAACCCTAGCATACCTATCTGATTGACCCACGTAGGTGTTATATCCCTATGTCGAGTTTTCTTGCCATGTGTTTGCATGGTTTGGGTGCATATCCATTGGCTCGGGCATGTTGGTGTCATTCTCGGTTCGTATGCATCTGTGTTAAAATTTGAAAATCTTTCTCCAAGTTGTAAACTCATTTTGTTAAACATTTCTAAGGTTATTTAAGACTAACAAAGTAGATGTAGGGTTTTGTTTTGTTATTTCAACTTGCATAGCTTAAGTGTCTTCATTTCTTGGCTTGCACAAAGCTTGTAAAGTGTGTATGCTCTCTCCTCACGCCTTCTAGGCGATCTTGGAGATCAAAAGCACTTGTACAAATTTATTTCACACTTTAAAAACACTTGTTCTATGATTCTAAAAGAGTAAAATAATTTCCATATGATTTTTCTTAGTGGAATTTCACATTGCCTAAGCTCTTCCTTCGTGCCATTTGGTGATCTTAGGAATCAAAAGTAAAGTGTCAATTCTCATTTTTTTATACCAATTTGTGAAATGTAAAATTAATAAACTCGTTGTCTACAGGACCTAACACTTGTTAAAGAAATGCATTGAAAATCAAACACAAAACCTTCTAATACACATGTTTTCATATAGGCTACAAAAATGTATGCTAATTAAAACCACATTAAGCTAAACAAGATTAAAAACACACCACTTCAATTCACACTATATTGCATGTTTTAAAAAGGGTACGTCCCTATCCACTCAATTTGGAACATAACCCTTTCGCATAACACCTTAAGCTAAAAAAAATGGGGGTGGTTCTAGGAACCCTAAAGTAATCCACCGAGTAACCTCATGCACAAAACAAGAAGCACTCCACTTACCCACTTGACTAGTACGCCTTGTGAGTTAGATTCAAATATTGTCCATATCGTGGCTCTAAAGATGGTACACCTAAACGGACTAGTTTCTCATTGTATCGTAAAGGGGTACCCTAAAGTCTAGATGCTCCCAAATTAGTCATTGCGACTCTTTAGGAAAATCATGCTCACATTTAGACAATATTCGACACGTAGTTGAGAGAAATTATTAAGTAGACCATTCTCTCTTGGAGCCCACTTTGTTAGTCTATTTTAGTGTCAAGCCATCACAAAGTGAAGACTCACTTGGAATCGAACCTTATTCCTCAAACAAGGAGAAGATCCCACATAAGTTTTAGGTAAGTGTCTTTTATCACAAAAATTAGACAAAATCTCACTTATCTTACCTTATTTATCCTCTTGAAAGGAGGTGAAGCTCTCTTTCAAGTGGCGTTTAGTTTATTTTTCATATTTTCAATCTATACCCAAGCATTCCCATTTTCCACTTTTGGCGTGAGGAGGCATACCTTGCGCGTTTTTATCGAGAGATAGTACTCACAACTTTTTTGTCTGTTTATTCCCATCCATGTTTACATCTATCTTTTAAATGTATAAAGTGTGCAGTAAATTTTTCGTATCTTTGATAAATTCATTCAATCTTGATTTCAAGATCATCTTCACTTGTCATGCAAGTTCGGCTCATCATTTGTCTCTTCTTGAGTTGATAGTTTTACTCGTATTCTAGTCGCACAATCTTGGTACTTACATCATGTTTTCATTTTATTTTTTGAGAACGTGATATAAGTCCCTTTATTGCATGGTTACGCTTCTCACAAAATTAAAAACTTCTTTTCATACTTATTACTTGGTTTCAGCTTTCGATGTCATTTGAATCTTTTAAAAATTATCGATATCACCTTATATATATCGTAATGATGTTGTCTTGATATTAAAACCTTGCTTTCTTGGTTAATGTATCGGATAACGTTGTTACACTATAAGCGAATTCCATTTTTATGAATATTTAGCTTTCATCAGCATTCATACTAATTTTAGGTATACCTAGTCGGAGACTGCGCCAATACCGGTGTGATGTTTAGGTATTGTTAGAATTCTAATTTGACCTACACATTGATATGATATTTTCACTATTCATTTAAGGGTATAGGCTTGGTAGCGTCAAAATTGAGTGATCATTACATTTAGGTGTGCATATGAGTGTTTTTTAATAAAAATAACTATATAGCATTACATCTAAGACACACTATGGCATATTTCAAATATCACCTCGAATGACTTGAAAAATCATACAAATGTCTCACTGTTAATGCCTAAAATCATGAATATGGCAACCGACTCAAACATGCATGACTTAGGAGAAAACCCTTTCGAAACCTTCCCATTTAGCGATAACAATTTAGCACCTCTCTTTTCTCAAGTCAAGCATGCAGAGCCATTTATTGACCATAGTGGAGAAGAGTCGACTCTTACGGAGGGAAACAGAGATTAGACCCGAAATATTTGATGAACTCCTATATTATAATAGAGATAAAGTACTCACAAGAGTCTTAGAATTAGGAGCTAAACTTTTACGGGAGCATGAAATATAAACCAATGTCATTAATCACAAAGCGGGATAACGAGTATCACTCTTGGACATAGATAAAGCCTTTGAGATAGGGTACACTTCTAATTCTAGGCAACATCATGCCGCTTTCAAAGGAGACCCATCATGACAACCTCACCATAAAGCTTCATTCAAAGTGACGATTGAGCGTAAAGCTTCACCTCCTCCCAAATTTGATGAAGAAGAGGACCCTCTAGTTTAAGAGGAGATCCTTTAAAAATAGATCTATAAATTGAGCCTAAAATTAGTAAACCTAGGCTCTTAAAGAAGAAACATATACAAAGACAAAGAAAAAACGAAATCTAGCGAGTATCACTTTGATCCATACACCGACACTTGCCTTTAAGGTGACTTAGACAAAAGGACCAATGTCACCTACTAAGGAACAACTCATTCGAAATAATTACAATCAATGAAAGATATGCTTGCTACAATACATGAAGGAAACATATGCCATAATAGGAAATATTCTTATGAAGAACTATGCCCTTATCCTTTTGATAAGGACATGTTACTGTAACCCTTCGCAAAATACTTTACCATTCCCAAGTTTGATAAGTATAAGTGCAAGAGTGATCCTTGTGATCATATAAAAGACTTTTACATGGATTTCTAAGAGGCCGCATGTAGTGATAACTTCTTAATACGAATTTTACCTCGTAGCCTAGGAGCACTGGGATTGGAATGGTTTTATAGTATTCCCAAGGGATCCATTAGTAGAAAACTTCATACGAAATTATTCCTATAACATGGAAAATTATATCACAATGAATGATAGATATACAATACAAAATAAAAACCCAATGAGACCTTTACCGAATTTTTACAATAATGGTGAGGGTTAGCAAGTCGTTTCCCTTGTGCAGTACCAAAAAAATAGTTATTGAGCATATTTTTTCCTAACTTAAACCCAAAAATATCCTTCCATTTATAGATGCACTGTGGCTCAAACTTTGATGAGGTCATAGAGAAAGGCGATCAAATCGAGAAATCACTCATTACAAAGGGGACACTTAAGTCTATCATTAAAGAAAAACATGAATCCAAATCCGTAGACAAACAAAAAAATTTCAATAAAAATAAACATGTTGTTGGTTATGACATTACAGACTCTAAGAGAGTCTAAGCCATGTAGACAGACCCACTTTTAAAGCTTTCACAAGGACCTCATCCCAAGGCTCCCACTAAACGTTCATTTACACCATTAACAAAATCCCTATATCCCATACTAAATCAGTTAGATAATGTAAAAATGGTGGGATATCCAACTGTGACAATACCATACCAAGAAGATGCTCAAAACCTAGGTTGGTTCAAAGACCATGAGTACTACGACTTCCATTGTTTTAAAGGAAACAAGACGATAGGTGTTTAAGACTACGTCACTACATACAAGACCTCGTTGAAGAGGGTAAGATCACCGTAGATTCTCCCCGACTCAGACAAGATACAAATGAGAAAAGGGGTATATACAAAGATCCTTTTCCTAATCATGTAGATAGAAAATAAAGGAAGCTAGATCACGAACAAAAATCTAATGATTATAGGATCTGCTACTTATATATACCCCACTAGTGATAGTCCCTTTTATTCTCTCATAGGATTTATTCACTCATATAATGAACAAGTCAACACTATCCGGATCTTAGAGAAGAGTTATGCAAGAGGGGATGAGACATGCTCATTTAATCATACCGATCCAATTCTTATCCCTCATGAAGGTCGGTATAATTCTCGATCTCCTCAAAATATCTACTACCCATAAGAACATATTGTATAAAACATTGTAAAATTTAGGAGTCTCTATGGATGTAGATCCCACACACCTCTAAAACATGATTGCAAACCTCGAATCTAATGATCATATTACAATTGGTCACACCGCAATCCCACATAACAACCTAGAACACAACTTACCTTTATACTTAGAATTGGTGGTTACCCGTCGCAAAATCAAGAGGGTAGTTGGAGATAGTGGATCTGGTCTAAATATCTACACTTTGAAGTTGGTTAAGAAGCTAGGTCATCTTGAAACAGATCTAGGAGCTAAGAATATTACAATCATAGCTTATGACAATAAAGAACAAGAATCAATAGGTGTTATAGTAGTTCCCATGGAAGTAGGCCCAAATTTTCATGACACAAAATTTCATGTCCTTGACTTAGACCTTCCATATAACATGCTCTTAGGGTTCCCATGGATTCATGCCATGCAAGCCATTCCATCGACTTTCCATCAGTGTATCAAGCTATGTCATGAGGGACAAGTGGTTACCATTCTTGTTTAACCAGAACCATTCACACATTGTAGGGCATTACACAGTTTTTCTCATATGAGTTATGAGTGTCCTTTTGTGGATGTTGTTATCCCCCTAAAAATGGAATATATTAAGAAACAGTGGATTCGAGTCACTCACGCCTTAGAATCAATATTTTACTTCATTAGTCAACCCATTTCCTTAGTGACCCGGTGAGCGATTCACTCTTGAACAGACCTTTGTTAATATCAAATTTATCAAGTATCTCTCGGAAAATAGGGTAAGCCTTATTTTTAGTTCAAGAGCACTCTGGGAGCAAAGTGTCCTAAACCATTGGAATTTTTTTCCATACTTGGTTTCCTATTTGAGGAGAGGAATGTAATAGATCCTACTAGAAGAATGCTAGAAGGTACCATGGATTCATGCCATCAAGCACCCCAAGACATCAAAGGTCACCGCATGATGAGTGTCATGGGTTAAAGTGGGTTTAGATGTGGAATCAATGCACAAGGCTAGCTAGCTAGAGCCTATTCCCATCCCCTGTTTCAATTTGGATAAGCATAGCCTAGGGATAAGACCTCATAACGTTGTATTCTCGATATTAACACCACATCTTCGAACGTGAGGATGTTTCTTCTCATTTGATAGTGACGTGGATTCCCAATGTAGCCTCTACGATAATCTTACTTCTACTAAACTATTCCTAGATTCAAATTGTCCTTACCTTATCTCGAATCCAACCCCTAACTAATTATCAAATAGCCCTTGAGTATCCCGAACTTATAGATTGGGATCAATAACTTCACTTTCCACTAGACATCTTTGAAAATGATGAGGAATTTGTAGAGTTCATGGGACACAGGGGATTCTATTCTAGTCAGGGATCATAAGAAAGGAGTTTCTATTCAACTAGACACTTGTGCATACTTTGGAGAAGGGGCAAAGATGTGTGGATGTTTAAATAAGAAGGTGGTAAAGAAGAGTACAAATACTTTAGAGAAACCTTGCATAAATGATAAACGGAAGTCTCACAGTGACAAACTCTTTGAAACACTTGTAGATAAACAAAATGAAGAGTCTAAAGATGAAGTAGTTTATCCATTTAAAGATGATGATGAGCTACCACAGGAATTTGATCTTACTCTTCCCCATGATCATACATGGATGGAAGATGCGTCTAAGATTCTTGTTAAGGAAATAAATAATGTCAACATTGGCTTAGAAGAGAAACCTCTCATCTCGGAGAAAAAGGTATTTGTAGACCTCTTAAGAGAATACATGGATATATTTGCATAGACATATGCAGAGATTTTTGGTTTGGACCCAAATTTAGTTGTACACAACCTCGTTGTGCAATCAGACATAAAACCCATCAAGAAAAAGTTTAGAAATATGCACCCTAAAGTGGCACTCCTTGCCAAAGAAGAATTAGTTGTTGTTTTCATTAAACCCATTGACTATTCAGAGTGGATCTCTAACATAGTCCCCATGACGAGAAGAAGATTGTTGGCATAATAATTTGCACTGATTTCTATGAAATCAATAAATCATGTCGTAAGGATGACTTTCATCTGCCTAACATTGACATGATAGTTGATTCCACCACTGGTTCTGAAATGTTGTCTTTAATGGATGGTTTTTCATGTTACAATTAGATATGGATTGCAAAAGAGGATCAACATAAAATAAACTTCGTTTCCCTCCGAGGGACCTTTTACTACAAGTGGTCATGCCTTTCGGACTCAATAATTTCAAGGCTACTTATTATTGGGCCATGACTCGTTATCTTCCATGATATAATGAATGACATCATGGAAGATTATTTTGATGACATCCTAGCTAAATCCAAGAGTAGAGGAGAGAAACCTGAAGTGTTGAGACATATTTTTCAGCACCTCGGGGATTATAAGGTTCGCTTAAACACTAAGAAATGTGTCTTTGGTGTTTTATCAAGAAATATCCTAGGATTAATTTTTTCATAAAGAGGGATTGAAGTGTACACTAAAAGGTTGCGGCTATGATAGAAATGCAACCACCTATCACTCTCAAACAATGAGGAGTCTACAAGGGAAAATTTAGGCAATCCATCACTTTATTTCACAACTTGCGGATAAGTGCCACCCCTTTACCCATTTACTGAAGAAGGATGTTCAATTCAACTAGGGACCGATTGTAAAAAGTCCTTTGCAATACTAAAAACAAGATTTGGTCAACCCACATGTACTCATGTTTCCTATCCAGGTGAACCTCTCCTCTTGTACATTTTTGCTACATAGTCTGCTATTGGTGCACTTCTTGCCCAATATGACCTAGACCATAAAGAAAGGTAATTTTACTATCTTAGTCGCACTTTGATTGCTTACGAGTTGAATTACCCGCAGATTGAAAAGGGCTAATTGGCGATTGCCTTTACCTTGCAAAAGCTTTACCATTATATCCTAAACAATAAAACAAAGCTCATATCTAAATTTGACCCTCTCAAGTACCTTTTTTCCAAACCTTCCTTCATAGGCCGAATGGCTAATTGGATCATTCTCTTGAGTGAATTTGATATCAAGTTCGTAAATCGAAATCCTTGAAAGGATAGTTATTGGTTGATCAACTAGCAAAATATCCTCTCCCAAGGATGGAACCTTTGTGCCTAGATCTCGCTAGATGTTTCTATGATGTACATTTAAGATTTTGTAGAATGGAAGGTCCATTTTGATATATCTGTCACCTTCCACGGATATGGATACGGAGTGGTGCTCATCAATCCTACAAGGGATGTCATACAAAGAGAATTCCAGTTGGGATTTCCATGTAATAATAACATTACAAAGTATGAGGCACTCATCATTGGCCTCAAGCTTACTATGACTTGAAATATCAGATAGTTTTGATTCATTGGAGACTCTCAACTTATCTTTAAACAAGTTAATGATGAGTATAAAGTTAAATATGAGAAGCTCATTCCATATAAGAAAATGGTTGAAACCTTGAATGAGTAATTTACACATATAATATTCTAGCCAATGCCAAGGTTACATAATAGATCCGCAGATGCTATGGCTACAATTGGGTCTTTGTTATGTATTCCACCTAAGGAAAGTAACATGGCTTTATTTGTAGAGAATTTACAAGTTCCCGCATATGATATTCCATAATCATGTTCGGCATGTGAAGTTGTTTGTCCCTTATCCCCCTGGTATGACCCTATTTTTCAATACCAACAAGATGACACTTTTCCACCGGACATTACCCATTCTCAAAAGAAATCCCTTATCATGTCAGTATAGCCCATTATACCCTCCTGGGTGGCAGCCTTTATTGTCATGGCTATGATGGGAATCTTGCCGTTATTTGGATGTTGCCAACTCAATCCATGCTATTAAGGAAGTACATGGTGGTATTTGTGGATCACACACTAACGGCATGGTCTTAGCTAAAAACCTTTAAGAATAGGATATTATTGGCCTACCATGGAATCTGAATGCTGCAAGTTTGTAAAGAAATGTGAACTATGTAAAAATTATGGAAACTTAATACATTCGCCAGCCTAGGATTTACAATCTATCACAACGCCTTGGTAATTTTCTAAATGGGATCTAGATCTCATGAGAAGCTCCATCCTTCTTCTTGAGATGGCCACACTCACATCATCACTGCCAATGAGTATTTTACCAAATGGGTAGAGGCTATGCCTCTTGCTTACGTCACTGGTGCATAAATTTCTAAATTCATTATGAACCATCTCATTTTTCGTTATGGTATCCCCTCCATCATTGTCACGATAATGGTTAAGACATTGTGTCATCATTTCCTTATTCAAATCAAGTGGACTACCCCTTATTACCCCCAAGGTAATGGAAAAGAAGAGGCAACTAATAAAACCCTTGTACGGATTATAGAGAAAATGGTCGGTAAGACTGGCCGTGTAATTGGCACTTACGAGATACAATCCACCCTCTGGCCAATTGAACCTCCATCCGTACTCCTACTTTGGTGTGACCCTATATTCACTTGTCTATGGCACTAAAGCCATCATACCTCTAGAAGTGGAGCTTCCTTCCCCGATAATATCTCTCGGAGACTATTTTGATAAAGATGAGGACTAGAGAGTTTCTTGACTAGAAGAGTTGGAATTATTATATGAAAAGAGTATCAGAGAACTCAATCACCTGAAATTCTATCAAAAGATATTATCGAGGGGATACAAAAAATGCATCATTCATCAGGAATTCTATATAGGTGATCTAGTTCTAAAATAAAATAAGAAGAACACTATCAAAGATAGAAAAAATAAAGGTAAGTTTGAAGCTAATTGGCTAGGTTCTTATGTGGTGGTAGCTAACTATGGATCAGGAGCCTATAAACTTACATACTCAAAAGGTGAAGAGATTCTAGAACCTATGAATATTATGTAACTCAAGAGGTTCTACACTTAATGCATGACGAGAATATCTTATAAGAACTAAAAAATAGAAAAAAGAAGAAAAAAAATGGAAAATTGGGAAAAAAACAAAGAAAAAGTAGGTCGTCCACATGTGAAAACCACACAATTTTGGTGCAGTGGGCAGGGCTTTGAGTAAAAATGGTATCTGGCATTTAAAGAGGATTCACCGGTAACAAATCACTCTTACAGCAAGACAAGTATCCCTCAAGCTTTCTAGATATAACTTCCTTTGCTAGGTCTAGGAACCCTACCAAATCCATCTTCACCAAACCGTGATCTAGGTTATTTGCTCTTATATCTGCATGAAGGATGTTGCCTTTGTATATTCTCATCTAACGTTGGGGAACCTTCACATTCCACTTTCTCATACATGCATCCGTGTCATTTGACCCTTTATATATTCCCACATCATGTTGGGGGCATCCACGCTTCTTTATCCTTATACATTGATTTCACAACATGACCTTATTAAATACCTAAACATTCAGAAAATATCCCTTCTAGGGATGAAGCTACAATAACTGCATAACATTGTCTAATAGAACCCTCAAAACAATGTGAACAGTAGCCTTGAAAAACTTATCTTTCTAGATAAACCCAAAAACATTAGAAAATATATCAATGTTGTGCCATAAAAACAAAGTAATAATTTTTTTTTTTTTTTTTTTAGTTATTGGTTTGTATAGTTTTGATTAAGAACACTTTTTCGTGTGATGTGGTGACTTATTTTCTTATCATAGGTTGGATCTTGTTTGAATTAATTGTATACGACATTAGGTTCATTCATAACTTGTGCGCATCTATTAGGATTCATTTTACTTACTTAGATTAATTTAAAATTTTATCTCTTTAGTATGATTAATAAATTCATGTAGTTTGCATCTTGGTTATGTTGTGTTGTATAGGTATTTTTGTTTAGATTTGTTAACTTTTTCTTGTGTGTTTTTATCTTGTACAGCTTTTTGTTATCACATATATCATCTACCAGGTCATAACATAAAAACATCATCTACTACATCATATATACAAAAATGATTTTTATTACATCATGCATGTATGCTAATCTAATCAGCGCATATCATATCATCCATGGGGGCAAGAGGGGTTGTGCATAATAACAAATCTATCCCCCACACCAATATCATCTAGTATCATCTCAAGTACTAGAATAGAAATCATAAACATTCCATAAATCCAAAGCATGTGATACTATCTATAAATATATCATCAATATAATAACATGAAACATACACATCTCTAAATCTAAAGTATGTCACATATATAGAGGAAAGGGAAATCATACATCATGATACAATAATTGAAAAAAATAACCAAAAATCGTGAAAGGTATAATCACAATATAACATGACAAAAATCATCATCGAATGTCCATATGATACATGTATAAATGTCTATCTCAAAACTCAAGTATACATCATCGATACAATATGTCATCTAAAAAGGGCATGCATTAAAAGATGAGCTTTAATCAAGAGGCATCATAAAAAATGGTACATGAATTTATACATCAAAAATAATCCTTCATAAGAGGCATGTATACAATACATCTATACAAAAGGAAAATCAAGAACTCAAACAAAATTGTGCCCTCACCAGGGCTCCGGACCAATGTCCTAAGGGACGGAAGATTGGTGGCTATGATGGACCGGCACCGGAGGTATCACCCTGCTGTCTAGATGGCTGTTGTACAACTTGATGCTCTGAAATGGGATGTTAGACTGATCTAACTAAACGTCCCGACCACCGTGACCTGGAACCTGTCATACTCACACTTGAATTCTCAAATGGTGTTTCCCAATGTCTTGTTAGGACTACTCTGAAATAGGTGTCCTATAGTAGAAGGCCTCACCTACTGCCCTCAAAGCATCCTGTATCAAGTCAACATCTCTAAAAGTAATGGCTTCTGCAAAATAGCATCTCCCTCACCTATTAATCAACCCCTATCAGCATGATCCTTTCTAGTGACAACGGCCTCTCGATCTCTTTCTATAGTAATAATCTACACCTAGGATCGTGTCTCGATATCTCTAGATAATATAACCATGTGACTATTCCCGGGCATGGTCCCTCTCGAGTGACAACCATCTCGCACCTAAGACTGGGACTGATGTAAAAAGATCGATGTCTCCGATCCCCTTATGAAGCCATCTCACTAATCTAGATCTTCCATTAGATATTATCCCCGCCTTGAGTGGCTCGTACTTTGGCTTGATCCTCTAAGCTAGAAAAATCTATAACCGAACTTTTTGGCATGATCTCGCTCTCTGTAAGGGCCTTTACCTATGTCCTAGCTGCAGCTCTCTCTCTGCCAACAGTAATCGTATGAAAATCACCACCGTAATTACTGCTAAAGAGTAGCTAATTTTCCACCATCCCCACTACCCCCTCTAGCATGAGGTAGCGGGCCCTGCTTTGGAAATACCTATTGAAGAGGGCCATATATCCCCACTAGAATACCTATTGGAGAAAAATCTATGTCTAGTGCCTAGGTACTGCCTCGCTTTGAGTCGTGGTCCTTGTCTAGTAGTCTTATGTAATGGAGGACCCCGTCCCTACCCCCTAGCATAACGCGTTGTGTGTCGGGACCACCACCATCATCATTGTCATCATCGATATCATCAATGCTGCTAGCTCCATCCTCATCACCGTTGGGAGGCCCCACTATAGGAACTCTCATGGTGGCGCTATAAGCCACCCTGGAAATATTCAAACGGCGTGGAAGCACACCATGGTACCGTGGCACATACTTGGGTGTGGTACCAGGATCTCTGATTTATCTCAATGGCACCCACATAATAGGTATCACCAATCGGAAGTTGGCCGTGCTCTATCTAGGAAATTTTTCGACCTATATCACTTTGTACTCTTGGGCCCTCTCGAGCATACCATATATATTTCCCAAACATCCTGGTAATTCCAAATTTTCTCTTGACCGATCTACTCTACACATCTCCCACATATAGCTATGCTTTCCCAACATGAAATTATCAACTATGGCCATGTTGATCTCTAAACCGTCCTCAAGCCACTCAAAATGTTTATAAGGCCTCCATACTATGGCAACCTAATGTAGCTCATCAAGATCGCGGGGTAATGATAGGAATCTCCCATGTATAGTCGCACATCATCCCCGATCAAGACTAGGCCCATAGTAGAAGGATCCTCTGAAGCTTGCACTCTCAAAACACCTAGGGGCAACCAATAGCATTTTTGTCCCATGCCCAAATCTGTAGTAGTCTAGCTGGTCCTACCATCTTCTCGAGAATAGTAGGTAATCAAATATAAGCCCCAAGATAATTTTACTAGAATGCACCGACCCCAAGATAGAATCTCTCCATCTATAAACCTGCATATTACTCCAAGGTGGCCAAGCATAAATGAAGCACCAATATTTTTAGGGATTAGAACTCCACTAATAAAGGCCATCATATAAATCACCACTCGATCTTGCTCTGGATCCTCAATACACTATGTAAACTTAATAGTCATCCCATGTTGTGGTATCATCGACAAAAAATAACTCTAAGATGCAACACTGAATATCAGGCCAGTGACTCATATATTGGATGAGCTACCCCTTAATCGATACCCACATAATGCACCACATATTCTCGAGAGTAATCGTGATCTCACCAATCGGATTCTAGAAGCACTAACTCTCATTATGCCATCTCTCTCTTTCTAACCGTAAGAAATTCCATGATCCAATGTGATCTCGAGGCATATCATCCACCTAAGACAATCCTATGACGTATAGGAGGCTATCCAATATCTCCCTATCATCCTCTTCAAACTGTGCCTCTATCCCCACAAGCTGACCATATCATTCGCGTGTGTGTAGAATGGGTAATATACATTGTAAACAAATAAACACACATGTATTAGGCACATTTCTATCTAATTCTTTCTTATTTGATGGAAAAATCCTTTATTCTTCCATCTCATTTCCTGAATTTTCATTTTCTTCTAGTCTACTTCCATTTCTCCTTGGTTATTTAGTTTGGAAGGGTGTTCTACTCCTCCTTTCCCGATATATATGTGCCTTTCTCAACACATACGCACCTTCCCGATACATACTTACCATTTCCAATGCATGCTTTCCTATCTCAATGCGGATGCGCCCCTATTTTTCTACTTTTTTGCCTCATCCACACAGGATGCCTATGCACCTAGTGTGATCCCTACGTGCTTATTTCAACGCATGCGTGTACGCATCCCCATTTTCCCTACCTTGGACACATATGCATCCTCTTCGACACACGCATGTGTACTTCGTATGTTTTCCTCCTATAGCCACACATACGCGTGCTCATTTTGTTTCGACACATACACGTACGCATATTTGCCACATTTGACACATGCGTGTACAAAAATACATCAAGCCAACACACATGTGCGTAGGCAAATACATAAAAATTTCCCTAATCTAGCCTAAAAATACCCTAATAATGAAAATAAATGCATAATTCACAAGGAAGGATAGACCACTCACATAGGGTCCATCCGCTGGGTCTCGCATGAACTCTCGATGCGATCTTCTCACCTCCTCTTGCTCGGTAGCCTCACCATCTCACTCCATGGCTATCACTCTTGCTCGCGGTAAAAATTTGCAAGAGATCTTGTACAAATGAACTAGTCGTGATTGATTTACCCCCCCTGGGTGGGTATATTAGGCTACCATGATGCCCCTGGGGCATGTTTTCTCTGTCATGATCATTATAACCCTTCTTTTATCCACTGAAGTAATTATTTTTCTTTTAAAATAGTTATTTTTACTCCTTTTTTACAGTGGGAACTTAGTGCCACCCCTGTGGTGACTTCTTCATTGCAGACCGAATAATTCACGCATATCTCAAGTGTCATTTCCTATCATTTTCTTCTATTTTTCCTTATTTCACCTATCATGATGATTATTTTTATTAAATAATTATTTTTGGCTTGTAATTCTTCTTGCCGAGGCATTTTATGTGGTTACTGACGCCTTTTCCTTCACTTTTAGGCAATTGTGCATGTTTTTAGGAGATATTTGATATCTTATACAAATTTTTCTAACCGTTCAAAAAATTTAAAAATTGTAAAACCATTTAAAAATCTAAAAACATCAAAATACTTCAAAATGGACTAAAATTTTGTAAAAAACTCATTTGCAGATGAAATATGTGTCTCTCACATAGCAATCATCTCATATCTTGTTGAAATTTTCAAAGGTTTCAAACAATGACTCGCAGATCATCTGAATCTTAAATCATCTACAAAATATATGCTGCTTAGTTTGTCTGTAATCTGGGGCACTATTAGTTTCTTGAGACTATTTTTGTTGTGCACATCACTTTTTCATTGGACCCAAGTGTCCTCCATATTTTCCTTACATATACAGATTCCTTGGGGCATCATTCTTAACCCTTTTCATTTATCAGAACATTTGGGACTACATCTCGATAACAAAATCTTTTTGCAACTATCTTGAATGTTTTTGGTTTGAACATGTGTGATTGTACTCATTTCCTGTTAGAAGAATTTGTTTACTTCTCGTATTACATTGCATGTTTTTATGTTGCATGGATTTGTTATTTTAGGAATGGACAGGTTGTTTGTATCATGGATTTTTAATGCCATTTTATATTTTTATCATATTCTTACATCTTAATAAGGGTCGATGATGAATATTCTAAGGAAATTGATGATTTAAAGTTATTGGCACTTTGGTTTACGATAGCTCAATATCCCCTTTTCTTGTTGTTTTCCTTATCTCTTGTTTGCACGTTCTCTTCCTTCATTATCTTTGTGATCATCGATCAAGTTATTCTATCACCCCATTGACACTCGATGGGGCATCCTTCATCCTACCTTCAACCTATTAAATTTTCTTCTACCCCTTCAAATATTTTCTACTCATTTATACTTATCTACTTTCTTCGAAGTGATGTAGCTTATGTCACCCCAAAGAAGGGCAAATGTAGACAACTATAGTTAGATCAAACCACTATTATCTTTAATATTACTTTAACTATTATCTTCCTCACCAATCGATTGACGACACATCGGTAGTTAGATCTATCTCACTCGCCTTTTATGAAAATCTTTTTGTCTTATTCCTCTTATAAGTCAATTAAATAGGCTATTATATCCTACTCTTGGCTAGAATCCTATTCTTCACTGCCTCTATTAGCTTCTTGGACTATCAATCCATTTCATTGGATTGATTAGGCCTTTTAGAACCCTTCCAGAACCCTAATTTCTCTCTAAACGAGATCAATTAGTCTAACCTAGGTTAATTACCCTAAAACATGATCAACCTCTTTTAAACTTAGTCAAATATTTCTTTGACTTGCTAATTAACATATTGACTCCCTTTTAGTCCCACATGCACCAAAAATCCTTCCATTTCCCAAATGGAAAACTATAAATAGCCCACTACCCCCCTCTCATTTTCAAGAACACTTCTTCCCTCTAACATAAACTATAGTATTATTGCTAGGATTAGGAGTTTTATTTCTTCTTATTGAGCTATCTTGCTTTGTATTTTGCATTTCACCACACAACATAAAGTAAATGGGAAGAAGCATTGGCCTTGAAGTCACTAATGGTGAGATCCCATTCTCTTAAAGCATAAACTGATTGCTTAGATCCTTATTAGGGTCATTTGATTAAGCTTTCAAGAATAAAGGTTAATTATATTTGCTAAGTTTTCTTTTTTGATTTAAACTAATGCATGAAAAGTAGGAATTTTTTTATTTCTTAACCGATGGTCCATTGATCGTTTTGCACAAATCTTTGGGCTTCTTGAGTGTTCTTAGCACATTCCACATATTTTTCAACCTTTCTTTGAACACACTCCCGAGTAAAGGACATTGTGAGGAGTGAAAATAACTAAAGTCATACTTGGTTCTTGTTTAAATGGTTTGTTGAAATCTGAGATACCACCGAAGTGTAAAGTTTATACATCGGTCACCTCCAATTTTTTGTAAACTTTGTAGTCGGAAAAACAATGGGTTCATGGTAATCTAGGATAAACTAGAAATGACCGAGGTGTTCTCAAGGATGGATGTGCTAAGGTCACTTCTAGGTTTGTGGTAATACTTGTGGGAAAAAAAGGTGTCACCAACACAAACAACCATAATTTTGGCATGCCACCTAAAATGTTAGAAGGCTATACTGAGAATTTTTAAAAGTTTTATGGTGTTTGGAATAAGGGGGCCCATTATCTGTAAGTATGATATTTAGAAATAATGTAAGAAGGAGGGGTAATGTTGGCATATTACATTATAAATAATGTCACTTGACCTTACATTTCCTCCGTCCATTAGGATTTCATTCCCTCTCTTTGTATATATAAATAGAGATGTAATTCTTAATTATGAGCATCCAATGCAATTTAATATTTCTTATTTACTATCATTTTTTCTATCTAGAGACATTATTATTTTCATCTCTCTAGAGACAATACTAATTTCAATTTTTATCTCTCCGAGACGATACAAATTTAATTAATGAAAAACTGAATTTCAAGAATATATAATATTCAAATATCATTTAGTGAAATCAAAAGTTACATATTATCTACGATGTTAGAGTGGGCAAGTAATTAATATTATAAATTAAAAACAATTTGATTTGAATATTAGGCCAATAAATGGGACCACACACATTTTATTAATATCAAATAATATAAAATACTAAATGGTTCTTAAATTCAATTAACCCTTGACATACAATGGTACACATAGTTATTGAGTTAAAACTAGCAATTGACCCGTATGATGTTGATATATTGAAATGACATTTTTTTCATTGTAAATTCTATTGGCATAATTAATACATGGTTTTAGTTTAGCTACATGTAAGCGATCCATCGATTCAGTGCGTTACCTCTTAACCACATTCTCACTTGTATTTATACACTCCTTTTACATTCAATATATTATTCAGACATTTACATTTCTCCCGATCCTTACATTCAATATATTATTCAGACATTTACATTTCTCCCGATCCAACATTGGTATCGAGCTAAAAGTACACAAAATCCGAGCAAAGTCCTTGTTGCAAGAAGCAAATAGGACATGTCATGACGTAACAAGATGATGAATCTGGGGTAGATTTGTAAAAACAATGTATTAAGGGGGGGAATGTTGGCATAATTAATACATAGTTTAGTTTAGCTACATGTAACCGATCTGTCAGTTACAGGCGGTTACCTCTTAACCACATTCTCACTTGTATTTATACACTCCTCTTACATTCAATATATTATTCAGACATTTACATTTCTCCTGATCCAACAAATTCCGAGAGTGACATACATTGTTAAATCACTATTTGATGGAGATACAAATTAAAACAATATGAATGTAAATGGAATGCATGTAAAGCGGAGAATACTTGAAACTATCAAAGGTCGTCATGTTATCATTTCTCACACATGTGTGAGGGGTCAACTCGAAAACTTGGTTTATAGAATTGAAGGGATTAGGCTGAGTGATCTAACTATGCAATAAAGGAGAAAAGATTATGAATTGTTTATGTCTTTGTTTCAAAGCGTCTATCCTCCCCCTAAGATGTCTTTATATGCATCATCCAATCAAAATCTAATGCAAGACCCTGACATATACGAGAAAGATAAATCAAGTTGAAGATCAACATCCCAAAGTGAACAAGGGGATTCCATTTTAAGAGTTGAAGTAGGTTGCTTTCCTAGATTTCATTTTATTGAGTTTCATATTTAATCAAAGTACAATTGATTTTTTGCTTTATGATAATGTGTAATTATTTTGTGTGCTGAGTTGAAAAAAGTTCATTCAACATTACATTAATGAAAATCAATGCAAAAATAAATATGTACATCTCATTACAATAAGTTCTTTTCATTTTAATTCATAATTCAAATGTACAATGTGGGAAATAAATCATAAGGTACATTACAAATAAATTAAAATGCATGTATTTGAAACTAAAAGTGTATGAGAAGGGACAAAAAATCATCATTGCCTAGAATGAGATGGATTTTCTTCGTGGCTACTTAGCTTCCATCTTCCTTATTCTTTTCCTCTTCGATTCTCAACAAGAACCTTAAAATAGAGACATGAGGGTTGTTAGACCTCAATATTTTCACCATTCTCATACATTTATGGCTTTAGACATATGTATTTTCTTTCATATGTATAGGAGAATAAGAAAGTACAAAAGAGGATGCATGAGACAGAAGATCATAAGAATACAAGAGAGAAAGTACATGAAAATAAAGGCACACTTTATTTTGGATTAAGTTATGTTTAGATGACATTGGAAAGTACAACCTTGAATATGCAATAATCAATATTTTCTTTAAGGAATGGCTAAACAATGCTACCCAAGTAAAGAAAAACTTTCAACAATTGTATAATTTTCATCTCATACGTTACATCCAATAGGAGATGTAAGTAGCCTAATCGAATACTCAGATTCTCAAGTTCATCAAAGAAAGTTGCATCCATCTAGGTACAAAATGTAAGAAATACTTTGTACAAGGTTTCCAACTTAAAGTGCCTAATATGAAACCACATTGCAGCAAGTAGGACTTATGTATGGAGAACAAGTACATTTTTACTTCAATACAAATATAAAATAAATTTTAGTTTGCAAATATTCAGGTCAAGTCTGAACCATTTAAGTCTCTTCAAAAATGACAAAGGCCTCCTTCAAAACCTCAAAGAAATTCTATTTTCAAACATATACATCTCGGAATGCACTCTTACAACATGGAGATTATACCCTTTTCCAGGAAATGATGCACATTTTCTTATATTTTATGACTACTTGTTTGAGGTGATGAAGATAGATTCAAGAAAAATCATTTCAAAAGATCCATAAATTTTGAAATGTTCATCACATCAATAGAATGCAATTTCCAACATCAAATTGTGTCATCAAAAGAATGCAAGTTACAAAATTTGGATCAAAGGGAATAACAATAGCCATAAGGTCGATGTTTCAAAAATAATTTAAAGCTACAATTTTTTTTTTTCAAATTTCCAAATACAGGTTTTGAAGGTTTTGAAATGATATTATCATGTTTCTACATGCAAATTTTAAAGATCCTTTGTCATGACAATGTTACAGTTTCAAGAAAATTTTGAGTCTAAGAAAACAGAAATTGTTTACAACATACACAAAAATTTAGATATCATATTGCATTACATAAGATGAGATTTCATTAATGAAAAACTATAGGTATAGCCAGCCAAAATGGAGACAAAATTTGCAAAGGTAGAATAGGAGCTCAAATGTTCAACTCGGGAGCTAAATTAGAGTTACCGCCATAAAATAAAATATGGAAGGGTATTTGATATTTAGTTTTGAAATAAATGATGAAAATTCATCAGTCTAAGTTTATAAGCTTCAAATATTTCAAAGATTATTTTGAGAAATGATCAACAAGAGAAGCAAATGATGCCATCATAGAGGAGCTTTCACATAAGCTTCTAGGTTGAAAAAAGAATACATTTCCTTAGAGAAGATCAGTTACCAAGATATAACCATACATAAATTCCATTTAAGATTTTAAGTCTCAAAATATAAAAAGAATACTAAGACATACCCAGTTCACGAAATACCAATTTCTCACAACTTCTAGAACTTTTGAATATACAATGAACAATGAACTAAATCTACTCAAATAATCCAAAGATATGGAAAGCTAGGAGTACCCAAGTGAAAAGGAATCAGAGTTATGAAATTAAGACAAAACAATTGTGTCATATATATATGGAGAGCCACAAAATAAAACACGAAATCATAGTATAGAAGAAAAAAATAGAAACAAGCATAGTTGATTACGTAGTGATAAATGGTGAGTTGATTTAACACCCAATGGTGGACTGGAGTCAACTAACAATGCGATGAGATGGATCAAATCTAAGAAAAATCAGCCCGACACTGATACAAATGGTGGAATCCAACAATGGAAACCCAGAACAGTGGAAACTAGAACCGATCTACACTCAAAACTCATCTCAAATAAAAATGAGGTACCACCATTTCGAATCGTCAAGAAAAATGTTACACAAGCCATAGCTCCAACAATAAATGAACATGAATTTTCCAGCAAAATCGAAACCCATTGAAATAAAAAGAGGTAGATATAAAACTTCAAATAGAACCTCCAAAAGTAGACACCATGACAGTCACAAGAAAGTACATTTTCAAATAAAAGGTGGAACACAGCGGCCATGTCAATAATAATACAGAACATATATCTCAAATGGACAGAAGTTGAGAAAAAATGGTAAAGACAACTCAAATAAGTAAAACTAAGAAGATGATTCAAATAAATAGGTCGAATCATAACTCACAAGAAAACAGAGGCTTCTTTGATCATCAATGGGTAAAAAGTGTAAATGGCTCCTAGAATGAATAAGCAGGGAAGATTTGGGCATGGCCATACAAGAACCAAAAAAAAAAAACCCATGAATATTAAAAGCCCATAACAGGGGAAACACTCCATGAAAATGAAAGCCAAGGAACAAAGCTTGAACTCTTAGCTCCAACAATGACTGCATACATGGTGAAATAGGTTATCAAACCCAAATCTTTGAAATGAACAACAAAAAGTGGTGACCCTGGCAGAAAAATATCTTGAACCAGAAGGGCACACAAAAATATGGTAAAAATTTATAGAATCTAATAAAACACAAGCTCCAACTAACATCCTTGGCCGCCTAATTTTTTTCAGCATAATACTTTCATGTTCTAGAGCTTTCGAAAAGGCAAAACTGCGAAATGAGTAAAAATGAGGGTATTTTACCCTAAATACAAGCTAACCATGGTAGGATCCCTAATCAAGATGATAGACTATGGTTTAAGTAAATGTTACCATGGTTTTAAACATTTTAACTTTTATCAATGTCACGCATGGGGGTTTTTGAGTATTATAATATTAGATAGGGACAAAGCCAATGTGCTAAGAAAATTCAATTACGTTATTGCACATGCCATTCCAAATGATTAATTCATTATTGGAAAGAAGAAAAAATTGTCAATTCATGTAGTCCAATGCGGATAAAGCCAAAATAACCTTTTGAGGATATCGCAATTCACTTTACCTTAGTTTTTCAAAAATAGCTTCTTTTATGTAAAGCTTCTCGTGCACTTTTCTTTTCCATGAAAAATATGAGTTTAAAAAGTCAACAAGGAGTTGAGCAAATCAGTAAGGAGTTTAATTAAGCCAAAAATAGACCTTTGAGAAAAAGATAAATCTTACTTTACCTAATAAATTAAAAATTCCTTGAAATATGCAAAGTTTCCCATACACTTCCCTTCTCCATGCATAATTAAAGGGTAAACTGCAGTTGACCAAGGATGAGTTGGAGTTGCATGTGGGATTTTTAGCCTTTTCTTCATTGTAACTTCATTCTTGTGAGTGGAACTAGATATTTACATGGAAATTTAACCTTGGATTCATTTCTAAATTAACTGAGTTGGAGAGGCTATTGTTTTAGTGTAGGGGAGGCCATTTTTCTATATATTCTATGATTTTGTAAGAATTAGGGAGGATTTATGATGTAAGAAGTGTTGGATAAATTTCCAGCAAGTGCCCTTTTATGAGAAAAAATATAGATTTCCTTTAGAGAAGCATTTTGTAGTGTTGTGTATTAAAGGTAGTGATGCTTGTGTCTTGTTTACCCTGAATTCATTGAGTTTAATGCTTAACCTATCTTCCTTATTGAAAAATCAGGTGTTGTCATTTATTTTAGTGTGCATGTTTTTGTAAACTATTATTGTGAGACATCCCTTAACATCTTTAATTTTTCCCATTAAATTCACTTGCAACCCTTTGGGTCATGCAAGTTTCGGTACTTATTGTTCTCAATTTGTGCATGTTCGTTTATCAGAAACCCTAAAAAACCTTTGGTGTATCACCTCATTTTACCATTTTCAGTTTTCTTTATAACCCTTAACCCCACAAGATTATCTTAGGGATATGCTCAAATAGAACCAACCCTTTAAATCTAGAGGTTTACCTCACATTTAGGAGACCCACAACCTATGAGGTGTCTAAATTTTATATCCATGTAAGTGAGGAGAGAAAGAGAGAAAACATAATCCTTTCCTTAAACATGGTGTGCACTTCTACTGGATAATAGTTTCTGACATGCTCGGTGGGATGAGGACTAAAATTTGATGAGTTCAGATAATTCAAGATTCAAAGAACACATCTCATGAATTTTTGAAGTTGATTTTAAACTAGTGTAATGATTTTCATAACCATGTTGACATCAAGACCTTTGGCTACATCCGTTTAAGGTATTTTTCAAAAAAAAGAAAGATTTGGCTTTTTTTTTTCTAAACAACCTATTTTCATTTTCAACAGAATTATTTTTGAATTTTTCCATATTTTATGAGGTCATGCAATCACAAATCCTCATTTTCAAAAATATTATCAGTCAAAACCACTTCAAAATTACAAATTTAACCTTCCTCCAGATCAATACTATAACCATTATCAAAATGAATATTCATATGATCCAAACTTTTCTAATCAATATGATCTTAAATATAATCGTTTTGTTGATTGGTGACAATGATATGTTGATTATACACATGAGGAGGATTTGGAAAGCAATGTTCATAGAATGGAGTAGATATATCTAGCTCTCAAGGAAATATTTGAAAAATTCCAAGCATTAGAGAATGATAGGCATTAGGTTGAGGAACGCTTCACAATGGGATGTTAACACTTACCCTACCTATCAAAATCAAATGCCCATGCCTTGTCAACCAATGCATCGTATGTATCGACTCAAACTTTTCAGGATGCTCTAATTTTTTCCCATTCTATTGCGAAATAATACTCTGAGACCAATTTTCAGATTCCAAGCTTCCTAGTTACTACTTTTCCCACTCCCCCTTCCTCTCATGTAGAATTTGAAAAAAATTCCTTTTCCAAAATATTGATAAATCAAGCTGAGACCCAGCCAACCCCTCCTCCATCCACATGCCTGAGTAATGAAGGTGAGGATTAGAAAATTAGTCAAGAGGGGAATAACATTCAAAATAGTCGGATGGAGTTTCAGAAAAATATGCATGGATGGATTTTAAAATTTTAGTTTTATCATGTTGCGTAGTTAGAAAAAGAATGCATGCACTAAGTGGAGTTAAATTTTTCTAAGGAGAATCTGATGAGGAATATGATCAACAATCTTTATGTTATGAGTGTAGAGTTCATGATGGCACAATATTCACAGAATTTAATGATTTTTTCCCTCTTACAAGATGAAAAGACATTTTTCATCTCAAATCTTAAGACCAATCGAAAGGTTGAGATATGTCATATGAGGAATAACAACATATTTTCAACTTAAATTTTTTTGTGCTAATGGATGAGGATGAGAAAAATGACATGGTCGAGGAAGTGGAGTTGCAATCTGATTGGGATGATGCAACCGAATGTAAAGACCCTTTTGTGTTTGCATGCTTCAAGATTGATGCACTATTTGAAAGTTACTGGTGGTTCACAGAGATTATTAGAAGAAGCCACAAGTAGCCAAGGTTGGTAACAAGATTTCAAAAAGACTAAATTTAAATTTTTAGGTTGCATGATGAATCAAAATGATGAAGAAATAAAATCAATCATGATAGATGATAAACAATAGTTTGAAGAGGAAGAAAAGTTTCCAAATTAGATTCAAAACGTGCTCAAAGATGGAGAAGAAATCGGTGAAAAAGACCAGATCAAAATAATCAATTTATCCACTATTAGGAGGCCATGTCCTATCAATTACTTGGGTGGTTTGGGGCCAATTTCAGCAGTACCAAAATTCGTGCCTATTTTGGAGCTTAAGGAAAAATTTCACGTTCTCAAAATCCACCACAAAACCTATAAGAATATCTTACAAATAAGATAGATATATTATTCATAATTTAGATTGGTCTTTTGAACAAATTAAAGGTAAAAATATTTTTCAAGCTTAGTTATGTTATCTGAATTTAATTTTGGTCTCATGGTCACGTTTCTTGAGAAAATGAAGTTATTTCCTATGCATGTTTCATGGTTTGTTTAGCTTCATTTGCAGCTGGCTAGAGTAGTTTAGGTAGGATTTCATTTTAATAAATTACTATGCACATGTGTAGCTATTTTCAATTCAATAAGTGCACTTTATACACAAGATCTGGTTTATTCCCATATATTTTTCTTTTTTAGTTTATTCGGGAAACGAAGAATTCTTTAGTTTTAGGGAAAGAATTGGTTTGGGATTTGAATCCATGATCAATTGATGTTAAGGAAATTAATATTTTCAGCTAGAAGGTAGCTTACCCCATAGAATTGGTAGAAATGTTGACATTTTTGGCACCTGTGTGAGGGGTGAACTCTAAACTTTGGTTTATTCATGGCTTCTAAGCTTCCAATTTCCTCGTTATTGTCCTCTTCCATTTTCAACGAGCACCAAAATATAGAGATATGAGGCTTTTTAGAGTTCAATATTTTCACCACTCTTATACACTTATGGCTTCGACATATCTATTTTCTTTTATATGTACATGATAATAAGAAAGTACGCAAGAGGATGCATGATACAAAGGATCATAAGAAGAAAAGAGAGCATTGGATTAAGGCATGTTTAGATGACATTATAAAGTACATCCTTGAATATATAATAATGCATATTTTCAGTAATGAATGGCTAAATAATGCTACCCATGTAAATAACAAAATTTTAGCAATTGCACACTTTTCATCTCAAATGTTACATGCTATAGGAGATGGCGTGTTTATTCCAAAACCCATATTTCCGGTTCATCAAACCAAGTTATGCAACCATCTAGGTATAGAATGCATGACATACTTTCTAAAAGGTTTCCAACTTTAAGTTTCTAGTATGAAACCACAATGTAGTAGTAGGAATTATGTATTGAGAACAAGTAAATTTTTTCCTCAATACACATAGAAAATGAATTTTAGTATTCAAATATTCAGGTCAAGCCTCTTCACAAAGGACAAAGAACTACATAAAAACCTCAAAGAAAATATGTTTTAAAACATATACATAAGAGAATGGACTCTTGCAACATGCAGATTCTACAAATTTTCCAAGAAATGATGCACATTTTCTAATATATTTTATGAGCTTGTTTTATGGCATGAAGATAGTGTCAAAATGAAGCATTTATAAAGATCCAACAAGTTTCAAATGTTCATCACATCTACAAAATTCAATTTCTAACTTCAAATTCTGTCATCAAGAGAATGCAAGTAATTGAATTTGGATCAAAGGGAACAACAATAGCCATAAAGTAAACATGATGAGCATGTTTCAAAATTAAAGTAAAGTTACAAAACAAGTTCTTAGCTTTCCAACTACAGGCTTTGCAGGTTCTGAAATGATATTATCAAGTTTCTACATGCATATTTTCAATATCCTTTGTTAGGACAATTTTAAAGGTTACCAAGAAACGTTTCAGGCTCAGAAACTAGGAAGTAGTTTGCAACATACACATAAATTTAGATATCATATTGTCTTGCATAAGGTTATATTTCAGAAATGAAATACCAAAGCTATAGCCACTCAAAATCAATACAAAATTTTTAAAGGTAGAGAAGAATCTCAAATTATCAACTTAGGAGCTAAAGGAGAGTTTCCGCCATATAATAAAATTTGGAAGGGTATATGACATTCAAATTTTAAATAATTGACAAAAATTTATCATCCTACAATTTTAGATGCTTGAAATCTTTCAAAACTTGTTTACATAAATGATCAACAAGAGACTAAGATGCTTCTAGTTTCATAGAGAATACATTTCCTTCAATACTATCACAGAATACAAATTTTAGATACCAATATACGAACATACAACAATGCCATTTCATATTTCCAGCCTTTAAATATAAAAAGAATACTAAGACATACCCACTCATGAAATATTGATTTCTCACAATTTCCAGAATTTTCAAGCAACAAGAAATATAGTTATACAAATATATAATGAACAAGGAATTAAATCTACTCAAAGAAGCAAGAGCTATGGAAAGCTCGATTACCTAAGTGAAAAGTAATCACAGTTATAAAATTAAGAAAGAAATGTTTTGTTATCTAGATATGGCGAGCCACCAATAAAATACTAAATCAATGTACAAAAGCACATAATAGATAAGAGTTGATTTTTTCGTAGATATCAATGGTGAGTTGATTTAACACCCAACGACATACTGGAGTAAACTAATAATTCCATGAGAATGCGTAGCTCTAAGAAAACACAACCCAACACCGATACAAATGGTAGTGGCCATCAATGGAAACCCAAAAATTGGAAAATATAGGAGAGCTACAAAGAAAACCCATCTCAAATGACACGGAGGTACCGCCATTTTGAACCCTCAAGAAAAATCTTATGATGGCCATAGCTGAAATATTAAATGAACATGTATTTTCTAGTAAAATGTAAACCCCATTGAAATAAAAATAGGCATATATAAAATCTTAAAGAAAACATCGATAGTAGATGTCATGGAGGTCACAATAAAGTAGGTTTTCAAATAAAAGGTACAACAAAGTGGCCATCCCAATAATACTACAAAGCATATCTCTCAAATTCTCGAACCTAGAGAAAAAATTGTAATTGTGACTCAAATAAGTAAAACCATGACGATTATACAAATACGGAGGTCAAATCATACCTCACCGTAAAAACAAAGACTTCTTCTATCATCAATGGGGAAAATAATAAATGGCTCCAATTATTAATAAGCATGGAAGATTTGGGTAGGACCATACATGAGCCAGCAAAACAAATCTATGAACACAAAATACCTAAATTAGGGAAGCACTCCATGAAAATGGAAGCCAAGGAACAAATCTCAAATCCTCAGCTCAAAAATTGGCTTTATACATGTTGAACTAGCTGATAAAACCCGGATATTTGAAATGAATAGAAAAAGTGTTGACCCTAGCAACAAAAAAATCTTGGATTAGAAGGCCACACAAATATATGGGAAAAAATGATATAATCCACCAAAACACAGGCTCTAACTAACATCCTTTGCCACCTCATTTTTTTAGCAGAATACTTTCATGTACTAGAGCTTTCTGAAAGGATAAAGTGCACAATGAGAGTAATTAGGGTATTTTTCCCTAAATATAAACTAACCATGGTAGGAACCCTAATTAGGATTGCAAACTATGGTTTAATTAAATTTGACCATGGTTTTAAAAAAATCACTTTTTCCAATGTCACACATGGGGTGTTTTGAGTATTTTAATATTGCATAGGGACAATGTGAATGTGCTAAGAAAATTCAATCACCTTATTGCATGTTCCTTGCAAAATGGTTAATTCATTATTACAAAGAAGACAAAATTATTAGGGCATGTAGTCCAAAGTGGATAAAGAAAAAATAACCTTTTGAGGATATGACAAATCACTTTACCTTCTTTTTTTCAAAAATACCTTTTTTATGTAAAGAATCCCGAAATTTTATTTTCCATGTAAATGTTGAGTTTAACAATTTAACAAAGAGTTTAGCAAATCAGTAAGGAGTTCACTCAAGCCAAATATAGACATTGGAGGTAAAGAAAAGTTTTATTTACCTAAATAATTCCAAACTAACTTAATCTCTACTAAGTTTCCCATACACTTCGCTTCTCCATGCACGAATTAAAGGGTTGATTTGTAGTCGACCAAGGATGAGTTGGAGCTGCATGTAATATTTTTATCCTTTTATTTATTGTAACTTCATTCTTACAAGTGGAACTGAAATCTACATGTAAAGTTAACCTTAGATTCATCTCCAAGTTAACTAAATTTGATGTTGATTTGGAGAGGATATTTTTTTGAGTGTAGGGAGGTGATTTTTCTATATATTCTATTCTTTTTCAAGGATAAGGGATGATTTTTATGTAATTAAGTGCTTTAGAATTTTACAATGCAAGTGCCTTTTTATGAGAATAAATTTATGGTGCCTTTCCAAAATCTTTTTAGAGTATTTTGCATTAAAAGTAGTCATTCTTGTGTCTTTTTTTCCATTGAATTTATTGAGTTTAATGCTTAAACTATCTTCCTTGATTTTTCCCTATTTTAGTTTGTTATGGAAATTAAGAATTCTTCAATTTCAAGGAGAGAATTCATTTAGGGTTTGAGTCCATGCCCAATAGAAGTTAAGGAACTTGATATTTTTACCTAGTAAGAATATTATCTTATAGAATTTCAATAAATTGTGACATTTCTCACACACAATGAGGGGTCAACTTTGAAAATTTGGTTTCTAGGATTGAATGGGTTATTCTAAGTTATTTAACTAAGCAATAAAGGAGAAAGGAGTATGAATTGTTGCTATGTTTTTTCAAAATGTATATTCTCCCCTTGAGATGTCTTTCCATGCAGCATCTCTTCAAGAACTGATGCAAGACCTTGACACTGATATGAAAGAAAAATCATGTTGAATATGGACATCCAAAAGTGAACAAAGGGACACTCCATTTTTAGATTTGAAGTAGGTTTCTTTGTTATTTTTCATTCATTTTAGTTTTATATTTAATCAAAGTATAATTGATTCATTACTTTATGATTATGTGAAATTACTTAGTGTGTTGAGTTGCAAAAAGTTCATTTAACATTACATTAATGAAAAGGAATGCAAAAATAAATATGTACAACTCATTACAATAAGTTATTTTCATTTAATTCATAATTCAAATGTACAATGGTCCCACATAAGTCAAGGGATATAACTCATAAGGTATGATATAGAGATAAAATAATACATGTATTTGAAACTACAAATGTAAGAGAAGGGAATAAAATACATCATTTCCTTGAATGAGATGGATTTTCTTCATGGCTCCTCAACTTCCATCTTAATCATTCTTGTCTTCTTCCATTCTCAATGATCACCTAAAAATAAAGACATGAGGGTTTTTAGAGATCCAAATTTTCACCATTCTCATACACTTATGGCTTCATACATATGTATTTACTTTCATATGTACAAGAGAATGAAAAATTACAAAAGAGGATGTATGATACGAGAAGATCATATGAAGAAAGTAGACCAGTGCATGAAATGAAAGGAACACTTTAGTTTAGATTCATTAACATTTAGATGACATTGGAAAGTACATCCTTTAATATGCAATACTAAATATTTTCATTAAGAAATTGATAAACAATGCCAACTAAGTAAAGAACAAAATTTCAACAATTACATGCTTTTCATTTCATATGTTACATGCTAGAGGAGATGGAAGTATCTTATTCTAATAATCATCTTTATAGGTTCATTAAATAAATTTGTAGCCATATAGGTACAAAATGCTTGACATACTTTCTATAAGGTTCAAACTTCAAGTGCCTAGTTTGAAACCACATTATAGTAGTAGGACTTATGTATGGAGAACAAGTACAATTTTTCTTAAATACACATATAAAATGAATTTCAGTTTGCAAATTTTCACCCAAGTTTGAGCCATTCAAATATCTTCACGAATGACAAAGTATTCCATCAAAAACTCAAAGAAAATATGTTTTCAAACATATATATCTCATAATCCACTCTTACGGTATGTAGGTTCTACCAATTTTCTAGGAAATGATGCACATTTCTCATATATTTTATGACTACTTGTTTGATGTGATGAACATATATTCAAAACGAAGTATTTCAAAAGATCCATCAAGTTTCAAATGTGCAACACATCAACAAAATGTAATTTCCAACATCAAACCGTGTCATCAAAAGACTGCAAGTTACATAATTTAGATAAAAGGGAACAACAATATCCATAAGGTAAATAAGATCAACATGTTTTAGAAAAAAATTAAAGCTACAAAACAAGTTTTCAGCTTGCCAACTACAGGTTTTGTAGTTTCTAAAACAATATTATTAATTTTCTACGTGGATATTTTCAAGATCCCATGTGAGGAAAATGTTAAAGGTTGCCAAAAAAAAAGTTTGAGTCTCAAAAAGTAGGAAATAATTTAGAACATACACAAAAATTTCGATGTCATATTGCCTTGCATAAGGTGATATTTCAGAAATGAAATACTACAGTTATAACAGTTAAAAATGGATACAAACATTACAAAGGAAGAATAGGAGCTCAAATGCTTAACTCAGGAGCTAAAGTAGAATTTCCACTATAAAATAAAATTTGGAAGGGTATATGACATTCAAATTTTAAATCAATGACACAATTTCATCATTCAAAAAGTTTAGAATATTTAAATATTTCAAAGATTATTTGTGTTAATGATCAACAAGAGACACAAATGCTACCATCAGAGCGGATCTTACACAAAAACTTCCAGTTTTAAAGGAGAATACATTTACTTCAAGAAGATCACAGGAATATAAATTTCAGACACCAAGATGTGACCATACACAAATTCCATTTCATATTTTCACTCTCAAAATATAGAAAGAATACTAAGACATACCCATCTCACGAAATACTGATTTCCCATAACTTCAATAATTTTTGAAGCAATAGGAAAAAGAGTTATAAAAATATACAATGAACAAAAACTAAAACTACTCAAAGAATCAAGATCTATGGAAATCTTGAGCACCCAGGTGAAAAGGAATCAAAGTTATGAAATTAAGACAAAAAAGTTGTTTCATCTTGATATGGCAAGCCACCAACAAAATATGGAATCACAGTACATAATCACATAATAGAATAGAGCTGAGTTATTTGCGTAACGAGTAATGGTGAGTCAATTTAACACCCAATGATAGACTAGAGTCAACTAACAATTCCATGAGAATTGAAATCTCTAAGAAAAATCAATCCAACACTGATACAAATGGTGGTGGCTAGCAATGGAAACCCAAAATAGTGTAAAATATAGGCATGCTACAGTCAGAACCTATCTCAAATGAAACAGAGGTACCACCATTTCAAACCCTCAAGAAAATAATTTTAGTGGCCATAGCTCCAATAGTAAATGAAGATGGTTTCTCAAGAAAAATGGAAAACCCATTAAAATGCAAAGAGGAAGATATAAAACCTCAAATAGAACCTTCAAAGTATACGCTAGGGAGGTGACAAGAAAATGAGCTTTCGAATAAAGGTGGAAAAGATAAGACATGTCAATAATACTACAAAATAAATCTATGAAATAGAAAATCCCAAAGAAAAACTTGTAATGATGACTCAAATAAGTAAAACCAAGAAGATTATAAAAAATAGAGTTCGAATCACAGCTCACCAGAAAACATAGACTTCTTCCATCATCAATGGGGAATAAGAATAAATAGATCCCAGAATCAATAAGAAGGGAAGATTTGGGTACAACCATATAAAAGCTAGGAAAACAAACCCACAAAAATAAAATAACCATAATAGGGGAAAGAATCCATGAAAATGAAAGCCACGGAGAAAATATCAAACCCTCATCTCAAACAATGGCTGCATACATGGTGAACTAACTGAGAAAACCTAGATCTTGGAAGTGAACATGAAAAATTAGTGTCCCCAACAACAAAAAATCTCGAAAAAGAAGACCACACAAAAATTTGGATAAAATCGATAGAATCCATCAAAACAAAGTCTTTAACTGACATCCTTAGTTGCCTCATTTTTTTTCAGCAAAATACTTTCATGTTCTAAAGCTTTCCAAAAGGCCAAAAGGTAAAATTAGTGTAAATTGGGTTATTTTGCTCTAAATCCAAGCTAGCCATTGTAGGAGCCTTAATCAGGATGGAAGACTATGGTTTATTTAAATTTGAAAATGGTTTTTAAAAAAATTGCTTTTGCCAATGTCAATTATGGGGTGTTTTTGTGTATTTTAATATTGCATAGGGGAAAATCCAAAGTGCCAAAAAATTCAATTACCTTATTACATGTTCCTTGCCAAATGGTTAATTCATTAATGCAAAGGAGAAAAAAATTGTAGGGCATGTAGCCTAAAAGTGATAAAGATAAAATAACCTTTTAAGGATATGAAAAATCACTTTAACTTAGTTTTGTGAAAAATACTTTATTTTATGCAAAGTAGCCCGTGCACTTTTCTTTTCCATGAAAAATATGATTCTGACAAGTCAACAAGGGGTTTATAAAATCAATAAGGAGTTAACTTAAGCCAAAAGTATACGTTAAACATAAATAAATAAATTTATTTATTTAATAAATTCCAAAATACCTTAATCTCTACTAAGTTTCCCTTACACTTCCCTTCTCCATATAGAATTAAAGGGTCAAATACAATATACAAAGGATGAGTTGGATCTGCATGTAGGTTTGTAATCTTTTCTTTATTATAACTTCTTCCTTCTGAATAGAACTAGAGATGCACATGTAAAGTTAACCTTGGATTCATCTCCAAGTTAACCGAGTTTGATGTTGAGTTGGAGAGGAAATTTTGGAGTGTAGGGGACGTGATTTTTATACATTTTTTAAATGCTTTTAAAAACATTAAGGAGGATTTTTGATGAAATGAAGTGTTGGAGACTTTTCCAAAGTGCCCTTTTATGAGAAGAAATTTATTGTCCCTTTCTAGAAGCATTTTGTAGTGTTATGCATTTAAGGTAGTTGTTCTTTTGTCTTATTTTCCCTGAATTGATTGATTTTAATGCTTAAAATATCTACCTTATTACAAAATCATGTGTTGTGATTTATTTTAATGTGCATGCTTTGTAAACTATTATTGTGAGCAATCTCTTAGTAGTATATATGTTTTCCTTGAAATTCACCCGAACCCTCTTGGTCGTGTAAGTTTTAGTGCTTCTTTTTTCAATTTGTGCATGTTTCTTTTTCAAAACCTTTGGTGTATCACCTCGTTTTACCATTTTCAATTTTTTTCTAACCCTTAAGCCCACTAGCTTAGTTTAGGGATACGTCGAAATGAAACCAACCCTTTAAATCCACGAAACTCACCTCACATTATGGAAACCCACATCCCATGAGATGGCTCAATTGTATGTCCACAAAAGTGGGGAGATAAATAGACATAAAATCTTCTATTCCTCAAGCATGGTGCACTTTTGCTAGATTATAGTCTATTTGCGTTTAAATAAACATTTGGTAAAAATAGGGTTGTATTTCCCGTTTGGAATGAGGAATCATGCTTTATAAATTATGACACATGTAATTAGACAAGAGAATATATTATTTCAGTGAAGTTTCTCTATTTCCTGGATATACCAACAAATACTAATTTTCAATAAAATGTCGAAATGATAATACAAAATTTATACCACCTAAAGTAAGTTCTTCCATTGATAAGTAATGGAAGATGGAAAATTTAATATCAAGCTCGGTCAAAGCAACACAATCTACAACATGAGCAACATGGCCCAACTTACATTGGTTCATCCACATAATGAGCACAATGTAGCCAATCTACCAACAAATAAGAATCTTATAGGCTGATTTGAAACATCTAAAATCCTAGGTAACTATGAAAACAAATATGAGAAATATGAACAATTCATGGCTATTGTGAAAATTGATCTCAAATAGTTACATTTCATTATATTTAAACTTCACCAAAATTGATTTGTAGGATTGAAACCTAGTGTCAAAGGAAGAGAAAAAAGATAGTAAGATGCAAATAAAACATATTTACTAATTTAATAACTCAAAATTTTGCATGTGCTTTAATAACAAATGATATTTTCCACTTATACAATACCTAATGTAAATCATGAAATGAAATACAAACCCATATTTTTTTTGTAAGAATCAAATGCAATAAACTATGTCATGTTAGAGCACTAACCTTCAAAACTATGTCGGTTTGTCACGTAATTTTCAATGTAAAGCTAATAGCAATTGACAACTCTTTAAAAATGTACTTTTTAATCCAACTCGATAACTACACCAAAATATAAAATAAACACTAGTATACTCAATATCGATATTTTTCATACCATGAACTAAATGTAATTGTCACATTAAACACTTGACATATCAGAGTCTCTTGTGTAAGAAACGTAGCCAAATTAAGAACAACCAGATAAACTGCAATAAAATGAACTCCAAAAGAAAATAGATCTCCTTCTTCGTTATCAAATAATGAATTACAATGTTTCCTAAATAGGAAAATAACTCCCAACTCGAGTTGCCAAGTAAACTCTAGCTAACTCTGACTAAATCTACTCTAGGTGGCGGAAATTACTATTTTTAGCAGTTTACTAGAACCTATTATTCTTAGTAAGTTCGCATGCTTATTCCTACGGGCACAGAAATTGCCACGCATCTTCTACATCCCTAAATTAGAGGAATTGCCAACTTTCTAACTCAAAATGCAATTAATAGACTAAAATTAACTAATGCTCAAAAATAGGAAAAAACCAAACTATAACTTAAATCCTAATTTTCGGCCTCAAGATGGCGGATTTAGGGCCCGAAAATGTGTCGAAAACTTGCCCCAACCGGTAGGGCGGGTTGCCACTGCGTTCGTCTCATCAAAACACGTGGTTTCAAAAAAAAACGGACTCAAACGGACACCCGGAGCTCAAGTTATGACCTTGTCAAGTTCCTGCTAATTCGGGCGCATCATTCTCCCCTGCTTGAAAAAAACGCAGCTCCTGCAAGTTGTCTTCTTCAAACTGCTTCCATTTATCTGCATCCAACTTCTGAATCTCTGACTCTGTGACCCAAGTATTGTCCTCTTGTTCCAGTCCTTTCCAATGTACCAAATATTTGTTGTATTTCCCATGTCGCGTGTCCATTGTTTTCTTATCTAGAATCTGATCCACTTCTTCTTTCTTCTTCACCGGAACCTGTTGCCGCCAATCTACTACTTCATCAGCATCATCCCTTTCTGCACCATCCCCATGAAAAGAATACAAATCTGAAACATTAAACACTGGAGAAATATCAAAATTCCCTGGCAATTCTACCTCATAAGCATTATCGTTTATTTTTTTCACGATTTTGCAGGGTCCAATCTTCTTGTACTTCAGCTTGTTATAGGTTCCTCTTGGAAACCTTTCCTTCCGCAGATATACCATAACCAACTCACCAACTGTAAATACCTTTCTCCGTCTGTGCACATCTGCTATTTCCTTATACTTGTCATTACTATTTTGCAGCTTCTTCCGCACTTCTTCCTGCAATTGTTGTATATGTTCGGCAAATGCTTCTGCATCATCACTGACTCTGCCATCAACGGGTAGCTGTACCAAATCTAATACCCCATTTGGATTACTCCCATACACAATTGAAAATGGAGACTTTCCCGTGGATCTGTTTATGGAACTGTTATATGCAAACTCAGCTTGTGGTAATGCTAAGTCCCATTGTTTCGGCTTTTCCCCAACAATGCACCTTAACAGGTTTCCCAAACTCCTATTTACCACCTCTGTTTGCCCATCAGTCTGTGGATGATAAGCACTACTGAACTGTAGTTGAGTACCAAATTTCTTCCATAAAGTCCGCCAGAAGTGACTTAAGAACCTTGTGTCCCTATCTGAAGTAATGGTTTTTGGAACACCATGCAAACGAACAACTTCTCTGAAAAACAAATCTGCTACGCCTGTTGCATCGCTTGTTTTCTTGCAAGCAATAAAATGAACCATCTTAGAAAACCTATCAACAACCACAAAAATGGAATCATTACCTCGTTGTGTTTTTGGTAATCCCAAAACAAAGTCCATACTCAGATCTGTCCACGACCCTTTAGGAACAGGCAACGGCATATACAACCCTGTATTCTGTGCATGGCCTTTCGAGACTTGGCAAATTCGACATCTCTCCACATATCTTACCACATCTCTTTTCAGCTTTGGCCAATAGTATTTGTCTGCTACCAAGGCTATCGTCTTATCCTTACCAAAATGCCCAGCCAACCCTCCGCTATGCAACTCTTTCACTATATTTTCTCTCATAGACCCAACTGGAATACATAGTTGGCGTCCCTTGAATAGGTAGCCATCCTGTAAACTATACTCATCCAGGACATCTCCTACATTGTCTGACAATGGACTAATTAGTCTTTCAACAATATCCTTGAAATCAGAATCAGAAGAATACAAACCCTTTATTGCTTCAAAACCCACCACCTCATTTTCCATAGTGGTAAACAAAGTCACACGCCTACTCAATGCATCTGCAACTTGATTCTGTTTTCCGATTTATGTTTTAGAGAAAAAGTATATCCTTGCAAAAATGATACCCACTTTGCATGCCTACTATTCAACTTCTTTTGGGTATTCACATACTTCAGGGCTATGTGGTCTGTAAATAACACAAACTCCTTAGGCACTAAGTAATGCCTCCAATGCCTTAATGCTTGTACAATTGCATAAAATTCCACATCATAAGTAGAGTAGTTCTTTCTTACCTCATTTAGTTTCTCACTAAAGAAAGCTACTGGCTTTCCTCCTTGACTTAGAACAGCTCCAATACCCACATGTGAGGCGTCACAATCAACCTCGAACACTTTATCAAAATCTGGTAGTGCCAAAATGGGTGCCTCTGTCACCTTCTTCTTCAAGAATTGAAAACTATCCTCAGCTGCCTTTGTCCACAAAAACTCCCTTCCTTTTGTGCAATCTGTGATAGGTGCTACAATACTACTGAAATTTTTAATAAATTTTCTGTAAAATGTTGCTAGACCATGAAAGCTCCTTACCTCTGTTATACTCCGTGGAGTAGGCCATTCAATAATTGCCTTTATCTTTTCTGAGTCCATCTGTACCCCACCTGCTGAAATAATAAAGCCCAAGAATACCAAGCTCTCTTGCATAAATGTGCACTTCTTCATATTTGCATAGAGTTTCTCTTTCCTTAACACTTCAAATACCAATCTTAGATGCCTCAAATGTTCTTCTTTAGTTTTACTAAAGATCAAGATATCATCAAAATAAACCACAACAAACTTACCATTATACTCCCGTAGCACGGTGTTCATCAATCTCATAAAAGTACTAGGTGCATTGGATAACCCGAATGGCATCACCAACCACTCATATAATCCATTTCCTGTCTTGAATGCTATTTTCCACTCATCTCCTTCTCTGATCCGAATCTGATGATAACCACTTCGAAGATCAATCTTGGTGAAATAATTAGATCCAGCAAGCACATCCATCATATCATCAAGGCGAGGTATTGGGAACCGATACTTGATTGTAATTTTATTGATCGCTCTGCTATCCGTGCACATTCTCCATGTTCCATCCTTCTTTGGTGTTAATAAAGCTGGTGTTGCACACGGACTCATGCTCTCCCTTACGACCCCCTTTCGCACGAGCTCTGCCACTTGCCTATTCAACTCTGCATGCAATGTCGGGCTCATCCTATAAGCCGCTTGATTTGGGAGTGAAGACCCTGGAATCAAATCCATGTGGTGTTGAATATCTCTTTTGGGTGGTAATCCATCTGGTAGCTCATCAGGAATAACATCTGAAAATTCTTCTATTAATTCTGATGTTTCTATTGGTATTTGAGCACTTACAAGTTCATCCTTATTTGCAACTAGTGCATAACAGAAACCGGTTGCCTTTGCCTCCTTCACAAATTCCTTTGCAGAAAGCATATTTTCAGCCTTCCCCTCTTCTTTAAGAGGTATCAAAACTATTTTTGTGCCATCCTTCCAGAAAGTATAAGTATTTTTTCCCCCATCATGAATAACTTTTCTATCAAATTGCCATGGTCTTCCTAGCAGTATATGACATGCATCCATAGGAATAACATCACACCAAATCTCATCCTTATAACTGTTCCCAATAGAAAAGCTTATTAAACATCTCTTATCAACAGTAACTTCATTACCCTTCTTAAACCATGCAATACGATAAGGGTTAGGATTCTTCTCACAATGCAGACCCAATTTATCGACCATCTCATTTGAAACCATGTTCTCACAACTACCACCATCAATAATAACATTACATACCTTTCCTCCTGAAGTGCATCTTGTTCTGAAAATATTTGTACGTAGCCATGCATCCCCCTTGACCTCCTTTCTTGGAGCAATCATTGTCCTCTTGATCATCAGAGTTTCTCCAACATCTGGTGGAATTTCGAGGTCCTGTTCATCTTCTACTTGCTCAGCTTCAACAAGATTTACTCTTGGAGCATCTCCTTGCCTTTTGTCATGTGTATAAGTATGTGGGCATTCAAAAGCCCGATGCCCTTCTTCACCACATTTGTAACAAACAAATGGTCTTCGTGGAGCCTCCCATCCTCTATCGCCAGCATATCCTCTACCCCTAGAAAATCCTCTGCCTCTTTGTTGATTCTGGAAATCTTGTCTCGTATCCTCTTGCTTTTCCCATCCACGAGATGATTCTCCCCTACCTTGGCTGAAACCAGCTCGTCCCCGAAAGGAAGATGAGGCCCCCCTATTCATTCCAGGTGATCGCCTAAAACTTTGACGATTTTGTTTTTCCTCAGCCTTTAAGGCTAATTGATAGGCATCCTCCATGCTTTTAATCCTATGCATACTTATCTCATCTTGAATAGAAAATTTTAATCCATTAACATACCTCGCAGCCATTTGTTCCTCAGTTTCTTCATGCTCTACACGAATGGACAACTTGTAGAACTCATCTGTGTATTCTTGCACTGTTTGTAAGTTCTGTCTGAGATTCTGAAACCTCCTGTAAAGGGTTTGTGCATAATCCACAGGTAGAAATTTATCTTTTAGCTTCTTCTCCATCTTACTCCACGTCCTAATTCTTTCTTTCCCCTTTCTTGACCGCTCTTTCTGTAGGTGATCCCACCATAACATAGCATGACCTTTCAATTTCGTGCATGCAAATTTTACCTTCTTTTCTTCTGACATAGCCTTCCACTCAAAAAAATTTTCCCATGCTATTCAACCAGTCTATCAGCTCCTCTGGTTTTAGACTACCACCATACTCTGAAACATCAACTCTTATCCCATCATTCTTTCCTTCTAATGCTCGAAGCATCCTTTCTTCAAAAGCTAATGGTGGTGCTTGCGTTTCCTCCTCTTCACAAACTTCTTCTTCATCTGTGTCATCTCCACCTTGATTTCCTCTTTGGGTTATCATTGCAGCAAGCGCAGCAACTTGTCTCTGCAGATCTTGCATATTTCTATTCATCTGGGCAATACCGCCTCCTCTTCCTCTTCCTCTTCCTGCCATTTTTAAACAAAATACTTCGAACCAGCTCTGATACCAGATAATGTAGCCAAATTAAGAACAACTAGATAAACTGCAATAAAATGAACTCCAAAAGAAAATAGATCTCCTTCTTCGTTATCAAATAATGAATTACAATGTTTCCTAAATAGGAAAATAACTCTCAACTCGAGTTGCCAAGTAAACTCTAGCTAACTCTGACTAAATCTACTCTAGGTGGCGGAAATTACTATTTTTAGCAGTTTACTAGAACCTGCTATTCTTAGTAAGTTCGCATGCTTATTCCTACGGGCACAGAAATTGCCACGCATCTTCTACATCCCTAAATTAGAGGAATTGCCAACTTTCTAACTCAAAATGCAATTAATAGACTAAAATTAACTAATGCTCAAAAATAGGAAAAAACCAAACTATAACTTAAATCCTAATTTTCGGCCTCAAGATGGCGGATTTAGGGCCCGAAAATGTGTCGAAAACTTGCCCCAATTGGTAGGGCTGGTTGCCACTGCGTTCGTCTCATCAAAACACGTGGTTTCAAAAAAAAAACGGACTCAAACGGACACCCGGAGCTCAAGTTATGACCTTGTCAAGTTCTATAGTATTCTAACACTCATTTTTATTTTTTTATTGATTCACTATTTCATTATATAGAGATGTATAATAACAATCCTCATAAAAACCTTTGTCTACATATACAACCATACACCCGTATGGTTTCAACCTCTCACCAATATAATAATAAAATAATACTAATTGTTTTATTATTCTAACGTACTAACTTACCACATACTAACCACATTTTACATTTACTATTTATATTTACATAGTAAATGTACTTTTACTAATTTACCATAATAATAATTACACATGTAATTATTATTCACCCATACATAGAAATGGAGCACTAATATATATTTCCTAACATTCCCCCCCTTAGTGCGAACATGGGGAAAACTTACCTTTGTACTTGCACTTACTTTCATGATCTGATGATTTTACAGGATGATCATAAACCTAATAGATGGTTTTTCATAGGGTTGACCATAAACCGAAAATGATGGTTTTGCAACTGGTTTACCACAAACCAAAAGGGTGATGGTTTTGCATAGGGTTTACCAACAACCGAAAATGGTGGTTTTACAAGTGGTGTACCACAAACCAAAAATGAAGGTTTTCAAGTGGTTTACCTACAACCACATCATGATGTGTCAAATACAATTATCAGCTCTCATCACATTTCACTGCATGGAAAAACATAGGAAATATAGTTGCTCACATATAGAAAATACCATAAATGTAGAAAACTAGAAATGGAACATTGAGATCATGTTCCCCCCTCAATGTGAAATTTCCTTTATTCTACAAACCACAATAGGAACACTGCAACCAAACACTCTGCCAGACACACAAAGAAACAACAGGAACACACTGTATAAAAAAATCACCATAGCTGATACGGCCCCATCATTGGTGACTGACGAGAGGTCGTTGAATGACCTCCAACCTCTTGTGCCTCCCTCCAAGAACTTCACTTAGTATAAAAAGTCTTCAGAATTATAGTCAATTTCATCATTATTTGTTCATCTTCATTTTCTGAGCCTTCTTCAGTGACTATATTTGCTTCATTTTTAATATTTCCATTGAGCAAGTCTTTAGCTCGATCTCTACAAAAAGACTTAGTATGACCCTTTTTCTTACAATAGAAACATTCAATTTCATCCTTTTTTTCGAGAATTTTTGTATTTCTTTTTAACATACAAAGTAGTTTCCTCTTCTATATCTTCTTTAGTTCTTTTCTCTTCAACTAGGAGAGCTGAAATCATGCCCTCTAATGATTGAGAAGACATTTTCCCTAGAGTAAAGACAACATTATTGTACTAGGAAGGAAAAATGTTTAATAATATGGCTTTTGCATCTTCATCATCAACATGAGCTTTAACTTCTGCTAGTTGTCTAAGAAGAGATCTCAATTCATTTATATGACTTGACATTGTGACTTCTTCATTCATTTTCAATTTGAATAATTACAACTTTAAATAGGATTTTGCATTATTCGCTTTAGCCCCAAAAGTTTTGTTTAGTAAATCCTATATTTTTGTAGAAGATTTTTCTAAATCTACATGACGTAATTCAAAATCTGAAAGACCAAGTCCTATTATTGCTTTGGCTTTGTCATCTCCGCTTTCCCATTCCAAAAAAATTCTTACATTTGTAGGTGCTTTTTATTTTCCATCTACTATCCTCCACAGGTTTTATTCATTAACTTCATCCGGATTTTTACTCTCCATGTATGGAAGTTCAGCCCATTAAATTTATCTAAGGGTATATCCATTTTACTCAATCTAAATATCCAAAAAAATTGAATGTAGATTTGAATTACATTTGATTCTCTAATTTCTTAAAAAAACAACAATGATCAATGTGTTTTATCGTAAATTGAACTTTTATCTCGAAACTACAAACTGGGTTTAGCTGAAATTTTTGTTGTAGCTTTTAATATATCAGATTTTTCGACGTGAAAAGTTGTGGAAAACCCCGGATCGTGAAACAAAAGTTACAAGATCATTTTGAGATAGATTTAACCTACTTTGGTACCAATTGTGAAAATTAATCGATCTAATACACATAATACATGAAATAGCTACGTATACATAATAATTGAAATGAACACCATATTATTCTCACACTCATTTTTTAATTTATTTATTCTCAATTTCATTACACTCCATTATATAGGAGATGTATAATAACAATCCTCACAACAACCTTTGTCTGCATATACAACCGTACACCTGTATGGTTTCAATCTCTCACCAATATAATAATAAAACAATACTAATTGTTTTATTATTCTAACTTACTAACTTACCACATACTAACCACATTTTGTATTTATTATTTACATTTACATAGTAAATATACTTTCACTAATTTACCATAATAATAATTACAAATGTAATTATTATTCACCCATAAAAATGGAGCACTAAAATATATTGTAACGCCACCTAAAACAACTCACTTGAGACCCAAGAACAACCTAGGATTAGTCAGAAAAATTATGGGATAATTTTTTTTGTGTAAAAGTTTCTGCTACTAGGTTACAAAACACAGTTGCGCAAAGCAAGGTTTAAAGGCCAAATAAAAAATGTTAGCTCATAGTTTTTCCATTACAACAATTACTAAATTTACAAGGTCAAAACTTAGGGTTAGGATAATAATTAGGATTAACAGGAAATTTCTCAATCTCCCACCCTCCGACAAGAATAAGATATTCAACCTAATTTTTCTCAAAATTAACTCACTTGAAACCTTCTAAAAATTTTCCATTAGATACAAAATTTCCTCACCTTTCCAAAGTGATATAAAGAAGTCCTCCTAACTCCCTGTATTTCAAAAGTTATGGGTCGGCCGACCTTGGGAGGAAAATTTTCCCAAGGTAGGCCGGTGGGTCCAGGAGAAATTTTTTTCTCGAGGGGCAGGTCTACAGGCCACAAGGAGAAATTTTTCTTTGATGAGGATTCAGGTCAGTGGGAGTAGGCGAGAACATCTCTTACTTAGACGTGGGCCGACATAGCGGGAGAGAAGTTTTAGAAATTTTTCTGAATGGGGTGAAAAGATAGTTTTGCACCCACGCGCCCACAAGTCCACAAGACCGTAAGAGACACGTGGCACCTCCTAAGACAATATGGAGAAAGTGGGGTGGCGGGGATAAAATAAATTTATCACCTAGAAGGGTGAAAAAGGGTAAAATTCACCCGCATCTCCACTAATGTGATAAGATGCCACGTGTTATCCAACCATTGGTGTGGGTTGGCAGACTAACTAGTGATATTTTCAAACTTTGGACCAAAATTTTTATGAATTATTAAGGCTAAAAATATCTACTCCTTCTCCAATGCCTCGTGAATCCATGTGGCAGCACCCGATTGTTGCATGGCAGGGCAAGGCCATGGAGAAAAAAATTAACAAATAAATTTTTTGGACTTAGATAATTTTTAGACAAAATGAAGGCTTATGGGTCAGGAGAGTGGTAGGAAACTTCATGAATTTGTGTGTTTTTGGAAATAAGCAAAAAAGATAAAGTTTTAGCCACCCAAGAATATTTTATTCATTTAAATTTGAGAGTTAGATTATTTTAAAACCAAACAAAGTAAAAACTTTAGAAGGCCATAACGTTTGATAGGGAACTCAATTTTTGTGTATGAGGAATTTAAAGAAAGCTCTCGACGTCCTCTATGCACAATCGTTAAGAATTTGATTTTATCAAAATTTAAAGGGTCAATTTTGAGAAAACATCTTTACATTAATTAGAAGTGAACTTGTATTTTTAACTTATCAATTTTGTTCAAATTTTCCATTAATTCTTCTTCATCTTGCCAAAAAGGCATGAAGGATTTTATTTGGAAAATTTTAGGATAGATTGCAAGGTTAAAATTTGCTTGTTTGGTTTGCATTCAAAAATTACCAATGTTTACACAACAGAAAGCCTACAATTTCACCTTTACTTGATTTGAAAGGTTCTTTTAAAAATTTCTTCAGTGTTTTAGTTTATTTTGGGTATCATTATGATCTCATTAATTCCAAATGAATATTTCATTTGTCTTTTATAAATTTGCAGGGTTATTTTGGACATTTGATAAAAATAAATTTGCAAAGTATATAGTGAAGTAGAAAGGAGGTTTTTACACCTCAAGGACGAGAGATTAAACTATCTCTTTTGTCATGCAATAAAAACATTGAGTTTATTCCATGCTAATTTAAATAGTTTTCTTTCCTTCAATCAATTGATAGAGACAAGAATGTACCTTCTATCCTTTTCTTAAATAAACATTTCAAACGAGACATCTAGTGCAATATTTCTTCATATGTGCTTCCTTTTCACTTTTACAACAGGGATTTCCTACTGTTTATGAAACACATATTTCCAATGGAAATAATATCATATGAACAAGGAAAAACACTTCTATTAATTCAAAGGAATCTCTTACAACATCTTTCCCATTTATTTTCTAAATACAACATACCAAATGCATATCTTTCCTTTGTGTTCACAGAATCTGAATACTAGATATATTCTTCCATTTTCAATTACAACTTTCATAGCTAAAAAAACAAAGTAGTCTTTCCAACACAATAATATAAAAGATAATCCACTTCAATTGGGAAAGGTTACAAAATAAATTGTTATCCAAAATTCACCCCTCAAGGTAATTTTGATAACATGCATCAAATTCTTTAGTCCCAAGCAATTATATTGATTCAAGGCAAAAAATCATGTTTCTGGGGTCCCCTCGGCTTCTTTCTAACTCTCCTGTCCAAGAGGAAAACCCAGCAAGTTTTAAAAATGTGAAAAAGTTATAGAAAACAAGCTTGGGCCAGGAAAAATCATGAAAAATGGCTAAGTCCTAGTCCTCGCAACAGTCGGGACATGAGGGACATCTGGGCGCGAATCGGCCGAAAGGCCTGCCAGGTAGTCTGCAGAGCAAAGGGACAGTTGGGACGTTGGGGTGCAAACCGGCCGAAAAGCCTCCGGGCAGTCCGCACAGCAATTGGGACGTCTGGGCTATAGGTACGCTGTGTGTGATGCAAAATGCTCGAATCGGCCGAAAGAATGAAAATTTACCTAAGTCTTTGGTAGGGACAAGCAGGACAAGTGTACGCAGCAGACGCGAACCATCCGAATCGGGTGAATCAGAAGAATTTGTCCCGCATACCCGCAGGTCCGAGAAGCAAGTGGGACAAAAGAACATGGAGGACGCGAACCTGCCAATTCATCCGAAACAGGATTCTTTCGTCTGAAATAGTTTGGGACAGCCGGGACAAAGGTATGCGTGCGTGGCGAAAAGCCGAAAGAGCCGAGGGCGAATGGAATCTCGCCACGTGTCTTCACGTGAAAAGGGAAAAGGAAGCCTGAATCGGCAGAAGGAGGAGATTTTAGTTTGGAACAGTTGGGACAAAGGTACGCGTGGGATGCGAAGGACGCGAAAAGCCGAAGCGGCCGAAGGCAAAGAAGAAAAGTCAACGTTTGACCCGTGAAACTTCAAATGGCCATAACTTTTGACTCCGAGCTCCGATTTTCACAAAATTGGACTTTCTGGAATGAGCACGACGTCCTCTACGACACAAAAACTGGAAACATATATTTAACGAAAGGAAACATATTCGGCTCAAGTCAGTTAATGCTTGTTCTGTCGAAATGACGAAAATGCCTGCTAGACCCAAAATAGTTTGCTCGAAAGGCCATAACTTTTGCATTTCTCAACAAAATCACACAAAATTGGTACCGTTAGAATCATGGCTCCAAGCCCGACACAAAAAAATCAAGAAATTATATATTTGATGAGATATTGATTGATATTTTTAAGAAAATGTGGCCGGGTTCATAACAGTGTTTTATTTTGGTGGTTGGGAGTGCAATTAAGAGGCATGGTCATCATTATTTCTTTGCTGCAGCACCTGGGACAGTATGGGGAGCCTTTAAAAAGTAATATACAATCATTTCACTCCATTTAATACCTCTTACAGGTGGTTGAAGGATAGATTTCGGGATTTCCATTTTCCCTCTCTCTCTCTTCTCATCTTTTCTATAAATTGGAGTGTTGGGCTCATTGTAAAGGGAGGTAGTTTTTGTAGCAAAGCTCTGCCAAAATTACTTTGTGAAGCCAATGTGTTGCAGGCCCTTATAGTGGACTCCTTTCATGGTGATCCAGGACCTTTTCTTGTAATAGATTGAACTTTGCATATCATGAAGCAATAAACTATCGGTTTGTGGATGTATCTTCCCTGCTTTGTGTTTTTCTTGCATTCTTCTTGCCCCTTTAATATTTCAACCATAATATTGTGTCTATTATTGTGTTCTTGCAAGAATCCATTATCATTATGTGTGCTTGGAATATTGTTGTGAATGCATTTTGCTAGATTATGGAGAACTATCATCACCTCTTCTAGTGTGCACTTTGCCTCTCGTATTTCATGCATTTGGAGACTACTCTAACACCCTCCTTTTCTCGTTGTATCACCGCTTTAGTGTAGGCTTTCATTTTATGCATTCTCTCTCCACTGGCCCCTTGGAAATTTAGATTAGAATAGTTAGTTTCCCTGCATTAGAGAAGATTGTAAGGCGGGTAGTTTAGGAGCAAGAACCACTTTCTCTGGAGGTCTATATCAAGTAAAGAAGTCCCACAAATTAGGGATAGTACCCATGTTATCTAATCACACCGTGTGTTCAAGTATATGCACTTGTATAAACACAAGGGTGCTATGATTCGGTGATAACAGAAATTTCAAAAGGGACTTGTTAGAATTTTGTCTTCCTCCTCAATTACATAAGATGTAATACTATTTCTTCCACATTTATTCAAAACCGAGAAAACAGATTATATCTCTTTCACATTTCAAATTGCAACTTTCATAGCCAATACAAAACATATTTCCATCACCAATAATGTACAAGTTGATCCACTTCAAGTGGAAAGGGGTTACAATAAGAATAATCTCAACAAGAAATTTCAAGCTTCTCTTTTTCCTCTTCTCCAAAAAACAACACATGAAGATCGATCATTCTCCAATTTGATCACAACAAAAGCGAGGGAAAGGAAATATTCTTACCCAATGAAGAAATCCAATGAAAAGGAGAATCCATCCTTCTTCATTGGCCTCCGAGCCCCAAACAAAATGCAATAAGAAATGTGTTTCAACTCATGGAAACAATAGGCTTCCACAACACACATGCAATTTCAAATTTAAAACACAGGTTCAAAACAAAAATGTAGTTTACAACTAGAGATAAAAGACAACAAACAACACTTAGGATTCCTTAGGAAATCCAAATTAGAAAGAAACTATGGGGGTGGTGCTTATGCCTCTAAAGGGGAATGGGAATCACATGTTGAGAACAACCACCAAATATATATATATATATATATATATATCATTTCAAATACCGACATGCCCTAATGCCTCCCCAAAGTACCCCTTATTACTCACATTTCCTTATTCCTCCCAAACCTCTTATGGCACCCCGTAACAAGTAAAGAAATGCAAGATATTTCTTTTTAAGGTGGAACCCAAATCCCAACTCCCTCCACACTTATACCTCCCCAAAACACTTATGCCTCCAATAGAAATACCCCATAGTCTTCTCCTACAAAGATCCCTAGGCCATCTACCCCAAACATCCCACACACATGCCAAACATTCAGCACAATAACATTTGCTTAAATAAAAGAAGAGGATTTTAAGATCCAAGCTCTTACCTCTCCATAATGGAGTTTGTTATAGGTTCCAAATAAAGCAAGCTTTGCGGTGCGCAGAAATCCAAGATCAATGAAACATAGGCCTATAAAATTTTTGCAAACTTTCTCCAAAAAAAGAGCTCCAAATAGAAAAAGAATTCTCCCCAAATATAGTATGCAAAGGTGAAGCAAAAAAACACCACAAAATAAGCTAAGGAATTCCAATATAGAGAGAGAAGAAGAGAAGAGGACGAGGTGGATCCACGTGGATACCACATCACACATCCTCAACTCCAACTCACAAGTCAAATTTAATATCCAAGGCACAATAAATAGGTGGGTGAATAATATGACAACTTACTTACACACTCCAAGACAAGCCCACACCCCATAAGAACTAAAATTAAAACATGTAAGAAAGTGCAATTAAAACATTCAACCCGACTTACAAAAATACACAACGAAGGTCTAAATTTAACCCTCCAACCATAGGCAAGGTTGGTAAATAAATTTAAGAAGTATGGGACAAGTTTAACTTGTCCTACAAGCCTCCAAAATCAGCCTCCAAGGACAATTTCAAATTTCAAATAAGTTCGAGTGTTTCATACTCTAAAATCAACTTACATATCCCTTACACATTACTTACACATTTATTACAACACTTTAATTCAATGCCAACAACTCTATTAATTTTTTTCTTATGACATATTTTAATTAATTATCTTAACAACAAGATTACTCATAATATTACAAACCATTTAATAAATTATGAAGGGGTCAAAGAACCACAAAATAAACACATGCAAACACTAACAAAGGAACCAAATAAAAGAAAATACATAAAACCCTTGGTCACATTTAAAGGTGATCCCCCATGGGAATCTCCTAACACAATCAAATACACACAAACAATATAGTTTTCATGGTGACCTTGTTGAATTCATCTAGAATTCCAAAGTGGTTGGTCTCCAATCCCCCAATGTTTGTTGTGATATTTTAAACCTGCAAAATACAAATAACTCCTTCACCTCGTGGCCATATTAAAACATCCAAATGAATATAAATATAATTTCAAGATCATCGACATATATGTGAATCACAAAAACATCAAGACAATCAAAAATATTACTTACAATTTCATCCACAACTATATCATCATCAATTTTAATTCAATTTTCATTTTCTAGGTCTACTCTAAATATTCAAATATCACAAGTCCGAACAACATCTATAATATAACCATGTCAAAAAATATATCAACATCAATATCTAAAATGTCTCTAATAATCATCATGCACCATATTTGAATCAAAGTGCACAATAAACCATGATCTAACATCTAACATCATATTAAATTAAACTATAAAAATGTCCATAATAAAGTTTTCCGTATCAAGATCAATATCATAAGGTGTCGAAGGGAAGCGAGCACTACATCCCCCTCCCCTTAGAATCGACTTCCTCCTAGAAGTCACTAGAACAGATGTGGGAATTGAACTCATAACAAAGTAGCATCCTCCCATGTAGCTGTAGTCTCATCATATTTGTCCCACTTTGAACCTAGACCTTATCAATCTCTTTTCCTCGATGGCCAAGGTTCCTACGATCTATAATACAAATGGGATCCACCATCACCTACCCTTGATCCTTCACCTGTAACGATGTCCAATCTAGCACATGAGAAGGATCTGCAACATATCTCCTAAGAATTGAAACATGAAACACATCATGTACGTGAGACAAGCTAGGTGGTAACACTAGAAGGTAGGCCAAAGGGCCGATACGCTCCAAGATCTCAAAAGGACCAATGAATCTAGGAGCTAGCTTAGAACCTTTTCCATAACGGATAGGGATCTTGTGTGGCCTTACATGAAGCAAAACCTTCATGCCCACATAAAAACTACAATGGGTCTATGCTGATCTCGTCTGCACTTCTTTTGCTTGTGCTTGTCTGTGCCTCCTGCAGCATGTGTCTGATCATAACCACCTGCTGCTCCATGTCTTGTAATAAAACTTGTCATAGAGAAACCCTATCCTCTAACTTGTCCCAACTAAGGGGTGTCCTACACTCTCTACCATACAAATCCTGAAAAGGAGCCATGCCTATAGAACTCTGAAAAATATTATTGTAGGCAAACTCTAACAAGTACAAGTACTCCTCCCATTTGGAATGTTGGTCGATAACGTACATCCTAAGCATGTCCTCCAAGATCTGATTCACCCACTCGGTCTAGCCATCTGTCTCAGGGTGATATGTTGTGCTGAAGTTGATCCTTGTCCCGAGGGCATACTAGCATGGTGGTCCAAAAATGGGAAGTATATAAAGGATCGCGGTCACAAATTATCTTTCACGAATCTTGTGTAACTTAATAATCTCATCAAGATATACCCGTGCCAATGCACTAGCTATATAAGTGGCCTTTACCAGAGAAAATGAGTAACTTTTGTCAATTTATCCACCATGACCATGATGGCATCGTGGTGGTATCTCGACATCGGTAGCCCAACAATGAAGTCCATGGAAATGGCGTCGCACTTCCATTCCAGTATAACATGAGGATAGAGAAGGCCAAGTGGATGCTGATGCTCGGCGTTCAATGTCTGGCACTCTAAATAGCATGAAACAAATCGAGCGATGTCTCTATGAAGTCCCCTCAAGATAAACAACTATCTCAAGGTGGCATGCATCTTTTTCACCCCTAGATGGGCTAAATAGGGTGCACGATGTGCCTCTTCCAAGATGTCCTGCCTCAAGCCTCCATCTCTGGGAACTAAAATCCAACCTCTGTGCCTAAGAAGGTTATCTACCTCTAAATAAAAACCATCAAACTTCCCTTCAAGTGGTCTCTAAGACTCGATCTTTGCTCTGGATGCAATGTAGAAGCTATCGTGAGGAAGGTGCTGTAGAATCCTGCTCCACGAATCTGTGCTCACCGAGGTGGATATAATCACATGTCTCCATCTGCTAAGAGTGTTGGTAACCACATTATCCTTCCCTTTTACATGCTCTATCTCCATATCATATTCACAAAGCATTTCCATCCAATGCCACTAACGAGCATTAAGATTGGGTTGTGTTAAGAGGTGGCAAAGACTCAAATGATCAGTCCTAAGTATGAATCTCTTTCCTAGAAGAAAGTGCCTCCATCGAACCAAAGCATGTACAACTCCCACAAACTCAAGATCATGATTTAAATAATTAAGCTCATAATATTTAATTTTACGAGACTCAAAAGCCAAACTCTGCCTCCTGTATCAATACACCTCCAAGTCCTACCAAAGAAGCATCTGTGCATACGAAAAATTCACCCTGTGGATCTGAACTGCAAGAATAGGTGTTGTTGTGAGACATTCCTTCAATGTTTCAAGGCCTTCCTCACACTGTTTCACCAAAAAAACTTCTTCCCTTTCAACTGAAGGGAAGTGATGGGGTGTGTAATCCGAGAGAAGTCTGAAAAAATCTCCTGTAGTAACCTACTAATCCCATGAAGTTACGCACCTTAGTCACAGTAGTGGGTGTTGGCCAATCCATAATAGCTCTAATCTTGGAAGGATCGATAGTGATACCTCCCCAAAAATGATATGACCCAAATACTGCACCTCATGTTTGAAAGAATGCACACTTCTCCAAGTTCCCATAAAGTTGATGCTCCGAAAGACACTCGAAGAACTTGGAAAAGGTGCCCTCGTGCTCCTCACGTGTACATGAGTAAATCAAAATGTTATTAAGGAAAATGAGCACAAAGCGATCTAAGAAGGTCCTAAATACCCCATTCATCAAACTCATAAACATTGTAGGGGCATTGGTCAAGCCAAAAGGTACCACTGTGAACTCATAGTAGCCATATCTCATACAAGGTTATCTTATGAATATCCACCTCCAAAATCCTCAGCTGATGGTAGCCTGACTTAAGGTCTATCTTAGAGAAAACTGTGGCTCCCTTCATCTGATCAAAAAAATCATCAATGCGTGGAAGTGGATAACGATTCTTGATTGTTACTCTATTTAGCTGGCGGTAATCAATACACAACCACAAGGATCGACCCTTATTCTTTACAAAGATCACCAATGCACCCCAAAGGGATACACTAGGATGAATTAGGCCTTTCTCCAAAGGCCTTTAAACTTGACTTGAGCTCACAGCTCAATGGTAGTCATCCGATAAGGTGCTCGTGAGATAGTTCTACTTCCAAAACTAGATCTATAAGAAAATCTATCTCACGTGGGGGTGGTAACCCCAGTAGCTCCCCTGAAAGACATCAAAAAAATCTCTCAAAATGGGATGGTCATCTAGCGATGGTCCACTAGACCCATCCTCTTATCGGTCACTAACTATGATAGTAAACATCATCGAAAACCTTGTCACACACACCGCTTAAGCTACATACATGAGAGATGAGTGCAGAAAAATGGGTCTCCTGACCCCTTATCACTGCCTCAACTCCTAGATCATCTGTACAAGATATGATCTTGTGGTAATAATCCACTCTAGCTCTATGTGTAGATAACTAGTCCATGCCCAAGATGACTCCATAAGATCCCAATGGAAGGATACGAAGATCCGAGGTAGTGGTAAAAGGTCCCAAATCCACTACACACTCCTTAACTAAGGAGTCTATAGAGATCTTGGCTCCAGAAGCCATCTCAACATCCCAACTATGACCCTACCTAACTACCACCAGCCTGCATTGCTCTACTAAAGATGGTGCAATAAAGGAATCAGAAAGAACCAGAATCAAACAAAATGGAGGTAGGAATACCACCAATGCTACTTGTAGTCTCAATAATTGTACTCTGATGCTCTACCTGGTGGTTCTCGACCACTACGTACATCCTATGACTATGCCCCATGTCACCAATAGTAGGCTCTGAGGTCTATGTCTTACCCTTGTTATTAGGGTTATGTGGGTAGTCTCTCAAAAATGTCCAGTAACACCACACCCAAAACAACCACCTGATCCTCTCCCCTGAGTAGTAGCTCCATTCGGTGCCCTAGAGGGGTGTGTTATGGATCCTGATGACCCAGAGTTGTGGACTACGAGAGGTCTCTCTAGGGTGAGATCCTCGCTGACTAAGCTCTAGGTGATCCCTATGTCCTAATGGGACCCCTAGGAGGAGGCCCCATACTCGACCCTCTCTGCAAATCAAATCTCTATGGAGGTCTATATGGTGGGTGAGACTATTGCTGTTGTTGTTGTGGTCTAAAAGATGACTATGTTGAACCCTATCCACCATGAGGAGGAGTTACTAACCCCTCGAATCTATTGTCCCGATATATCAGTATACACGGCTCCGGACTCGGTCTCTAGCCTGTTGGGTCTTTCCCCAAGTCTCCTCTACTATATAGGCCTTCTCAATGGCCTTAGCCAATGTCTATGGATAATGGATCCACACTACACCTCCAATGTCTAGATTCATGCCCCGATGAACTTGTGGATCTGCACCCGCTCATCCTGCATGTAATCAACATACTGGAGTAGATCTAAAATCTACTCTCATACTCAACCACTGTAAGAGATGCCTATCGGAGGTCATGAAACTCATCAATCCTCTATTGTATGAACCTCCGAGATAAATATCTTCTCCTAAACCACTCCTCAAAGAGCTCCCAGGTAACTATCTCAGAATCAACATGGAGCTTCTTCTCCTCTGTCCTCCACCATACACCTGCTCCATCCCTCAGTAGATGGATCAACACGAGCTTTCGTGTTGCTAGAACAAGGGTAGAGCTTGAAGCATCCGCTCAAGCTCACCAACCAGCCTCTTCCTAAAATCCACCTATGTCACTAGAATAATAATGAGTTGGTTATAGCTTTGGATCTCCCGATGTGATCTGTGTTGTAGTGTCTATGGCATGGCCCCTAGGCCTCATGTAGGCTCATCTCTAATCCTAGGGCTCCGAGACCTATCTCTGTGTCCTAAAACCTAGTCTCCCTATCCCCTCTGTGGTGACTCTACTCTGACTGAATCCTCATGGGATTTCTCTCCTCTATTCTCCTTGTTATGCCGAGGAGATGCATGAGCCTCAATGGATGTCACCCTATCATGTCCGATTGAATGTGCTCCTACGGTCCCTCCATGTAGAGCGACATTAACATCCTGAAGTGTCTACAAAATTTGTGGTAGGATAGTTACTACAACATGATCTAGTGGTGGTAAGTCTAGGTCTATGTGAAAATACCCCTCGTCTTGTCCACGCCTCCTGCACAAACCAAGGTGAGAGTTAGTTCATCTTTCTAAGTTTTATTCAGTTTCCATGTTTACTAAAATATGTAATTTTTCAAACAGGGTTGTTTTCTAATTTTAAAAGTGTGCTAGGTTTACAGTTCATGTCTCAAGTTTTCTAGTGTGCCCAAGGGTCCAATATTTTGAACCCACACTCTGATACCAAGTAATCCACCTAAAACAACCCACTTGAGACCCAAGAACAACCTAGGATTAGTCAAAAAAATTATGGGATAATTTTTTTGTTTAAAAGTGTCTACTGCTAGGAGTTACAAAAACACATTGCCACAAAGCAAGGTTTAGAGGCCAAATAAAAATCTTAGCTCATAGTTTTCCCATTACAACAATTATTAAATTTACAGGGTCAAAACTTAGGGTTAGAATAATCATTAGGATTAAGAGGGAAATTTCTCACTCTCCCACCCTCTGACAAGATTAAGATATTCAACCTAATTTTTCTCAAAATTAATGCACTTGAAACCTTCTAAAAAAATTCCCATTAGATAGGAAATTTTCTCACCTTTCCAGTGATATAAATAAGTCCTCCTAACTCCCTGTATTTCAAAAGTTATGGGTCGGCGACCTTGGGAGGAAAATTTTCCCAAGGGGGCCGGCGGGCCTAGGGGAGAAAATTTTCCCCAAGGGGCGGGTCTGTGGGCCGTGGGGAGAAATTTTTCCCAGGAGGAGTTGGGTCCCAAAAGAGGGCGGGGGAGTAGGGGAAAAATATCTTCCCAGGGGGGGAGAAAGCGGAAGGGGAAGAAGTTTTGGAAAGAATTTTTTTGAAATTTTCCCATGGGGTGAAAAACCACCTTTGCACCCAGCACCCACAAGTCCAAAGATCGTAAGGAACATGTGGTACCTCCTAAGACAAACAAAGAAAAGCGGGGTGGGGGGATAAAATAAATTTATCACCTAAAAAGGGAGAAAAGGGTAAAATTCACCCACGCCTCGCCGATGCGAGAAGATGCCACATGTCAGCCAACCATTAGCTATGGGTTGGCGGGCGAGTCAGGGGATATTTTGAATTTTGCCCAAATTTTTTGAAGCATTTTTAGATCCGCTCTCCACCGACGCCTTGTGGAAGCCACGTGGCAGCACTTAATTTAAGGCTAAAGGGGAATTTGCTCCTTTTTCCACCAATTTTCAAAGCCACGTTGATCCAGCACCTAATTGGCCACGTGTTGATCAAGGTGGGGCCATTGGAAAAAAAATTCAAAATAAATTTTTTAGACTTAGATCATTTTTAGAAAAATGAAGGTTTGCATGGTCAGTTAGCGGAGCATCGAAAACTTCATGAATTTTCATGTTTTTGGAAAAAGTCAAAAAAAAAGTTTTAGCCCACAGGTCCATCCAAGAATATTTTATTCATTTAAATTTGACAATTAGATTATTTTTGAAACCAAACAAAGTAAAAACTTCAGAAGGCCATAACTTTTGATAGGGAACTCGATTTTTGGAAAATGAGGACTTTATGGAAATCTCTCTACTCTCTTTGCACATAAAACCTTAAGAATTTGATTTTGATAAAATTTAAAGGGTAAATTTTGAGAAAACATCTTTCTATCACTTAGAAGTGAACTAGTATTTTTAACTTATCAATTTTGTTCAAATTTTCCATTAATTCTTCTTCATCTTGCCAAACAGGCATGAAGGATTTTACTTGGAAAATTTTAGGATAGATTGCAAGGTTAAAATTTTCTTGATTGGTTTGCATTCAAAATTACCAATGTTTACACAATAGAAAACCTACAATTTCACCTTTACTTGATTTGAAAGGTTCTTTAAAAAATTTTTCAGTGTTTTAGTTTAGTTTGGGGATCATTCTGATCTCATTAAGTCCAAATGAATATTTCATTTGTCTTTTATAAATTTTCAGGTTTATTTTGAACATTTGATAAAAACATAAATTTGTGAAGTATACAGTGAAGTAGAAATGAGGTTTGTACACTTCAAGAACAGAGATTAAACTATCTCTTTTGTCATGCAATAAAAACATTGAATTTATTCCATGCTAGTTTTAAATAGTTTTCTTTCCTTCAATCAACTGATAGAGACAAGAATGCAACTTCTATCCTTTTTTCTTAAATAAACATTTCAAATGAGACAGAAAGGGTCAAATATTTCTTCATATGTGCTTCCTTTTCACTTTTACAACAGATATTTCCTACTGTATATCAAACACAGATTTCCAATGGAAATAATATCATATGAACAAGGAAAAAAACTTCTATTAATTCAAAGGAATCTCTTACAACTTCTTTCCCATTTATTTTCGAAATACAACATACCAAATGCATATCTTTCCTTTTTGTTCACAGAACTGAATACTAGATATATTCTTCCATATTCAATTACAACTTTCATAGCTAAAACAGAGTAGTCTTTCCAACACAATAATATACAAGATCATCCACTTCAAGTGGGAAAGGTTACAAAATAAGTTTCACAAGGGACTGTCAGAACTCTATCTTCCTCCTCAATTACAATGTACAGAATACAATTTCTTCCACATTTATTCAAAACCAGAAAATAGAGTATATCTCTTTCACATTTTGAATTGCAACTTTCATAGCCAATACAAAACATATTTCCATCACCAATAATGTACAAGGTCATCCACTTCAAGTGGAAAGGGGTTACAATAATAATAATCTCAACAAGAACTATCAAACTTATTTTTTCCCTTGCTCCAGAACAACAACATGCAGATCCATCATTCTCCAATTTGATCACAACAAAAATAGCAGGGGAAAGGAAACTCTCCACCCAACCAAGACATCAAATGAAAAGGAGAAGCCATCCTTCTTCATTGGCCCCGAGCCCCAACCACAATGCAATAAGAAATGTGTTTCAACTCATGGCAACAATAGGCTTCCACAACACACATGCAATTTCACATTTAAAACACAATCCAAAAAAAAACTATAGTTTGCAACCACAGATAAAAGACAACAAACAACACTCAAGCTTCCTCATGCAAGCCAAAGGAGCAAGAAACTATGGGGGATGTTGCTTATGCCTCCCAAGGGGAAATGAGTATCACCACCGAGAACAACCACCAAAATATATATATATATATCATTTCAAATCCCTAACATGCCCTTATGCCTCCCCCAAGTACCCCTTATTCCTCACATTTCTTATGCCTCCCCAACCTCTTATGGAACCCCATAATGAGTAATGAAATGCAAGCTATTTATTTGTAAGGTGGAACCCAAATCCCAACTCCCTCCACACTTATACCTCCCCAAAACACTTATGCCTCCACATAAATACCCCATAGTCTTCTCCTACACCATCCCTAGGCCATCTACCCAAAACATCCCACACACATGCCAAACATTCACACAATAACATTTGCACAAATAAAAGAAGAGCATTTCAAGAGCCAAGCTCTTACCTCTCCATAATGGAGTTTGTTCCAAGTTCCAAATAACAAGCTTTCCAATGCAAAATAGCCCAAGATCAATGAAACATAGGCCTATAAAAATTCTGCAAACTTTCTCCAAAAGCAAGAGCTCAAACAACAAAATAATTCACCCCAAATGAAGTATGCAAAAGTGAAGAAAAAAAAAACCCAAAACAAGCTAAGGAATTCGAATATATAGAGAGGGAAGAGAAGAGGATGAGGTGGATCCAAGTGGGATACCACATCACACATCCTCAACTCCAACTCATAAGTCAACTTCAATCTCCAAGGCACAATAAATAGGTGGGTGAATAATATGACAACTTACTTACACACTCCAAGACAAGCCCACACCCCATAAGGACTAAAATTAAAAACATGTAAGAAAGTGCAATTAAAACATTTAGCTTGACTTACAAAAATGCACAAAGAAGGTCTAAATTTAACCCTCCAACCATAGGCAAGGTTGGTAAATAAATTTAAGAGGTATGGGACAAGTTTAACTTGTCCCATAAGCCTCAAAATCATCCTCCAAGGACAAATTCGAATTTCCAAGAAGGTGGAGTGTTTCATACTCTAAAATCAACTTACATATCCCTTACACATTTCTTACAACACTTTAATTCAAGGCCAACAACTCTATTAATTACTTTCTTATGACATATTTTAATTAATTAACTTAACAACAAGATTACTCACAATATTACACACCATTTAATAAATAATAAAATGGATCAAAGAACCACAAAATAAACACATGCAAACATTAAAAAGGAACCAAATAAAAGAAAATACATAAAACCCCTTGGTCACATTTAAAGGTGATCCCCCATGGGAATCCCTAACAAAATCAAACACACACAAACAATACAGTTGCCATGGTGACCTTGTTGAATTCATCTAGAATTCCAAAGTGGTTGGTCTCCAATCCCCGATGTTTGTTGTGATATTTTAAACCTATAAAATACAAATACCTCCTTTGGCCTCGTGGCCATATTAGAACATCCAAATGAATATAAATATAATTTCAAGATCATCGACATATATGTGAATCACAACAATCATCAAGACAATCAACAGTATCACTTATAATTTCATCCATAACTATATGATCATCAATTTTAATTCAATTCTCATTTTCTAGGTCTACTAAAAATATCCAAATATCACAAGTTAGAAAAACATCTATAATATAACCATGTCAAACAATATATCAACATCAATATCTAAAATGTCTATAATAATCATCATGCGCCATATTTGAATCAAACTCCATAATAAAACATGATCTAACATCTAACATCATACTAAATTAAACTATAACAATGTCCATTATATAGTTAGCAGATCGAGATCAATATCACAAGTGTCGAAGGGAAGCGGGCACTACATATATTTCCTAACAGCTTATTAGTAATAGTTAATTCCTCTATTTTCTATGCTTTCACTATATGGAACAAAAAAGTATCTAACCGTAATTTACATTTTCAATTGTACTCCCACCTTATGCCAAAATCAGAGATTTGGAACAAGGTATGGACATCCATAAAAGCATAAATGATAGAGGAATTTCTCCCAATTTTGTAGTTATGACTTCTTGTTAGTGTAAAATCACAACACCCCCAAATGACCCCCGATCCGAGTGGGGAATTTGGTATGATCTACATAATATTGACCATCTCTCAAGTCATTGGACTTGCAAACCCGAGATGGAACTCTAGAGAAAGTTGGTTCTTGTTCCCCAACTACCCGCCACAAGCTACTATAGTAAAGGAAAAACCTATCTATCCTAATCTAACCATTCCAAGGAGATAGGGAGAGAGAGAATGCATAAAAATAGAGCCTACACTAAGCGGTGATACACCGTAAAAGGAAGTGGCGAGATTCTCCACTAATGGAGGATGAAAAAGGGGAAAAAGGGAGATGAGGGAGGTCAGAAAAAAGTGACACAAACCTAGTTCCTAATCCACCATAAAAACTCTATGAAACATGACATCTTACACCTGCAAATGTGAAATACATGCATAGGAAACAAACACAAAATGGAGAGGCACAAAGAAACAAGAAAACATGAGAAAGGGTTGAAGAACACCGCAAAAAAAAAAAAACTTATTACTCTATGAGGTGCACGGACCTATACATGGATGCTCGAGGAACAAATATACTTGACAGTGTAGGATAAGGCTTACATCTCGATGGAGTCGGGAAACAAATTTTCTAGAGTTTTTCCACACATAGAATGTCTCCCCCTCTCAAATGAGAAGTGTTTACAATACATAGATCGTTGAGACGAGAGAGAACGAAGAAAACTCGGAAGATACTCTAAAATCCCAACCACTAACCATTAATGCCCAAATCTTCCTACAACCTCGTCAAGTCTACCTCTCCATATCTGTTTGGCATGTTGAAGAAGGAAAAATGGCGGATCAAATCAAATTTGATCTGGTTGTTGAAGCAATTGAGCATACATTAATGCCATGAAATGCGTTTTCCTAATTTTCACCCACATAACCTTCTCAAAATTAAATTACTATGCTTACATTACATGGCATGGACAAGATCAAGACCTTTCTAATGGTACCAAATTTGGTGAACTTCAAGCACTGGATCGAAAGATATGCCCATTTGAATATTTGAATTGAATCCGTACAAAAATGGTGAAAAACTAGTTTTGCAAAACGGATCCATGGGCCTCAAATTCACTTTACTCCTTTTACACAAAAATTACAAAATTCCAAAAATGCCCCACAATCCCGCAAGCCCATAATTAAATTTTTCCCAAAATCCCCTGCAAGCCCGCAACCTTCTAATTTTCCATTTGGAAAAAAAAACCTACTCGGGCTCATGCGGGCCTGCAATTACAAACTGTGATTTTTACGAAAAGTTGTAAAAGTTCCAAAATGCCCCACTGACCTATCGCCCAAATTTACACTTCAAAAATTTTCCTCCACGGCCCTATAGACCCGCTTTTAACAAAAGAAATCATCCCTGGGCCTCATGGCCCGCATTTTCCACTTGGCGAAAATTCTTCCCCAGGTCCGTCGGTCCACTTTTGGAAAAAAATCCTTGAAAGGCCCATCTCTGTTAAAAATTTTCAATGGCTGATTCTACCTTTTCGATCTTTGAACACGTGGAAGGCATTCACTTGTTTGGGGCTGGCCTTTGGGCTTGACCCTTAATGATGCACCGATGAAACATGTGGAGGCCTCCGCTGTCTCTTCTATACTTAACTGATTAAATGGTCGACTCTGTCCCTTTTTTTGGACCTTGGACACATGGAGGCTCAAAGTGCGTATTGGGAGACTACATCCAGATTCTTCTTTTGAAATTACGTAGATGAGACACATGGAGGCCTTTGTAGGAATGTCCCGAGCTTGGAATTTTCAATGGTTGGTGTCCCATTTTTCAGACCTAGGACACGTGGAGGGCCTTCTCTTGTTTGGAACTAGCCTTTGGGCCGCGCCTTTTGAATTTGTGTTGTTGAGGCACATGGCACCTTCCATTGGCCCCTCCATACTTAGCCAATTCAATGACCGATTCTATCCCTCTTTCTTGACTCTGACCACGTGGTGAGCCTGGGCTCATTTGGGAACCCTCTCTTTAGACTCACCTTGGTTTTTGCGCGCCGATGAGACACGTGGACACTTCCACTACAACAGGTGAGACTTTTCAACTTCCGAATATGTCTCCTTTTTAGATGTGGGACACATGGAAGCTTCACGCTCATTTGGGGGACCACCTTTGGATCCCGCCCTTAGAATTACGCTGATGAGGCATGTGGCTCCTTTGGCGAGTCCTTTGAATTTTTCTACAGTCGTTGTAACCTTTTGAGACTTTGGACACATGGAGGGTCTGGGCTCATTTGGAGACTCTATTTTGATACGCCTTTTGGAATTTTTCCAAGGTGACACATGGCACCTTCCACAAGTTTTTTGTTTGGCCCCGAGTCGACACATATGTGGCTAATTCTAAAAGTTCGAGCCTCTCCCATTTTGCTCATGTGATCCTATAGCCTCCTTTGACATTGTTTGATCCTTCGTTGACCCTACTCCTCCATTGAAGAGTCCCACCCGTAACTCCGACTGTTGGATGTGAAATTTGGGCTCATAATACCGAGACGACCCTTCGATTATCTCCCGTGCGGGTCTTTTTGATCAATTTTTCTTGGGGAAAAAAATTGGGATAACATGAACATAAGAGAGGAAAAAAACCTAAATTATTTTCTAACATATTTCTTAAGTGTACAAGTACAGTTACAATAGAAGAGAATAAAATCCGTGTTTTGAAAATTATGTATTATCGGTACATATTACATTTCAATGACATAAGTAGAATTCAAAGGCTACAAGAGAAGAATTCATTAATGTCTTTCGCAATTATTAAGGTACAATAGCTGCAGATGACACAAAAGTGGATTGGTTAAAAAATGATATAGGTATGTAATCATTTGTCAAGATGAATACATATTTTTGAGACTTTTTATGTGAATATGGAATGATCCAACATGGTCTCAATCAAGGAACAAGGGAAAACTAAATTTCATATTCATCCATTCTTCAAAGATACAGATGTTCATAGGTATGCATTGAAAGAAATACACATACTTGGAAAGTATACATTGTATTTTTTCATGATTCATCAAATGATCAAGAAATGCAGGGTTCTCTACATAACAGAAAGAAAAGAAATATAAATGCAATACAATTTTCAGTTTAAAAGACAAAGCATATTGCATGTACTGAAATAAGTATAGGTACAAACTTGCATCTAACTTCTAGAGTAGAAATGAATCTTTATAAATGACCTTTTTGCAAAATTATAGAAGTTATCAATTTGAAATATTCAAAAATAAAATTCAGTGCTAACCAAACATCCAAAGGATGATAATCTACATTAGATAAAGAAAGTAAAATAATACATCAGCTATGACAAAATAAACATGCTATCATTTTAAGAATGGTCAAAGGGTGAAATGATTTTCACATAATCAAGGAAGAATTAATTTGTAGGTTTCAGTGATTCACCATGAGCTTCAAGAGAAGAAATCCAAAGGAATTTATCATGTCTTGTTGTCACAGCCCAAACAAGGCCTCATATTCAACATAGATTAAACAACTATCACTCAAAGATTTGCAACCGAAAAATCATGAATATAGTCCAAAACAGTATACATGCCATAACTCATGACAAGATAGTTGCATAAGTTTTAATAAAATTACATATTACATCACTATCATGAAGAAAATACTATAAGAAATGTGATTAAAGGTAAAAATCATTAACAACAGGATCATGCTCACAAATTTCGAGAACAACCCAAAATGCATCTTTCATCTAAAGAAGATAAAATCATGAGTAGATAAAAGAGGCAATGCAACTATTGTAAGAGATCTATGAATTCAAGTGCAAAATCTCGAGAAAGGATGTTTAACAAGGAATTTATAGTTTTCATCAAGTTTATTTCCAATTTTCAAGACTATACAATGCTACCATCAAATCCTGATTGAATATTTTTTAGAATTACAACTTTCAAATTTGAATATATTTGACCAACATAAGGTAGATCCAATTCATGAAAATACTTTCAACTTTTACAAGAATATTAAAAATATATATTACTCATAACAGAAGATTGGAAAGTTCTACAATAATACCAAGATCACTTAAATACCAAATTGCAAGTGCTCAAAGTACATTATAGATGCATTGAAATATAGAGGCATCTACACACATTCAGAAAAACAAATCACAAACATGGTTTCAGAATAAAAATATGTAAGCAAGAGGAACAAAATTCAAGCTCAAAGAGTTCATTTAAAGCAAGATATAGAGATTTAAATACAAGGAAAATAAGTAATGGCATCTTAATATTGTAAATCGACAACTCGAGAGAAAGAAACTTAACTTATTATAACATCCACATTATACAAGAGCTCAAAATTGACACAAATTAATCCTATAACTTTGTAAAGGGCGATTTAAAATACTCATATCTCCATTCGTGGTGAGAAAATTTCTAAGCTAAAGTAAATAGTGAGCTTTTCTTGCCAAGTACATAATGCAAAAAAATAATACATTCCCAAGAAGGTGGAAAAGAAAGCTAATACACCATGAGCAATGAGTAAATATTGATTAAAAATTAAAATATCATGAGACATTTATGATTTGCGGTAAGAAGGTAAACATGCATACTCCAGGAAAATCAGATTTCGTTTTTCACATGCTTTTAATTTTTCCAAGCAAAAGGCAAGCTAACAGAATATTACCTCCAACTACCCCAAAGGTAACATTCTTTGGGCCAACCTATCCTATTTCTAATGGAGTCACACACCGCTCCATGTTTCAACAACTTCATCAATCTCCCCAATGATGTCATTGTCCCGACTAAGGCTTATGTTCCATCTTCATAAACCTTTCCTAAACGTTTCCCAATCTTACACAATGTTACCTATCATCACCTTATTCTACTTTACCCTATGGGGGACTCGACATTCCCTCTTCTTATATTTTCACCTCTTATCCAAACTAGACCTTCTTCATCTACCTTACCTAATCTACCCACCACCTGCCTCAACCTTGCCTCTACCTTTCCTAAACCTTGCCTAACCTTGCACAATTTTTCCCAATCTATCTCAAGCAATCTACCATACCTAATCTACCATTTCCTAAACTTTACCATACCTTTCCCAACTTTTCCCAACCTTTCCCCATCTACCTTACCCAACTTTACTCACCTTTTCCCATTCTTACCCAACCTCACCTATTACCATCTCATTATTCCCTATACCCATAGGAAAATTGTAACTTCCTCTTATTTTATTGAATGTTTCACTAAAACCATACCTTTTACATACTACCTTTCCTTCTACCAAAATATTAATGATAAGCGACCTTTTCCTAAAGTAAAATAGACATGTAACAAAAGTGGAGATAAGTAAATGGGGAAAGTTTTCTCCTAATTGGCTTGGAACCTATATCGTAAGTCATACCTATGGATCAGGTGCTTACCATTTATCTTCTCTCAAAGGTAAACTTGAGCTGAGCCCCTCAATGCCTTGCATTTTCAACCATTCTACTAATGAATCAAGTACTACATCATATTTTGTTCATCACACACTCTTCCATTAAGTAACCATTCATGTCATCTACCTCTTTTAAACTACCAATGACTACACCATAATTGTGTGATGATTGTCTATCATCTTTCAACCTTATCTTAAATATAAGTACCACGGCTCTACTCATGGCATGATTCTCATGGATACTTTGAATCATTTTTCAGGATGGAATCCCATGGTTTTTCATCACTTAAAAACTTCTCTTTCATAGTTAACCTATGTGTGTTATGGTTTTTCCTTCTTAAAAGAATCCTATACTCCTTTATAGTCTTGTCCATGACCAAAAATTCAAAAAAATTCAAAAGTGATATATGCGATTTTCAAATTCAACTCCTTGAGACAAACATCTTACAAATAGATGGCTCTCTCAAAAAGGACATATATCTCTTCTCGCGACTATTTTTGCAAAATACAAATAAAAAATTATAAATCTTCCCACATCGATCAGCTTCATGAAGACCTCAAGGATTCATTCTATTCATCCCACATAGACTTCTCACATAGATCAGTCTATAAAAAAAAAGTAAAAAGAAAATACCAAAACATCAATAAAAGTGCAACTTTTTTGTCATGGACTTGCCTATTCTTGTTCTGGGTGTCTTGCAGAAGGGGCATGTTGTCTCATAACAAGGTTATGCTAAATAAACCACTCCACCTCACCTTCCTTTATCTCTCCTCTTCTGGATACTCAAGGGATGTGGTGCACATCCGACACTTCATGATCATGTAACTTATTTCACCCTTATAATAGTCAATCATGCACTACCTTTAGGGGTTTATGTTAAAAAAATTTAACCTCGATATGCTCATTATGGTCCTTGCCAATTCTGAAGCATTTTTCCTCTTTTACCGCTCACCTCATTTCTTACTTATTGATTCTCCTATACAGAACTAGACCTTTGAAACTTACTTTATGGGATTTCTTCTCCTTTCACCTACCTCAATTTTCCTCATCTATTTTCATCAACTCACTTTAAACATTCCACCTTTCCTAAATAACCTAGACTTCACCATGCCTAAACAACCTAGACTTAACCATACCTAAATGACCTAGACTCAATCATGCCTAAACCGACCAACCTACCCATCTACCTCATCATATTCTTCCTTATCTTATGGGAGAACTACATCTTTCTAAGGCCCCTTTTTTGTTTGGGCTATATAGGCAACACTCTGGGGGAATGAAGCCTTTGAAGGTTAGCTGACCCACTATTTCCCTAGCCATTCCACCTTTTTAACACACATCATAACCTATTTATTTTCCATCCACACAATAATTTGGAAATTAACAGATCACAACACATACATAATTTCATCATACTTATCATGATAAAAAAACCATAACCTCACCCCATACTTATAACCCCACGTAATGACCTTATTACCTATAACCCAACCTCACTATCCATTATGGCATGATTTTTTTCCTTTAACAAAGCCTTACCTACGGATTTTCCCAAAACAACCACACCAACCGTTGACAATTTTTTCACTTGTGTAACAATGGGCAACTCAAACTTCGTCGTTAGGATGAAATTCATGGGTAAAGTAGACCTAAGATAAGGAAGTTCTGATGTTATTAGTTTCTACTAAATTAATTAATGATTAAGTGAAATCTGCAACTATGTTTGTTGTTACAAAACATAATAGATCACATAGTCTGCAATTTCATGATACCTTCAGAAAAATAACACAAAGGCCCTGAAGGATAGCTATGTTGTCTTGATGAAGACACCAAATTACAAACTAGGTGAAGTGTTGAGTTTTATGACAAAGAAACATAAGTGTAAATTATAGAAATCAGAGTTCATTACTTTTGCATGTTACAAGTTCTCATTAATGTTCTTTCCTTCATGTTTAAGACATTTAATTATATGACTAAGTTGTTTAGTTCATAATACAATCCATACAAAAGGTTGAAATGTAGAAATAAATATACAACTCATTTACAAAATTCAATGTTTTATTCATAAGGAAAGTCAAATGTTTCCCACACAATCTGTGGGATGTGATTAAAAAGTAATGTACATATACTTTTGAAGAAAGAGGTAAACATGTATAAAATAGAAAGCAAAGGAAGATGACTAAACCCATCATTTCCTTTGTATATTCTTTTTTTGTTGTGTAGATTTTCCCCCTTCCAGCTTGCTCCATCCTTGTCTTCTCAATTCAAAGTGTGGTACTTGAGAAGTAAAAGAAAGAAATCATCAATAAAGAGCTCAAGCTTAATCCATATTCCTACACTGTCCTAATTCGTGCATATGAATCTCTAAATAGCATGAGATATAGAGTACTTTAAGATCAAATTGCATAGATCACTCGTAAAAAGATAAAGAAAAGAGGACGAAGAAACATGGACATAAGAGAGGTAAAGAACCTAATTATTTTCTAACTATTTTCTTAAGTGTGTAGGTACAGGTTGTAGACAAGCAGAAAAGGACCATGTACATGCTAGAAAGAAGGGTTAATGTAACTCAAAACTCAAATATCTTCTGTAAAAGGAAAAGGTTATAGTACAAAACAAAGAAGATGCATGCAGACAATGTACACTTTTAGGATTTCAATCAAGGAAGAGAGAATTTTGGGAAAATTTTGACAGGGCTTCACCATGTAAAATGGACATTTACGACTTTTCTAGTATCCATATCAAGCTGAAATAAAGGGAAATGTAGTAAAAGTAACAGATTACAATATTTCAACAAAGTATCTGAATCAAGGCTTATGCCTGAGAATGGTATAAAAACAAATACATGTAGAAATATTAAATTACGAAGAATAATTACTTGTAATTTCTAGAAAACCACTTGCAGGTACAAAGGCATCTTAATTGCAAAATATCATAAGTGTATTTCTACAATGTAGTTGGAATTTTTAGTTCAATAATCAATCACAGTAATCTTTAATTTTAGAATCAAAGAGTATAAATGCAACTACAGGTTACAAGTAGGCATTTCAAAAAGTGAACTAAAGAAAGGGATATATAAAATGCAGAGTTTTCAAGCAACCCATTTTAGTTACATATTTTATCAACATCATTCAACATTGCAAAGCTTATACCAGTCAATACACAAACCGGAAAAGAAGAGAGACTCATTTTAAGAAAAATCACATGAGGTCAATAAGCAGATCTAAGCAGCACAAAGTAGATTATTTGAAAACTCAGCCATGGATCAAGCTTGAGATGTCAACCCTAGATTCAAAAACTTCAACAAATATTATCAGGATGCAATGTGGAAATCTTCAAATATGATTGAATGAAAAGCATTTATGAGGCATATAACTCTGAATCATTGACCAAGAATAATTACTCATATGTTTTCCTCATTCCAAAATGAGCAAGTTCCAGTTAGAGAAATCAAAAGTGAATGGAAGAAGAACTCTACGGTGAAGAAAATCAATACTAGAATATCAAATACAAAGTACTTTGTATATACCACTGCTCAGTTTTGAAGGAGAAAGTGTAAATGGAAGCTACATCCATTCAGAAAAGATCCAAAGTTCAAACTCTTTTAAAAAAAAGGGTGGTGTTTCAACACAACATTGGAAGGTTATACAAAAAATGGCCAAAGCAAATGGAACTCAAAAGCACAGATCATGGAAAATAAACAAGACCCACTCATGGGTAGCAAAGAATCAGAGTAGGAAAGAGAACTCAGTGAAAATGAAATAGTTTTCATGTTCGAAGATAAAGAAACTCACCCTTTTCAGCATTCACAGTTCAAAGTTGCAGAGGGCCTGGAACTAAGGAAGACAATAACTTCCATCGAAGTTTCTAACAGAATGATCATAACAGAGCTCCAATGGCGGCCAAGGAAAAGGTAAAGATCTTGAAAACCTAGAAGCTCACATGTTTCGAAGAAGGCAGAGGACTATCTTACTCAAATAATGAATCAAGCCCAAACAAAGTAACAAACCATATAAGTACATGCAAGAGACATCAACCTTGAGTAGTAGAGCTCAAAATCTAACAATGGCAAAATATCCCAAAATATTTTCTCAGAAAATTCTAAAGAAAGATACAGATGCTCGAAGGCCAAAAAAATGATCTGAATTGAGTTTCAGAAGCTTCAACAAAGACATCGAGAAAAATATTTTGCTAGGGCTTCACCCGTAGAATGAAAATCCAAATGGAATGATCAAGTTAGGGCCAAATCAACCTTTACCATGCACACTCGAGAGATGAGTTAACAGAACTCAACCACGGTCAAGTCATCGACGATCGAATTCAACAAGTACAAAGATCAAAGGTTGAGGATCGATCTACACTTTCAATGCAAACCATGGTTTGAGCCCTTAAAAATGCATTTAATACATGTCAGAAACCCTAAAGTCATACTTTGGAGATCGATGATAAAAAATCAACAAGTACAGAGATCGACGATCACAAACGAGTCATAAAAATCGATGCAAAAGAGTCCAATCAAAATGGCAGTCGAACTTAGTCAAATTTCCAAAAATTTCAAATTGTAAAACTTTCATCCATAGGCCCGACAAGGACACGTGTTGTCATTACAGTAGAAGTGGAAAAGTGGAGGCCGGAGGTATTTTAAGTTCGAAACCTTTTGCAAAAAGGTTAAAATTTCCAAAAACTCAGCAAGCCCGACACCCTGCAGGGCAAAATTCAACAACAAGCAGAAGTCAAAGAAAATACGGAGCGACGGACCCTCTCTACATTTTGAGACCTTTTCACAAAAGTTAAAATTGCCAAAATAATCCCATAGGCCCGAAAGTCTGCAAAGGACTTAAAAGTCATACCTTAAAAAAAACTAAGGAAAAAGAATCCACGTGCCATCCAAGCTATCATTTCAAGTTTTTATTTTCAGAAAACCTGAATTATAATGTATGTTTCAAATAATCAAAAGATGGCCAATCTATGGTGAAGTGCAAAGTGGTCCCCACAATGGGTGTTTTGTGGGTATTATGATTATTTCTTTTACCCACGAATAGAGAGTTAAATTTTTGCATGCTCCACAAGAAGATAGATAAAACAAGAAGACAAAGTGGCATGTCTAAAATAGGAAAGACTTGCCTTGCAAGCAAGCTTATTTTTAGCAAATTATTTACTCTTGCTTTCTTAAAAATAGATCACTCAACTTCAGTTGACCAATTGTAATCAAGGCTATTAAATGCCTATTTGTAATTGCATGTTCTATTTTTTTCCTTTATCTATTATTAAGTAAAGGATAAAAATAAGATGCATGGGTGAGTACAAGCCTTAGGCTATTTTTAGGAAAGGGGGAAAATTATTTTTGCTATATATTGTGTGCCTTTGCAAAGCACAAGGGGAACTTCTGGAGGACTTTTTTGGATATAGGAGTACTGAAGCATTTTTTTCCATTTTTGCCTTCTAAGTGTGAATAATTTCTACCTTCCCAATTATTTGCAGTCTTTTGTATGTTTCTATTAGTCTTGTGAATGTAAATTCCCTGATTAATCATCTTACCCTGTTGTAAAATTCAGTAGTTTCTGCATGATATTAATGTGCATGTTTAGCTTCTGCAAAGTATTGTTGTGATAATCTCCCTCAACACCTCTAAGTTTTTTTCCCTTAATATTTTGTAGAAGAACTATTGGTTCGTGCACCAAAAATCCTTAACATATCAATTGTGCATATACTCAGTCAAATCCCTCCTAAAAATTTGGTGTATCACCTTAGTTTTAATCATTTTACAGTCATCTTTTACCCCTAAACCCCAAAATAAAATTAGCATACATCAATAAGGAACCGGCCTTGATACTGGAGACTCACCTCAAAATAGGTATACCTAAAGACTTGAGGTGTTTCCATTGTATATACGAAAGAGAGAGATCAAATTTTGCAAGCTTAGAAAACCTACATCCATCTCTCTACAAGGTGCACTTTCGAGAGATAACTATTTTTGCACACCCAAAGTGGGACAACAAATCAGATCTCTGCATGCACAATTATGACTATTTACAACAGATCCACAACAAATTTATGGAAAATATAAAACCTACTTTTAGGAGTGAGTTGCAGCAATTTATTTTAAAGATTTGAAGATCTTTTGGTGACTCCACAGAGTTGATTTCAGACCAGTATTACAACATGTTCCATGCCTAAAGTGACTACAAGATCCTTGGTAGAGGAATTCCTCCTGAGTTTGTTTCTTTACCGTTGAATTCTACTAGAAGGAGAAGATTTGGTAATACTTTACCTTATAATAGACCTAGTTTTGATAACCCTCCTCCTGATATTCCTTCACCACATATCAATTTATTTATTAACATCCCAATTTTTCAAATGGATATTCAACCACCAAGGAATGTTGTGACCTTTACTAATGGCAGTCCATTAGTAATCCCAGTCTACCTTGACATTCCTAACGCTGCCATGAAAAGTTTTCCATCATTCACGGGTGAAAATCAGGTTACACTCCGCCGAACATATCAAAGATGTTGCAACCCTATGTACAAATCCATAATATCACTCATGAAGACGTATCTTTAATACTTTTAGCTACATCTTTTAAATGGTAGGCCTTGTAATGGTATAGAAACCTAGAAATTGGAAGCATAAGAACTTGGGATAACTTAGGTGAAAAATTTCTAAAATAGTTCCAGGATAATTCAAATCATTTGTCTCTCATTGAATAGTTGTCTACTATTAAAAGAGATCCCAATGAATTTATGTCTAGTTTCAATATCAATTTTTCTAGAACTTGGGAGAGAATTCTAGCAAGTGTCAAGCCTCAAGCTGATCATGCTTTCCTTTATTACCTTAGAGCATTAAACAGTGATATCTCAACTATCATTTAGTCAATGGGGGGAGAGACACTCCCAGAAGCCTACAATATTGCTATCCGAGCTGAAAATATTCTTATTCAAGTTGAAAAATAGGAACCAAGGCCTTCAATGACATTTTTTGGGAGATCTAGTACCTATTCCTTAGCCTATTACAATCATAGAACCTACTCTTGTAGCCCCATCAGATGATGTATTTAAAGCTTTGCAAACTATGGGAAATAAATTGACTTCGATTGAGAATAGAATTGCATTACCTAGCAGACCCTATCAGGGTCCTTATAAGCAAAATCAATGAATCAAAAAAGCAGCACCTTTTACCAAACAAATGTAGTTTGACCCAAAGGATCATAGTTCATCTAATGCTTTAGTCCCAGCTTAATATGACGACGTAAGAGTGGTTTCAACCTTGCAATCAACCTCATTCACCGCAACTTGCCCAAATGCTTTTCGAACTCAATCTTATTGCACAACCTCAATCTGAAACATTGTTCATGCCTCAAATGGAGGGTGGGCAGGAAGAAAATCATGTTCAAATCACCCGAACAAAATTTAGTCGGTTTTAATGAGGAGGAATTCATTGTAGTCACTACTAGGGCTCAAAGGAAAGCTACTAAAAGTAAAAAAACAAAATAGGCCTATCCTGCCTACTTTCACTGATAAGACAACATCTACAATTCCAAAGTCAACCAACAACCTTGTTGTTCCTCAAAAACAACAAGTGTTCCAGTTGATAAAGGTCATCAAAAATAGCTGTAGCATGATCCAAGAAGACTGTTTATACCTTAGATATCCAAGGAAATTGAAGAAAAATCATTTTTCACTAAGGCCTACCATAAAACAATCGAATCTGTCTCTAAAACAGTTGTTTCTTTCAACATTGTTGATGTAATGAAGAAGCATAACATTAACATCTCAATGTGGGAAGCTCTAAGTATTCCTGGACAGTAAGATTTACTTTCTCATGAACAGGCTAAGTTGTAGATTTCTTCAAATACATCGAAAAGGAAGTTCAAGACAAACATGGTCCTTGGAACATTTGAACAAGACCACATTAAAGAAGTTAAGTGGATGGTTCAAAAGTTTTGAATGCTCATGACATCAAGAAATCACCACCATTTTATTTATCAGTTATTATGGGGGAACATCTAGTTCAATAATTGCATAGTGGACAATGGTGCAAGTAGCACGATTATGCGAAAATTGATTGCGAAAAATTGGGTTTACGGTATGAGCCTACCGAAAGGACTGTCTTACACCTTGATGGAACTCAGAATAATACAGGTTGGTATAATCAAAATTTTAGAAGCGATGTTATATGCTTGCCCAAATGTTTCTATTCTGCAAGATGTTACTATTGTGGATTTACCTCCATACTTTGCCTTATGCTTATCTAGAGATTTCATTGCAAAAATAGGAGGTTATCTCTCTTCAAATTAGTCCTTCTTGTTTTTCACTACTCATTATGGTACCAAAGTTACTATCAATACAGATCCATTGGCCAGATTTCATATTGAAATTCACTCTCCAAATGTGGTGGCTAATTATTTAGCCTTAGATCAGTCTAACTTTGATATGGTAGCTCAGGTTTCAGCATTAGATGGTGTTTCTAACATATTTATGGATGAAAATATAGTGGAAGAACATGCTCATGATCCTTTTAAAGAAGTTGAAGAACACTTGTTTGGTGTGTATTGTATGCATGAAAAAAATACACCACTTCCCTTACTGTCCAAAACAAAAGTTTTAGTAGAAGGGATTTGGAAGCTTCATTTTGATGGAGCTAAGAAAAAGAAGGGACAAGGAGCAGGTCTGATGCTCACTTCCCCAACGAACGAAAGGTATTTCTCATCTTTGAGTCTCTAATTTTCATGTACTTGTAATGTAGCTGAGTACATAGCTTTAATTCATGGCTTGCTTTGGGCCAGAAAGAGAGGTATCAGCATGCTACAGATTTTTGGTGACTCTGAGTTGGTTATCAATCAAGTAAAAAATTTTAATGTTTTTAAGAATGCATTAATGAAGTATTACAGACATAGAGTTTCAGACTTAATGGAAGATTTTGATGCTATTAACATTCAGTCTATTCCTAGAGCTGAAAATAAGCATGCAAATAGAATTGCAGAGATTAGGGCTAGTTTTGAAATCTTGAACAGATTGAAAATAGAATAATATAAACTCATATAAAGTTAATTGTCAGGCCCTCAATACATGATAATGATTCAAATTGGCATGTTTTTGAAAGTGATTATCAAATCTATAGGTTTTTGTAACAAGATGCTAAGTTTTCTCAGGTAAATCGGGATAAATTATAACATTTATACAAAGTGATCAAGTTGTTCGACTAAAGACATATAAATTGCCTCAAGGTCTTGTCACATTGGAAGACATCTTCAAAGACTTGACGATCGCTTAATAAAGGTCAAGACTAAAATGTCAACCCACACTGATAATTACGAAGAGATCTTGATTGATGAAGGGAAAAATCTATTTCTTGGAAAGGTATGTTCCTCAGCTGAAAAATAGTCATTTATTGATCTTTACAAAGAATTTAAGGATGTTTTCACTTGGAAATATCAAGACTGAAAGGATTTGATCCCAGTTTAGCACAACATATGATTGAGTTGCAACCAAATTCTAAACCTGTTAGATAGAAACAGAGGCCTGTAAATCCCAAAATAGAACCTCTCATGAGGAAAGAATTATCTAAGTTGATTGAATCAGGTATTATCTTTCTAGTTAAGCATTCAAGTTGGGTAGCCAATCTTGTTCTTGTTAGGAAGAAGAATGGAGAAATAAGACTACATGTAGATTTTAGAGATCTTAATAAGGCTTCATAAAAATATCATTACCCACTCCTAAATATGGATCAGATTTTGAGAACAGTTTCTGGTGCAAATAGATTATCTCTCCTAGACGGTTATAGTGGATATAATCAAAGTTTAGTCCGGGATGAAGATAGATATAAAATAATTTTTACCACCAAGTGGGGTACTTATGCTTATGAAAGGATGCCTTTTGGTCTTTCAAATGCGGGTGCGTGCAATGGACATGGATTTTCACATCTTATTAAATAAATTCACCCTTGTTTATTTAGATGATGTTACTTGTATTTTCAAAAGATTCTCAAGAACATCTAATGCATTTAAGGTAGACTTTTCAATTATGCAGGCAATTTGGAATATCCTTAAATCCACTAAAGTCTATCTTTTAGTACATCAAGGCAAGTTACTTGGCCATATTGTTTCTAAGTATGGTTGAGAAATTGACCATTTTAGGATTGAAGCCATATCACAAATATCATTTCCCCACCATAAGAATGCATTACAGAGTTTTCTTGGAAAAATCAACTTTGTTATAAGATTTGTTCCAGTTTTACAAAGATTGGTTAAACCACGATAGCTATGCTAAAGAAAGAAAAGCTTTCTCTTGAACCAGGTGAAGGGAGAGGAGGATTTGAATAAATCAAAGTAGCTATCTCTCAAGCTCCTACTCTTGCAATTCCAAATTTTGATAAAGATTTTACAATGTATGCACTCGTAGGAGCTGAAACAATTTCATCTATCTTAACTCAATTCAATGATGAAAATATTGAAAAACCTATTTCTTTCTTTGGATAGAGCTTGCATGATTATGAAATAAGGTACACATTCCTTGAAAAGCAAGTACTTTCAAGTAGTTAGGGGACTTAAAATTTCAAGTATATGCTTTCAAACAATAAAATCCATGTTGTTGTTTCTCATCCAATTGTGAAAGCATTCTTACTAAATAAGGAGTTGAATGAGAAAAGAGAAAACTAGATAACGAAGGTCATGGAGTATGATGTTGATATTCTCGGTTGCTAAGGCGATTCAAGGGAAAGGTCCGTGTGAACATGTAATTACCGATATGGAAAAAGGAAGCTACACAACCAGTGATTCAAAACAATGCTGAAATTATGTATCAGCAATAAGAAATTATGGTTCAACCAGAAAATCAGTAACCTAAGGCAGTTCAAGAGTTTCAGGAATCAAGATGGATGGCTGATTTGATTAACTACTTACAGCATGGGACCTATCTGGAAGGTATGGACACAAATAAACAAAGATATTTCAGGTTACATGATGTACATTATATCTTTATTGATGGTGTGTTGTTCAAAAGAGATATAAATGGGATTTTGCTGCGATGTCTTGATTATGATAAAGTTCAAAAATATTATCGAGAATTCCCACTGAAGGACTGCGGAGAGGTCATTTCAAAGACGTACCACAACCTTAAAAATTATGAAAGCTAGTTATTATTGGCCTAGCATATTCAAGGATTGTTTTGAATGGATAAGAATGTGTAGAAAATGTTCTTTCTTTGTTGGAAAAGAACGTTTAGCTTCGCTTGCCCTTACATCCTATTTCAACCGATCATCATTTTATGCGGTGGGATATTGACTTCATTGGAATGATAAACCCACCCTCATCATAATGGAAAAAGTGGATCTTAATCACTGTGATTACTTTACACGATGGATGGAAGAAGTATTTTTAAAAGATACTAATGAAGCTTCAATACTATCCTTTTATGAAGGTATATTTTGTAAATTTGGTGTTCCAAAGAACTATTATTTCAGTTAATGCTTTAGCTTTTCTTGGTGCGAAGATAACAGATTGGGCTATCAAACATGGAATTTATTTGATTTCGTCATCTAATTATTACCCACAAGGTAATGGATTAGCTGAGAGTACTAACAAGAATCTGTTAAGGATCATTAGAAGAACACTTAAAGATAATCAAAGAGCTTAGCATCTGATGTTGAATTCAGTACTTTGGGCTGACAAAGTGACTCCTAAAATATCAGTTGGAAATTCACCATACAAACTTGTGTATGGAAAAGAAGTAAGAATACCTATTTCAGTTGAGTTACTTGCATTAGATTTGCTACATCAAATGGAGCTACTTGAGAATGAACCATTGCAAGTTCATTATGTAGATTTAATGGAATTATAAGAGCTAAGAGATCAAGCTCATTTGAATATGGAAAATAATCAGAAATAAACAAATAAGACTTTTGACAAGAAAACCAAATTTAGAGTCTTCAACGAAGGAGATATTGTGTTAAAATGGGATGTTGATCGTGTAAATCCAGGAAGACACTCAAATTTTGATACAATTTGAAGTGGTTCTTACATGATTTCAACTTGTAAGGAACACAATGATTTTCAGCTTTCAAAGTTAAATGGAGAAAACTTCCCATTCTTGTGAATGGTATGTTTCTCAAACGCTTTATTAAAAATCTTACAGTGATTGTTAGAGTAGTATTTCCCTTCGAAGTAAGTGCATTCCCCGCACATTGTATTGTTTTTCAATTCAATAAGTGCATTCGTGCATGTGATCTGGTTTACCAGATCCTTTCCCAGTTTTAGTTTGTTTCGAAAGGGTTGGACCTTTCAAAAAGGAATATTTTGGTTATATACTTTGGACTCAATGCCCGATGGAAAAAGCAAGGCACTAATCTTTAAGCTAGCATGGAGATTTCCCCACGGGATCACCAGAAATGTTGACAATTTTTTCACTTATGCATAAATGGGAAACTCGAAACTTCATTGTTATAATGAAAGTCATGGGTGAAGTATACCTAAGCTAAGAAAGTTATGATATTATTAGTTACTCCTGAATTAATTAATGATTAAGTGAAATATGCAACTATGTGTGCTGTTACAAAACGTAACAGATCACATAGTCTACAATTTCATGATACCTTCAGCAAAAGAACAAAAAGGCCCCAAAGGAAAGCTATGTTGTCCTGATGAAGACACCAAATTATAGAGTACGTGAAGTGTTGATTTTTGGGACAAAAACATAAGTGCAGGTTACATGAAATTAGAGTTCATTACTTTGAATGTTACTGAGGTTCTCATTAATGTTATTTCCTTCATGTTTAAGACATTCAATTATATGACCGAGTTGTTTAGTCCATAATACAATCCATAAAAAAGGTTGAAATGTAGAAATAAGTATACCACTCATTTACAAAATTCAGTGTTTTATTCATAAGGAAAGTCAAATGTTTCCCACACAAGCAGTGAGATGTGACTAAAAAGCAAAGTACATCTACTGAAGAAAGAGTTACACATGCATGAAATAGAAAGCAAAGGAATATGAGTGAACCCATCATTTCCTTTGTATATTATTCGTTGTGCAGATTGTCCCCCTTCCAGCTTGTTCCATCCTTGTCTTCACAATTCAAAGCATGGTACCTGAAAAGTAAAAGAAAGGAATCATCAATAAAGAGCTCAGCTTAATCCATATTCCTACACTTTCCTAATTCGTGCATATGAATCTTTCAATAGCATGAGATATAAAGTAATTTAAGATCAAACCGCATAGCTCACTCGAAAGAAGAGAAATAAAAGAGGAAGAAGAAACATAGACATAAGAGAGGTAAAGAACCTAATTATTTTCTAACTATTTTCTTAAGTGTGGAGTACGGGTTGTAGACAAGTAGAAAAGGACCATGTACATGCTTTGAAAGAAGGGTTAATGTAACTCAAAACTTAGATATATTTTGTAACAGGAAAGGTTACAAATCAAAACAAAGAAGATGCATGTAGACAATGTACACTTTGAGATTTCGGTCAAGGAAGATAGAATTGGGAAAATTTTGACAAGGCTTCGCCATGTAAAATGGACATTAACAACTTTTCTAGTATCCATATCAAGCTGAAATGAAGAGAAATGTAGTAAAAGCAACAAATTACAGATTTCAACAAAGTATTTGAATCAAGTCTTATGCTTAGAGAATGGTATCAAAAATAGAATCTTCAAGAATTTCTTGTAATTTCCAAAAAAGGGAGATATAAAATGCCACTTGTAGATCGGAAAGAAGAGAGACTCATTTTAAGAAAAATCACAAAGACATCTTAATTGCAAAATATATAGGAAGTGTATTTCTATGTGGAAATCTTCAAAGATGGCTTAAATGCATTTTCAATTCAATATTCAATCATTGTAATCTTCAACTTTAGAATCAAAGAGTATAAATGCAAGTACAGAAGAACTTACAAGTAGGCTTTTCAAAAAAAAGTGAACTAAAGAAAGGTAGATATAAAATGCAGAGTTTTTTTAAAAAAGGAGGTGTTTCAACCCATTTTAGTTAAAGATTTTCATGGGTGGCAACATTATTCAACCTTGAAGATAAAGAAACTCACCCTTTTCAACATTCAAAGCTTAGATAAACTAAGGAAGACAATAACTTCCATCGAAGTTTCTAATAGATACATATTCAAGAAAGAAGAGAGACTCATTTTAAGAAAAATCACATGAGGCTCAATAATGAGATCTAATCCAACACAGAGTAGATTATTTGAAAACATCACCATGTATCAAACATGAAATGTTAACCCTAGATTTGCTCAAAAATTCTAGAAAATACTTCAACAAATATTATTAGGATGCTTCAATGTGGAAATCTTCAAAGATGATTAAATGAAAATCATTTAGAAGATTTGCTCGAAAAATTCTAGAAAGATACGAGATACTCGAAGGCCAAAAAAATTATCTGAATCTAGTTTGAAGCTTAATCGATTTAACTCTCGAATCATTCACCAAGGAGAATTAAGGATATGATTTTCCTCATTCCAAAAATGCATTTAATACAGTTCCAAAGTCTATTTAGAGAAATAAAAAATCAAAAGTAAATCACGTTCTGAAAGTCACTCGTATGCAAAAGAATCAAAATGGCTCTCGAACTTATTCATTTCATGGAAATTTCAAATTGTAAAACTTTCAATCCAAAGCTTCTCCGATGATACATTGCTATCTTTTTTACTAAGTGAAAAGTGGAGCCAAAGGTATTTTAAGTTCTGAAACCTTTTGCGAAAAAGATCTATTTCTAAAAAGATCTCCTGCAAGGAGACTCATTTTTTAAAAAAATGTGGAGTGTGGGCCCTCTAAACCTTTTCAAAAATTTAAAATTGCAAAAATGTGATAGGTGTATAAAGGAAAAAGTCACGAAGGCACGAAAGTCCGAAAATGATTAAAAAGGTCTTAAAATCCATAAAGGACTTAAATTTTTAAAAATTTTCCCTCATGCCGATAAACAAAATAAAAGTAATCCACGTGCCATCGAAGATATCATTTCATGTTTTGATTTTCAAAAATGCAATGAGAATCAATAAAATGCAATCAACATGAGTTTGAAATCATCCACAAACTTATCTTATTGCTCCAATGATTCGAAGTGCATTACAATGGTCCTTGGCTGAGGCAAAAATTAGATTACAATTTTTAATGGGAGGTTTGAGCTCCACAAGATCACCTTTACTCTTACTTTCTTAAAAATAGATCAGAAAGGACCAATTGTAAAGAAGGCTATTAAATCCAACCTTTTGAAAAATGCCCCTTTTTTTCCTTACATTATTACATAGGAAGGTTAAAGATAAGAGATGGGTGAATAATTATAATTATTGCTCAAAACACCTTTAGAAGCACAAGGGAACTTCAATTCACTTTTTGGATATATGATGGGTTCCACCTTCGCAGTGTGAAATTTTTGCCTTCCTTATTTACATTCTTGTGTTGTTCCTTAGTTGGGAAAGAAATTCCCTGCAATCATCTTACAACTGTTGCATACCTTCATTATTGTGATAATCACCCTCAATACCTCCAATTGTTTTGCCCTTAATATTACTGGGTAGGTGGCAAACCTTCACACCTTAAAAAACTGGAGGAATGTATTTTATTTATTTATAATAACATTAGTCCTTTCTTAATGGCATACTTTATTCATAGTCTGTGTAGAAGACACCTAGATATTTCCAAAAATTCTTCTCTTGTGAAAATATGAGCTCTCCAAGATCACCAAAAGTTATTGATTAGCCTAATGACCTTTCCTTACCTAATGTCATGTCATTTATCTTGACCAAACCTTTTGGTATTTTTAGAACACACCTAATGCCCATTCTCAAACCTAGGCCATCCTATACCTTAAATAAGGTCTTATTGAGATGATGTCATTCTGCAAAAAACATTTTATGTGAACTAGTGATCTTCCCTTTCGAATCTAAAATTTTTTCTCACATGCAACCATTCAAAATCCAAAAAATTGGAATTTCTGGTTTAAGACATTTCCATTTTGGAGATTGAAACACTTGTCATCCACCAAATTTTCTTGAGATTTCATGAAATTCTTTTCCAAAGTGTGGAACTTTTCAATCCGAAAGTCTCAAAATTTAGACTTTTGCGTAGGATCTACTCTAACTTTCGAATTTTGGACATTGAGTTGAAATTTCCTATGTTTTAGGAATGATTCCAAACTTCCAAAACTCCAAATACCCCAAATAATTCCAAACCCCAAAACTCTAAAACTCCACAAACTTATCTTATTGCTCCAAAGTCGAACCCATTACAAAACTTTACAAAATGTTTGAGCCCAAACCTAAAAGTCACGAACTTTTAGACTTTTAGAGTTAAGGAGATGAGAATAATTCATAATTAGAAAGTGCTCCTTATGCGAAGTGAAACACCTATTTATGAGTTTACTTCTTGATTTTCGAAAATAAACCTAAACTAACAAAATGTGAACAGAACTTGATTTCCCATTTTCCTAACTTCACGCCCTGAGAGTTCTAAAACTTATAATTATTGAAACCCGAAGTCAAAATTCACTTTCTTTGCAAAATCCGTCGTTTGTTTCGGAAATTATCATTAGATGCTCCAAAACTTGAAAGTGTGAAATTTTAGACTTTTGGTTTTTTTCATAGTTTCAAAACCTTTTTCCCTTTTTGTGAAAATATGAGCTCCAACTTCTGAAGGTCAAGGTGTCATTCTGCAAGAATGTGAACTAGTGAATCTAAAAAGCATGCAACTCAAAACCTAAAATTGGAATTTAAAATTTTGGAGATTGACTTTCATCATTTTTGAAAATTCAGTCCGAAAGTTTTAGACTTTGAGAATTTTGGATCTTTTCTATTTTTTTGAGTCCCCAAAATTTGCCTTAGCCTACTTGTGAAAAAACTCCACCTCCCAAAGTTTTAAACCCAAAATTTAGACTTCTTCCTTCACGCCACGATAAAACCAGAAAATCTCTAAAATTTTAGACTTTTGGTCCAAAACCGCTTTGACTTGATTTACACAATTCGAAATGCAAGCCTTCATGAAAGTCTAAATTACGAGGTTTGAGAATTATCCTCAAAACTTGAAAGTGTGGTACCACTAAATCAACCTTGTCATTTCATTTTTTTGAGTATGTGTAAGTTCTTGTTTTCCCATTTTTAGACTTCCCGAGGGAAAAATCGAGCTGATTTACACAATTACGAAATGCAAGCCTTCATGACTAAATCAACCTTGTCATTTCGGTATGTGTAAGTTCCTAAAAATCTTGCATTTCATACCTTGAGACACGACCTTCTATTTTTGTCAGCATCACATATCAATACAAGCTATGAGACAAAAGGAGGCAAATGTAGACACCAAATGTGGGTCACACTCCCTTCTTTACCCTTTAATTAACTAACGTAACGTATTCACCTAAATCAGCCGTGACCCATTTACCGCACATTGATATTAATTTTATCACTTACAATTGAATTAATATAAATCCGAACATTATTAATTAATTTAATTATTCTAATTAAGTTAATTTAATCCTCACACATCCACCTCACCCTGGACCCATTCCAGGGGAATTTAACTCACAATGACCAAGTCATCACTCCCAGTGTTGAGTCACCACTTGACCTAACTAAATGATATTTCTTCATAATCCTAACTAGAATTCTTCTATGATCTTCCTACCTTTTCTAAAGAGAGATCCACTTCCCTAAGTAGAACCAACTTGAAAAAGCAGGCCAAATGCAGGAAGATCAGCCTATTTTTGTAAAAGGATGTTTATCCTAACCGACGTTGGTTAATCGTTAACCAACACCGCTACCTAAATACCATCGGTCACTCTATATCTTGTTTCACAACTCTTCACCTAGGTTGGTCATTCAGTTATGTGAGCATTATTATATTCAATCTTGAATCAGTAAGCCCTCCCGCATCCGGATTTAAAACACACACAACCACAATGTAAGGCAAGGAGTTAGTTCTCTTTCCAGAGAATTGGAATACTCATGGTAGTTCACGGGTTGCCTTGACCGCCACAACACTAGACCTAGACATCTCTTCTCTCGATTAACCATTAACTATTTCCATTCACGGGATCTCAGTAAATAGTATGTATTTTAATTTTCATCATTTGTGCATATTCAACTATAGATATCTTTCCTCTTTTGTATTTCATTTCTTCCATTACCCATATCTCACATTCTTCCCATCAACCTACTAATCAATCATCCTAATCCATGTCACCTTTTTTAACCTCCTTAGTATTCCTAAGTCTTCTAAGCTAGATTACAACCGAAACAACACTATCCTCACTCTCTTTGCAATCAAAGAGAGCCTAAAAAGCTATTTTTAATAAGTTTACTATGTATTTATCCTACCAATGTCATTTCCGTGGCCATCATCGGTTTCATCCCCATACCGAAATAGGTCACCTGACCGATACCTCTTTTTGTTATTTTATATTCTCATATCAACAAGCCTTCCATTCATCCAAAACAAACCTAGACCTCAACCAATAAGCCCAAGAACCTTATTATACCTATGATAGACCTGCCTTACCTAAACAAAACCCTGGTTCTAATTATATTTAGTGTTGAATTTGATATTTAACATTGAATGTAGTGTATTTTGTGTATGAGAAACCTAAATCATTTCATTTCAATAAGACCTATTTATTTACGTTTGGTGTTTACATTAAACTATTATTAAACTATGGATTGATAGCCTCTCTAGGAAGCATCACGCTTGCAAGATCTAGCATACACTAGGCATTCCAATATCATATGTTATTTAATACTCTTCTTGTCATCTTTCTTTACATTTAAATGTAGTCATTCCCAGATAAAAATGAGTTCTCTATGATCAGATTAGATAACATACACAATGTGTGTATTGTACCTTCCACCTTCGCTTCACATGTATTTCTCCTTATTCATTTACCTTCTAGTTGTTTCATCCTAGAAAGCATAAATCTTCTTGGTTAAAAACTTACCTTATTTTTTCCAACAACACCTTGACTCATGAATACTTTGTGAAGTAGTGAGAAATAATAACTATAGACAAATGTAATAGTATGTGTGTATGGAATAGAATAGAATCCCTCCCCTTATGTTGTGTGTGTTGATGCAGATTTCCTATCCTTGATGCATGAAACTATGTGGATGCAAGTGATGTAATGGATGTGTTATCTCAATTTCACCCCGGAAATATTGAGCAAACATGACCCTGCACGGGAAGAAATCTAAGGGTTGCTTCTATCATACAATCCCACATTTCAAATCTAACAATCAGGTTGTAGTCAGAATAAAAAATGGAGGAGTAGGGTCGGCTAAGGAGGCAAACAATATCAAAGAAACCAGAGGCTCTCAGGAGAGAAACGGGGAAAGGCTCAAAGTCTTTGGGCTTCACAAATGATTCAGAGCTAGCCCAAATTGGCTAAGTATGGAGGAGATGGTGGAAGCTTGCACGTGCCTCATCGGCGCATCCCCAAAAATTAAATCCCAATGAAGAGACTCAAACAAGCGCCAAGCCTCCACATGTCTAGATCCCCAAAAGTGGCACCGGCCATTGAAAAGTCTAATAGTTAGTGGAGGGTGTAAAATGTCTCAATGACGCACATTCAAAGGCTGTAACACTCTGATTTTGTAAGTTAACTTGGTGAATATTTTTCATACTGTTATAACTGCTGAAATGAAGGCAAACATGTTAAGATATGTTCTGATCTTAAGAGAATGTGTTGCTAACTTGGATTCTTGCATGCTGTGATTTATTGCATAGGACAGCAGTTATTGTACTTGTGTGTTTGCTGATGTGACGAAAAATTGTCGTATACTTGCTAAACTCTCGTTGCTGATTGACAGCACACCTTGAATCAATTTCATTGATCCAAAGTATGCTGTGGTCTTCTTGTGATTTCTGTGTCGATTTACTCTGGAACCAAACCGGAGGTTGATATGAATGTGCAGAACGCTGATTGCAGGTATGAGCAGCTGGCACGTAAATGCCAATGACAAAGGTTCGATCCTTGAACCCTGTCTATCGAACTTAAAACCTCGTGAGGCAAGAAATGCCTCGACACGGTGGCCTTGGCATGAGATACAAAGGACCCGAACGTCCCGCATAAGTATAGTTACAAGAGTTAGTTGAGAGATTGGGTTAGGGGTTGATTAGTGTTAGTGGTTAGTAGGAATTAAATCCTAAGCTAATCCTAAGTCCTAACATGCATCCTAAACTACTATCCTAAGTGGATTTTTAAATTACAAAAAAAAAAAAGAAATAAACCTAAGTCCTAATAACCGAAGACTAAACTATGACCTAGGTTGAACACTAATATACAACCTAAACTAATCCTAAACTAAAGGGGATGCGAGACCCTTGGGGAAGAGGATAAGGATGAAGGGGGTATTCATTGGCATTTAATGGAAATTCCATATGTGGACAAAGCACCCGATTTAGTAAGGGCAGCTAAGTGGCAGAGGTATCTGTTTGGAGATGGAGCTAAATTTGGTTTTTGCTTGTGAAATTTGAAAATTTGAGTTCGCCAACTCAAGTTAGCGGTGGCGTGGAAAGTTGGGAAAAGGTGGAGACTTTAATGCATTAAATTCTCTTGGTCCTCGCGACCAGCTCACCTTGGAAAGTGTATGAGGGAATTGATTTTTGATTGTGTCGATTCGAACTTTATAAAGTTGCTCGCATTTGGTTTTTTTAGTCAGTTCGTCGAACCAGTTCTTTGGATTTATCACTGTTCTTGGGAGATTTTGAGGCTGTTCTTGAGCCTGAAGAGGAAAGGATTGTTGGGAAGTTCTTGCTGTCACCGTGGAAGGAAATAACTTCGGCAAACGCAACTTTCTTCAAGTTTTGGAAAAGAGATCATAGGCATGTTAAGCCCTTCTCTTTAAAAATTCTTGATTTGTTTAAATGTCTCATTAAAACAACCCTGCTCTTGGGTTTTGGGTTTATGTGATTGTTGATTGTGTTGACATGATTTGGATTTCGTCGACTCTTGCTTTGTCATTTTTGAAATGATGGGTAAAATCGTATTCTTCTGCTTGTTGTGTTTGGAACTGTCTTTGCATGTATAAAGGAGTTGAAATACAGTCGTGTTGTGTTGGTTTGTTTGACAGTATTGAGGATGTTCTTTCTTAAACTATAAGAAATTATGCTTATGAATACTCAGCTGAGAGTAAATCAATTTTGAGATGGTTTTCAATAATCATTCGAACTAGATAATTCTTTTTAAATGATTTTATGGAATGAAATCTCTATAAAATTTGTGCAAGTTGTTTGAAGTCGTATTCTTTCTTGAAATTTTTTAAAGTCAATAAGATCCTTTTTCCTTCTGCTGTTTTGGATTTTGATGGAAATGGCATTTGGGTTTTGTATGAGCATATGAATTCGAGTTTGAAGGAAGAAATGGTAATATGTTTTTGTTGTTCCTTTTTCTTGCTTAAGAAATATACGAATACGATTTGGGTATTCGTGGGAGCTGGAAAAGAAATTGTTTTTATTTTTCACTTATACATGATTACATTCTTCTTGTTGTGATGAAAGGTTGATTTTATTGTGTTTTATGGAATCGATATGATGTCACAGTTTGGACAGTAGTCGTGAAAACGAGCTTGGCTTGTATTTCTGTACATTAAATGAATTATGTTGATTTCTTGTTGTGAGGGTAGAAGGATTTGTTTTGTTTTATTGAGGACTGTTCGATCTCTAGTTCAGACTGTCTTGTGAATGCGAACTTGACTTTGGATTGCTGTGCAAAAGAAGAGATGCATGGGAACTTTGTCTTGTTGTTTGGGTCTGTCTTGACTGTACCAAACTTACGCATTTAACACCCTATACGGGTTTACTTTGAAAGAGGTATTGATAACTGATTATTGCATTCTGAAGTTCTGCATATTATCATGAACTCGAAAAATGGATTTCGGGTAGAAATGTTTGTTGGCAGTGAGCTCGATTTGGATGTTTTATTTCATTCTGAGCAAATGATTGTTTCTTCTGAAATTATGGGAAATTAGTTCTTCCTTTCTCTCTGTTAAATTTTGAAAGAGATAGTAACTGAGTTTATTGAATCTTATAAGATCGGATTGTTGGAAGTGGCAGCGGTAATTGGATTATTTTTCTGAGTGCTGTGCTTTTGTGCAAATGAAATATTTAATTGTTTCGTGTGGTCTTCTGATCTTGGTACTGTCATTTAGAAGAATTGAAATCGGCATGAATAAATCTTAGCGAGTTGAAGAAAATGGTTGTTTTCTTATTTGTATAGTTAAAGAACAAATTCTTCTCTTTAACTATTTGAGTTCTAGAAATAACATCGAAGTTTTACTGTGCATTATGATTGGACTTGCTGTAGGTAACAGCAATGAATAAAATTTTATTTTGAACGGAATGCGTTCATAGAATTAGGAAATCATGCGAATAATTGATTGCATGATTGTATAACTATTTATCTGTTTACCATACAGTGAAAGAATTATGGTTTCTTCTAGTACGGTAAATATATAGTATGCATCCTTGTACTAATTGATCTATGATAAATACGATGATATACTAACCTATCTTGGATATGCATATGAGCCTGATTTAAATGAAGTATGGATAAGGATGATGAATTCTTCCTTGTTTTCATTTAAAGCTGATTATGAATGAAATTACTCTTGCTGCCGGAAAGTGAATTCTGAATGGATTTTGTAAGTTTCACTCTGAACTGTTATCTTGATTTGTGTCTCGTTTGGATTCCATTTTAGGACAGTCATGTGGAAAGAAATAGGGATATGGATGAATGACTTGGAAAAATGATCTTTTCTTCTTTCATTCAGTTGAAAATTTGTAATCATTATTAACGAATTTTGTAATGCTTAGATATGAGCAACTATATGTATTCTTTGTTCGCTTTCGCCGTATGCTGTGCTTGATTGCTTGGAATCTAATATGATGCATGAACTGAAAGGAAGGTAATGGGTTACATTTCAGTTAGTTTCATCCTTTGCATTTATTATTAATGAAAGGCATGGAAAGGATAACAAAAGATGTTATATCAAAGCAGTATGGTACTTGTATTCCTAACTTTACAAATATTGTAATTTGAGACTTGTAACGCATTATCCGGAAATGGGACAGCAGTTCTTTGGCTGATTGTGATGATATTTTGATGGTTCAGTTGTTATGCTGATCTTTCTTTTGTGCCTATTTCGTGATTGATGTCTTCGTCGTTTCATAAAAGTAAGGTTCTTTTATTGAGACAGTAAGTTGAAGCACCTCATTTTAATGATAAGTGCTTAATATGCTCGGTTCATTTAATCGACCCATGCAAATCATTTTGCAGATGGAATTTGATTAGAATGAGGACATGGCTGTTTTCGATGCTTCTTGATTGGTTGAAGATGAAGCTGTATTTGTTTACTTTTATTCCTCTTCGAGGAATTGTGAAAAGAAGAAAGTACATTCTTCTAGCTATAAGTTGTAATGATGTTTTATGTAAACAATGTCCATTCAGTTGGATTGGAAAATGTATGGATTATGAAACGAATTGATGAATACAAATACAAGTATGATAATTTAATAATTATATCAGTTTGATATTGTTGACTAAATTGGAAATATAATGTTATTTCTTGATTTGGATTTGTTTTATTGTCCTTGGATGGATGCTAAATGGGAACTGATATCTATTCTTACCTAAATACAAATTTTAAGTTGAAATATGCAATTAGTTCATACTTGGGTAAAGATGAATTTTTAATTGACATTAAAAAGGATTAGGAAGAATATGATTCCATAACTTATAGGTATTCGTGGATTAGCTTGGAAGCTAAGGAATATCAATTAACTTCAGAGTAATCGAACTTCACTTTCGAACTCCATTAATGACCTCGTATGTTAAATTCAGAATAAAGGATATAGGATAAGTATATCCATAACTAATGGACCTTAACTATGTAATGTTAAGGAGAACAAATGAATACATTTCTTGGGAATTAGACCTCGTTTAAATGACGTCTAATAAGCTAGAATTCTGAATTTAGTTACAGTTGGGAAAACTTGGTTAAGTTTAATAGGTTAAACTTATCACGTCCATCGGTAATGGCCTTCTTAATCCAATGATTAAGAAGAGAACCAAGTAGAGAAATGCAGCCCTTCGACATGAAGGAGAAGATGCATAGCAAGCTAAAGGACGGATTTAGTCTCTCTTAGCTATATACAACTGTAACGGGAATGAGGATAAAGGGATCAGCATGGTTGCTGAAAGTTGATTCTTAATTATTAAGATCGTATCCAAATCACTTGAGCAGGATGTGTATTCTCGATGGGAGGATTCCGTAGGACATTGGCATACGCCAGCTACAGCAAGGTGTCTTCATGAAGACGGGGTCTTCATGACGACACAATGTTGCAGCTGACATATTGCAATGCCCTCCTGAATTAAAACATCAAGAATACATAGGCTGAATGTGAAGTTCTTGGCAGGGGATAGGAGTATGATCAGGTATACGGAGTGACTCCGGGATACTAAAGATAACTAGACACACGGAGTCATGGGGAATGACACCGTATGTCTGCGTATCTTTAGTTACCAGGAGTGCCTTCCTATATTCGTTCATATTACTAGTTGGAAATTGGAAGTTTAAATCTGACCTTAAACGAGAGGACTGGTAGGAACAAGGAAATACCATTCTAGATAACAGGTGAAGTGAAGTGAAGGACGTATTCCATTGATGTGTATCACATCCAGGAATATGATCATGCAAAGCATGTGAAAATCTTTGGCCAAAGTATCGCAAGTGCTGGTTGCGTTGTCCTTATCACTTAATTTAAGATGCAGGATGTCAGATGAATATCGATAATAGATATTCGAGATAGGCTTAAATGGATCACTTCAATAACCGGAAACGGTTAAGAGAATCGATATATATAATATACTATGCATAAATGAACATGAAGGATCGGTTGTTGCGAGTCATGAAATGAAGGATCGTTGAAACTCGAGCCATGAAAATGCAAGATCAACGAGTTCCTCGAGTCATTTATAGCAGCATATAGAATCTGTTATAGGATTGAATGGCATTGAATGTGTGTTCCATATTGTAAATATGCGAATAGGGAACATTAGTTTTAAATAGAAATTGTGTGACCCAAATTGTGTTGTTTGGGTAGGGAACAATTATTAAAACTTGAACGTGCGTTTGAATTTTATAATTCATAACAGAATGTTATCAAAAATAAATAATTTTTTTCCCTTGTTCTGGTATCTTAAAATGGGGATGTTACATCTTGGTATCAGAGCTGAAGGTTGCAGCTCTTGGACCTAATGAGTCCACGATATTAATAAGGTTTACATTTTCTTATTGAACAGAAAATGGTCGAAATAAAAGGAATGCTTTGTGAATAACCCGTTACGAGGTGGAGAAGCGATAATCGCCCAAAAGCTGGATGAAATCCTTGCTGCCCTACTTGATACGAGGGATCGTTTGACTGTTCTGGAACAACAGTCAATGGGAAATGAAGAGCTGGAGAATGAAGTTGAAATAAATGATCAGCTGCCTCCTGTGGACAACATCAACGGAGGGAATCCGGGTGTTGATGATAATAATGTAATTGCTCCTAATCCCCCTGAAAATAAAAGGGCAAGATTAGCAGCTGAACTTACAAATGATATAAAGAGAATAAGTCCTCCAAAGTTTGATGGAACAACTCTTGGGGACGGAGCTGAGAACTGGCTCAGTGAAATGGAGAAATACTTTGCAATAAGAAACTTCTCCGAAGAGACTAAAGCGATATGGGGAGCATATCAGCTTTCTCATGAAGCATCATCATGGTGGGACAACCGTAAGGTTGAGCTGAATATTGTCGAATCAGACATAACTTGGGATCAATTTAAGGGTTATTTTAGGCAATGATGGCTGCCTCAACTCTATTTTGATAGGAAAATGACTGAATTTCAGAACTGGTCGCAAGGAAGGCTGTCGGTGACGGAATACTGGGAAGGGTTTACTAAACTCCTTAAGTATGTGCCGCAAAGATGCAAGATGAGAATTTCGTGAGTACGGAAATTCATAATGGGACTGAATCCCATCATTGGTGGCGAAGTGGATGTCCACGGCCCAACCACCATGGATGGAGTTGTCGAAAAGGCAATCAGACAGGAATAGAAATTGAGGGCAATATCTGCTCACAGGGAAGAGATAAGGAAGAAGATTCCCAATTCTTCTTCGTCTCTTGCACCAAAAAGGGGACCTTGGAAAAGATTTGGTGTGAAAAACAAAATTGTTGTAGATAACAACAAGAAACCTGTGATGAACAGACCTATAAATAGCGTGTGAAACAGCTTCACAAAAGTTAATGGCATTGGATAGAAGTCCTATGGAAGCCAGAATGATAACTTCAAGGCTAGTAACAAATTTGAGCCTAGAAAAGGACCAGTTGGAGGATGCTTCAACTGTGGAAAGGACCACTATGCGAATCACTGTCCTCTGAAGAAGGATGATTGTGGACAGTGGCATAGGATACATCTTTGTAGTGGCTAATGACATGCCGTGAAAAGCAAGTGACGCCCATAGAAGTTACGTGTAAGTTATTCACTACACCTGTAGTTATACTTTTGATATTGGACCTACGAGAACGTTTTATTTCTGCTAAACTTGCTATGAAATTAAAAAGAAAGGCTGCAAGAATGGATAAAACATGGACAAGTGCATTATGGGAATAATGTTGTCCATACAAATCGAAATGTGCCTTTTTGGGGCAATTCTTGATCTGCCTAGTTTCTCCATGGAAGTTGACTTGTATGTCACTCCTTTAGGATCATATGATATCATTATTGGAGTTAATCGGTTGGCTGAACATAAGGCAAAGTTTGATTATTATGAAAAACAAATCTGCTTGATGACCTACGTGAAAGCAAAAGAATATTCAAGGTGTAAAGCGGAAGTTGCAGTTAGAAACCGACGCGGCTATGGAACTAAAAAGGGCTAAAAATGTAGGGCTGCACTTTGTATGTAGTAAAAGTGATAGAAAATGCGGGGAAGATAATGATTTCATGGAAAGATATCCATTGTTGAGGGGTTTCCGTGATGTGTTTTCGGAGGAATTTCCAGGTCTTCCACCCAAACGTGAGTTTGACTTCGCAATAGAAATCAAACCAGGAACTGAACCCATATCTAAGGCACCTTATAGAATGACTACCATTGAGTTGGTAGAGCTGAAGGCTCAGTTACAAGAACTTCTGACTAAGGGGCTGATAAGACCGAGCGTCTCACCTTGGGGAGCGCCGGTAATTTTTGTAAAGAAAAAGGATGGCACATTGAGGCTGTGCATTGATTACAGAATGCTGAACAAAGCAACTATTAAAAATCAATACCCACTTCCTAGGATTGATAATCTGTTCGATCAGATGGGAGGAGCATCAGTTTATTCAAAAATAGATCTTCGATCAGGGTGTCATCAGCTGAGAATAAAGGAAGAAGATATTCATAAAAGAACTTTTAGAATGAGGTACAGAAATTATGAGTTCACGGTGTTACCTTTTGGGTTGACTAATGCACCTGCCGCCTTCATGAATCTAATGAACAATATTTTTCAAGAATACTTAGACAAGTTTGTGCTTGTATTCTTAGACGACATTCTTATATACTCTAAAAATGTTGAAGAGCACGAAGAACATCTCAGGATAGTGCTGGAAATCTTAAGAAAGAGGAAGTTGTATGGCAAACTATCCAAATGTTCCTTTTATGATGCGAGAGGTGCATTATTTGGGACACGTTATAAGCAAGAATGGGATAGGCTGACCCTTCAAAGATCACAAACTATAACCGAGTGGCTCGCACCTAAGAACACGCACAAAGTGAGGAGCTTCATGGGGTTGGCGGGATATTACCGAAAGTTTGTTAAGGACTTTTCAAAAATTGCTGCCCCAATCACTTGCTGCAAAAGAAAGAAAAGAAATTTGTCTCGACAGACAAATGTGAATCGCTTTAAGAATTTAAAGGAACAGCTTAACTACAACACCTATTTTGACTATGCACTGATCCAAATGGAGATTTTATGGTTGTAACGGATGCCTCGGAGAATCCCTTGGAGGTATTCTATTACGAGAATAACCATGTCATCGCTTATGAAAGCGAGAAGCTTAAGTTACACGAACAGAACTATGCTCCACACGATCTTGAGCTCGTTGCCATTATTCATGCACTTCAAATGTGGAGGCATTACCTTTTAGGCAAGCCCTTCGAGTTAAAAACAGACCATCGGGGCTGAAGTATATTTTACTCAGGAAATCTGAATGCAAGGCAACGAAGATGGTTAGAATTTCTATCTCAAGTATGATTTCGATATAAGCTACATTAAGGGCAACGAAAATAGAGTAGCAGATGCTCTGAGTCGAAGGAAGCATATGTCGCTCTTGTAACGTTAAGAACTCAGTTTAAGGATGAGGTGAAAGATGCCTTGCAATTAGATCCTTATTTCCAGCAAGTCAAATCAGCACTTGTTGCAGACCCGAGGGATGTCAGGTATAAGGGATTCCATTTTGATAATGAAGGAATTCTGATGTTCGAAAACAGGGTATATATACCCTTGGAAAATGACTTAAGAGGGAAATTGTTAACTGAATTCCATAATTCACCTTTTTCTGGACACCCTGGCATTACAAAAATGCTCGCTGATCTTAAGCAGCAATATTTCTGGAAGGGAATGAAAAAGGATGTGGCAGAGTTTGTAACACACTGCTTGGAATGTCAGCATGTTAAGGCGGAACATATGCACCCCGCTGGATTATTGTATCCCCACAGTATTCCGTAGTATAAATGGCAAGTGATAATGATGGATTTCGTTCAAGGATTGCCTATGTCAAGAAATAAGCATGACATTATCCTGGTTGTAGTCGACAAATTGACCAAAGTGGCACACTTCATTGCTGGTAATTTGAAGGACGATGCACCAGTGCTAGCAAGAAGATTTGTACATGAAATCTTCCGATTGCATGGAATACCAATTAATCATATCGGCAGGGAGATCCGAGGATGACATCAAGGTTTTGGCAAACGCTTAATGCGGCCTTGGGGACTAAATTGAACTTTAGTTCTGCATATCATCCGAGACGGATGGACATACTTGAGAGAGTTAATCGGTTTTAGAGGACATGTTAAGGATGTATTGCATGGACCAGCAAGAGTATAAATGGGAGGAATACCTTCTGCTGGTAGAATTTTCTTACAACAACACCTATCATGCCTCTTTAAAAATGGCACCATTTGAAGCATTGTATGGAAGAAAATGCGAACCCCCACATTGGGATATCGTTGAGGACAGAGAGTAATTACGCCTGAAATACTTATGGAAATGGAACAACAAATCAAAATGATTCAGGAACATCTAAAGGAGGCTGCCAATAGGCAAAAGAGCTATCACGGAGACTTGAAGCGGGTTGATAGGCATTATAAACTGGGAGAGAAGGTCTTTCTTTGGGTGAAGCTGAAAAGAGCTCAATAACTTTTGTAAGGCTGCCAAGTTGTTGCCACGTTACATGGGACCTTTTGAAATTGTTGAAATAATCAACCCTGTAGCTTATCGTCTAGCATTACCTCCTGCTTTGTCTCAAATGCATGATGTTTTTCATATTTCTTTGCTTAAGAAATACGTGATAGATTTATCACATGTGCTAAATTGGAATTCCTTGCAGGTCCAAGACCCAGGAATAATCGTGGTTAAGCCCATTCGAGTGCTGGGAACTCGCCAGTTGTACTTGAGAAATCGCGAAGTGAACCAATGTAAGGTCCAGTGGGACTAGTTCAGCGAAGAAAGTGCAACTTGGGAAAATCTCGAAGAAATGAGATCTACTTTTCCACATCTGTTTAATCGAATTTGAAATTCGAGGAACTAATAATTCTACCAAATTTAGAAAATTATTAGTCTATTGTACATTTGTCTTAAAACGCTGTTTTTAAGAGTGAATGCATTTTGGTATGAACTTATGAATGAAAGGACAATAATTGAACTTTGTCCTAGGAACTCCTTGATTTGTTTAATCTAATCATCGGGACGATGATTCTTTAAGGAGGGAAGAATGTAACACTCTGATTTTGTAAGTTAACTTGGTGAATATTTTTCATACTGTTATAACTACTGAAATGAAGGCAAACATGTTAAGATATGTTCTGATCTTAAGAGAATGTGTTGCTAACTTGGATTCTTGCATGCTGTGATTTATTGCATAGGACAACAGTTATTGTACTTGTGTGTTTGCTGATGTGACGACAAATTGTCGTATACTTGCTAAACTCTCGTTGCTGATTGACAGCACACCTTGAATCAATTTCATTGATCCAAAGTATGTTGTGGTCTTCTTGTGATTTCTGTGTCGATTTACTCTGGAACCGAACCAGAGGTTGATATGAATGTGCAGCGCCTGATTGCAGGTATGAGCAGCTGGCACGTAAATGCCAACGACAAAGGTTCGATCCTTGAACCCTGTACTGTCGAATTTAAAACCTCGTGAGGCAAGAAATGCCTGGACACGGGTGGCCTTGGCATGAGATACAAAGGACTGAACGTCCTGCACAGCATAGTTACGAGAGTTAGTTGAGAGATTGGGTTAGGGGTTGATTAGTGTTAGTGGTTAGTAGGAATTAAATCCTAAGCTAATCCTAAGTCCTAACATGCATCCTAAACTACTATCCTAAGTGGATTTTTAAATTACAAAAAAAAAAAAGAAATAAACCTAAGTCCTAATAACCTAAGGCTAAACTATGACCTAGGTTGAACACTAATATACAACCTAAACTAATCCTAATCTAAAGGGGATGCGCAGACCCTTGGAGGGAGAGGATAAGGATGAAGGGGGTATTCATTAGCATTTAATGGAAATTCCATACGTGGACAGCGCCAGTTTGGCGGGGCAGGTAAGAGGCGGAGGTATCTGTTTGGAGATGGAGCTAAATTTGGTTTTTGCTTGTGAAATTTGAAAATTTGAGTTCGCCAACTCAAGTTGGCAGTGGCGTGGAAAGTTGGGAAAAGGTAGAGCCTTTAATGCATTAAATTCTCTTGGTCCTCGCGACCAGCTCACCTTGGAAAGTGTATGAGGGAATTGATTTTTCCTTTTGTCAATTCGAACTTTGCAAAGTTGCTCTGCATTTGGTTTTTTTGGTCTGGTTCAGTCGAACCAGTTCTTTGGATTTATCACTGTTCTTGGGAGATTTTGAGGCTGTTGCTGAGCCTGAAGAGGAAAGGATTGTTGGGAAGTTCTTGCTGTCGCCGTGGAAGGAAATAACTTCGCAAACGCAGCTTTCTTCAAGTTTTGGAAAAGAGATCACAGGCATGTTAAGCCCTTCTCTTTAAAAATTCTTGCTTTGTTTAAATGTCTCATTAAAACAACCCTGCTCTTGGGTTTTGGGTTTATGTGATTGTTGATTGTGTTGATATGATTTGGATTTCGTCGACTCTTGCTGTCATTTTTGGAAATGATGGGTAAAATCGTTTTCTTGCTGTTGTGTTTGGAACTGTCTTTGCATGTATAAATGAGTTGAAATACAGTCGTGTTGTGTTGGTTTGTTTGACAGTATTGAGGATGTTCTTTACTGAAACTATAAGAAATTATGCTTATGAATACTCAGCTGAGAGTAAATCAATTTTGAGATGGTTGTTAATAATAATTCGAACTGGATAATTCTTTTTAAATGATTTTATGGAATGAAATCTCTACAGGCTGTGCGAGTTGTTTGAAGTCGTATTCTTTACTGAAATTTTTAAAGGAAATAAGATCCTTTTTCCTTCTGCTGTTTTGGATTTTGATGGAAATGGCATTTGGGTTTTGTATGAGCATATGAATTCGATTTGAAGGAAGAAATGGTAATATGTTTTTGCTGTTCCTTTTTCTTGCTTAAGAAATAGACGAATACGATTTGGGTATTCGTGGGAGCTGGAAAAGAAATTGTTTTTCTTTTGCACTTATAGATGATTACATTCTTCTTGCTGTGATGAAAGGTTGATTTTATTGTGTTTTATGGAATCGATATGATCTCACAGTTTGGACAGTAGTCGTGAAAATGAGTTTGGCTTGTATTTCTATACATTAAATGAATTATGTTGATTTCTTGTTGTGAGGGTAGAAGGATTTGTTGTGTTTTATTGAGGACTGCTTCGATCTCTAGTTGGATTTATCTTGTGAATGCGAACGACTTTGGATTACTTGTGCAAAAGAAGAGATGCATGGAAACTTTGTCTTGTTGTTTGGGGTCCGTGCTGATCTTGATGTATTTACGGACTTACGCTTAACACCCTATACGGGTTTACTTGAAAAAGGTATTGATAACTGATTATTGCATTCTGAAGTTCTGCATATTATCATGAACTCGAAAAATGGATTTCGGGTAGAAATGTTTGTTGACAGTGAGCTCGATTTGGGTGTTTTATTTCATTCTGAGCAAATGATTGTTTCTTACTGAAATTATGGGAAATTAGTTCTTCCTTTCTCTGTTGTTTAGATTTCGAAAGAGATAGTAACTGAGTTTATTGAACCTTATAAGATCGGATTGTTGGAAGTGACAGCGGTAATTAGATTATTTTTCTGAGTCTGTGCTTTTGTGCAAATGAAATATTTAATTGTTTCGTGTGGTCTTCTCGATCTTGAAATCTTGTCATTTAGAAGAATTGAAATCGGCATGAATAAATCTTAGCGACTTGAAGAAAATGGTTGTTTTCTTATTTGTATAGTTAAAGAACGAATTCTTCTCTTTAACCTGTGCGAGTTCGGAAATAACATCGAAGTTTTACTGTGCATTATTTAGACCGGACTTGCTTTGTAAACAACAATGAATAAAATTTTATTTTGAACGGAATGCGTTCATAGAATTAGGAAATCATGTGAATAATTGATTGCATGATTGTATAACTGTTTATCTGTTTACCATACAGTGAAAGAATTATGGTTTCTTCTAAAGATGGTAAATATATAGTATGCATCCTTGTACTAATTGATCTATGATAAATACGATGATATACTAACCTGTCTTGATATGCATATGAGCCTGATTTAAATGAAGTATGGATAAGGACGATGAATTCTTCCTTGTTTTCATTTAAAGCTGATTATGAATGAAATTACTCTTGCTGCCGGAAAGTGAATTCTGAATGGATTTTGTAAGTTTCACTCTGAACTGTTATCTGGATTTGTGCCTCGTTTGGATTCCATTTTTAGGACAGTCATGTGGAAAGAAATAGGGATGAATGACTTGGAAAAATGATCTTTTCTTCTTTCATTCAGTTGAAAATTTGTAATCATTATTAACGAATTTTGTAATGCTTAGATATGAGCAACTATATGCATTGTTGTTCGCTTTCGTGTCTGTGCTTGATTGCTTGGAATCTAATATGATGCATGAACTGAAAGGAAGGTAATGGGTTACATTTCAGTTAGTTTCATCCTTTGCATTTATTATTAATGAAAGGCATGGAAAGGATAACAGTATGTTATATCAGCAGTATGCTACTTGTATTCCTAACTTTACAAATATTGTAATTTGAGACTTGTAACGGTTATGTGGAAAATGGGACAACAGTTCTTTGGCTGATTGTGATGATATTTTGATGGTTCAGTTGTTATGCTGATCTTTCTTTTGTGCCTATTTCGTGATTGATGTCTTACTGTCGTTTCATAAAAGTAGGGTTCTTTTATTGAGACAGTTAGTTGAAGCACCTCATTTTAATGATAAGTGCTTAATATGCTCAGTTCATTGAACTGACCCGTGCAAATCATTTTGCAGATGGAATTTGATTAGAATGAGGACATGGCTGTTTTCTGATGCTTCTTGATTGGTTGAAGATGAATTGTATTTGTTTACTTTTATTCCTCTTCGAGGAATTGTGAAAAGAAGAAAGTATATTCTTCTATCTATGAGTTGTAATGATGTTTTATGTAAACAATGTCCATTCAGTTGGATTGGAAAATGTATGGATTATGAAACGAATTGATGAATACAAATACAAGTATGATATTTTAATAATTATATCAGTTTGATATTGTGGACTAAATTGGAAATATAATGTTATTTCTTGATTTGGATTTGTTTAATTGTCCTTGGATGGATGCTAAATGGGAACTGATATCTATTCTTACCTAAATACAACTTTTAAGTTGAAATATGCAATTAGTTCATACTTGGGTAAAGACGAATTTTTAATTGACATTAAAAAGATTAGGAAGAATATGATTCCATAACTGATAGGTATTCAGGATTAGCTTGGAAGCTAAGGAATATCAATTAACTTCGGAGTAATCGAACTTCGCTTTCGAACTCCATTAATGACCTCGTATGTTAAATTCAGAATAAAGGATATAGGATAAGTATATCCATAACTATGGACCTTAACTATGTAATGTTAAGGAGAACAAATGAATACATTTCTTGGGAATTAGACCTCGTTTAAATGACGTCTAATAAGCTAGAATTCTGAATTTAGTTACAGTTGGGAAACCTTGGTTAAGTTTAATAGGTTAAACTTATCACGTCCGTCGGTAACGGGCTGCTTAATCCAATGATTAAGAAGAGAACCAAGTAGAGAAATGCAGCCCTTCGACATGAAGGAGAAGATGCATAGCAAGCTAAAGGATGGATTTAGTCTCTCTTAGCTATATACAACTGTAACGGGAACGAGGATAAAGGGATCAGCATGGTTGCTGAAAGTTGATTCTTAATTATTAAAATCGTATCCAAATCACTTGAGCAGGATGTGTATTCTCGATGGGAGGATTCCGTAGGACATTGGCATATGCCAGCTACAGCAAGGTGTCTTCATGAAGACGGGGTCTTCATGACGACACAATGTTGCAGTGAACATATTGCAATGCCCTCCCGTATTAAAACATCAAGAATACATAGGTGAATGTGAAGTTCTTGGCGAGGGGGTAGGAATATTGTCGGGTATACAAAGTGACTCCGGATACTAAAGATAACTAGAAACACAGAGTCGTGGGGAATGAAACCGTATGTCTGCGTATCTTTAGTTACCAAGAGTGCCTTCCTATATTAGTTCATATTACTAGTTGGAAATTGGAATTTTAAATCTGACCTTAAACTGAGAGGATTGGTAGGAACCAGGAAAGACCATTCTAGATAACAGGTGAAGTGAAGTGAAGGATGTATTCCATTGATGTGTATCACATCTAGGAATATGATCATGCAAAGCATGTGAAAATCGTTGGCCAAAGTATCGCAAGTGTTGGTTGCGTTGTCCTTATCACTTAATTTAAGATGCAGGATGTCAAATGAATATCCGTAATAGATATTCAGATAGGCTTCTTAAATGGATCACTTCAATAACCGGAAACAGTTAAGAGAACTGGTATATATAATATACTATGCATAAACGAACATGAAGGATTGGTTGTTCTGAGTCATGAAATGAAGGATCGTTGAAACTCCGAGCCATGAAAATGGAAGATCGGCAGTTCCTCGAGTCATTTATAGCAGCATATAGAATCAGTTATAGGATTGAATGGCATTGAATGTGTGTTCCATATTGTAAATATGCGAATAGGGAACATTAGTTTTAAAAAGAAATTGTGTGACCCAAACCGTGTGTTGTTTGGGTAGGAACAATTATTAAAACTTGAACGTGCGTTTGAATTTTATAATTAAGTAACAGAGAATGTTATCAATTTTTTTTTTTCCCTTGTTACGGTATCTTAAAATGGGGATGTTACATCTTGGTATCGTGAGCTGAAGGTTGCAGCTCTTGGACCTAATGAGTCCACGATATTAATAAGGTTTACATTTTCTTATTGAACGAGAAAATGGTCGAAAACAAAAGGGAATGCTTGTGAATAACCCGTTACAGGTGGAGAAGCGACAAAGAATGCCCAAAAGCTGGATGAAATCCTTGCTTCCCTACTTGAATCGAGGATCGTTTGACCTGCTTACGGAACAACGTCAATTTGAAATGAAGAGCTGGAGAATGAAGTTGAAATAAATGATCACCGCCTCCTGGGACAACATCAACGGAGGGAATCCGGGTGTTGATGATAATAATGTAATTGCTCCTAATCCCCCTAAAAATAAAAGGGCAAGATTAGCAGCTGAACTTACAAATGATATAAAGAGAATAAGTCCTCCAAAGTTTGATGGAACAACTCTTGGGGACGGAGCTGAGAACTGGCTCAGTGAAATGGAGAAATACTTTGCAATAAGAAACTTCTCCGAAGAGACTAAAGCGATATGGGGAGCATATCAGCTTTCTCATGAAGCATCATCATGGTGGGACAACCGTAAGGTTGAGCTGAATATTGTCGAATCAGACATAACTTGGGATCAATTTAAGGGTTATTTTAGGCAACGATGGCTGCCTCAACTCTATTTTGATAGGAAAATGACTGAATTTCAGAACTGGTCGCAAGGAAGGCTGTCGGTGACGGAATACTGGGAAGGGTTTACTAAACTCCTTAAGTATGTGCCGCAGTACCAAGCTGATGAGAAGTTCAGAATACGGAAATTCATAATGGGACTGAATCCCATCATTTGTGGTGAAGTGGATGTCCACGGCCTAACCACCATGGATGGAGTTGTCGAAAAGGCAATCAGACAAGAACAGAAATTGAGGGCAATATCTGCTCATAGGGAAGAGATAAGGAAGAAGATTCCCAATTCTTCTTCGTCTCTTACACCAAAAAGGGGACCTTAGAAAAGATTTGGTGTGAAAAACAAAATTGTTGTAGATAACAACAAGAAACCTGTGATGAACAGACCTGTAAATAGCGTGCGGAATAGCTTCACAAAAGTTAATGGCATTGGACAGAAGTCCTATGGAAGCTGGAATGATAACTTCAAGGCTGGTACCAAATTTGAGCCTAGAAAAGGACCAGTTGGAGGATGCTTCAACTGTGGAAAGGACCACTATGCGAATCACTGTCCTCTGAAGAAGGATGATCACGGATAGCAGCATAAGATACATGCTGCAGTGGCTAACAGACAAGCTGAAAAGCAAGTGATGCCCATAGAAGTTACGGGTAAGTTATTCGGTACACCTGTAGTTATACTTTTTGATACTGGAGCTACAGAATGTTTTATTTCTGCTAAACTTGCTATGAAATTAAAAAGAAAGGCTGCAAGAATGGATAAAACATGGACAGTACATTATGGGAATAATGTTGTCCATACAGTCGAAATGTGCCTTGTTGGGGCAATTTGTGATCTGCCTAGTTTCTCCATGGAAGTTGACTTGTATGTCACTCCTTTAGGATCATATGATATCATTATTGGAGTTAACTGGTTGGCTGAACATAAGGCAAAGGTCGACTGTTATGAAAAACAAATCTGTTGTTTATGACAGAAAGCAAAGCAAGCAAATCATTCAAGTGTAAAGCGGGAAGTTGCGGTTAGAAACCGACGGCTATGCAACTAAAAAGGGCTAAAAATAGAGGCTGCACTTTGTATGCAGTAAAAGTGACAGAAAATTCGGGGGAAGATAATGATTTCATGGAAAGATATCCATTGTTGAGGGGTTTCCGTGATGTGTTTCCTGGAGGAATTTCAGTCTTCCACTCCAAACGTAAGTTTGACTTCGCAATAGAAATCAAACCAGAACTCGAACCCATATCTAAGGCACCTTATAGAATGACTACCATTGAGTTGGTAGAGTGAAGGCTCGATTAACAAAAACTTCCGACTAAGGGGCCGATAAGACCGAGCGTCTCACCTTGGGAGTGCCGTAATATTTGTAAAGAAAAGGATGGCACATTGAGGCTGTGCATTGATTACAGAATGTTGAACAAAGCAACTATTAAAAATCGATACCCACTTCCCAGGATTGATGATCTATTCGATCAGATGCGAGGAGAATCAATTTATTCAAAAATAGATCTTCGATCAGGGTATCATCAGCTGAGAATAAAGGAAGAAGATATTCATAAAACAACTTTTAGAATGAGGTACAGACATTATGAGTTCACGGTGTTACCTTTTGGGTTGACTAATGCACCTGCCGCCTTCATGAATCTAATGAACAATATTTTTCAAGAATACTTAGACAAGTTTGTACTTGTATTCTTAGACGACATTCTTATATACTCTAAAAATGTCGAAGAGCACCAAGAACATCTTAGGATAGTGCTGGAAATCTTAAGAAAGAGGAAGTTGTATGGAAAACTATCCAAATGTTCCTTTTATGATGCAGAGGTGCATTATTTGAGACACGTTATAAGCAAGAATGGGATAGCTGTTGACCCTTCAAAGATCACAGGTATAACTGTGTGGCCTGCGCCTAAGAACATGCACGAAGTGAGGAGTTTCATGGGGTTGGCAGGATATTACCGAAAGTTTGTTAAGGACTTTTCAAAAATTGCTGCCCCAATCACTTCACTTTGCAAAAGAAAGAAAAGAAATTTGTGCGACAGACAAATGTGAATCTGCCTTTAAGAATTTAAAGGAACAGTTAACTACAGCACCTATTTTGACTGTACCTGATCCAAATGGAGATTTTATGGTTGTAACGGACGCCTCAGGAGAAGGCCTTGGAGGTATTCTATTACAGAATAACCATGTCATCGCTTATGAAAGCAGAAAGCTTAAGTTACATGAACAGAACTATGCTCCACACGATCTTGAGCTCGCTGCCATTGTTCATGCACTTCAAATGTGGAGGCATTACCTTTTAGGCAAGCCCTTCGAGTTAAAAATAGACCATCTGGGGCTGAAGTATATTTTTACTCAGCCAAATCTGAATGCAAGGCAGCGAAGATGGTTAGAATTTCTATCTCAGTATGATTTCGATATAAGCTACATTAAGGGCAAGGAAAATAGAGTAGCAGATGCTCTAAGTCGAAGGAAGCATATCTCTACTCTTATAACGTTAAGAACTTAGTTTAAGGATGAGGTAAAAGATGCCTTGTAATCAGATCCTTATTTCCAGCAAGTCAAATCAGCACTTGCTGCAGACCCGAGGGATGTCAGGTATAAGGGATTCCGTTTTGATAATGAAGGAATTCTGATGTTCAAAAACAGGTATATATACCTTTGGAAAATGACTTAAGAGGGAAATTGTTAACTCGAATTTCATAATTCACCTTTTCTGACACCTGGCATTACAAAAATCCTCCCCGATCTTAAGCAAAGCAATATTTCTAGAAGGGAATGAAAAAGGATGTGGTAGAATTTGTAACACACATTGCCTTGAATGTCGCCGTGTTAAAATGAAACATATGCACCTACCGGATTATTGTATCCCCACGTGTTCCGCAAAGATAAATGGCAAGTGATAACGATGGATTTCGTTCAAGGATTGCCTATGTCAAGAAATAAGCATGACATTATCCCGGTTGTAGTCGACAAATTGACCAAAGTGGCACACTTCATTGCTTTGTAATTTGAAGGACGATGAACCAAAGCTAGCAAGAAGATTTGTATATAAAATCTTCCGATTGCATGGAATACCGAATTAATCATATCGAGACATAGGATCCGAGGATGACATCAAGGGTTTGAAAACGCTTAATGCGGCCTTGGGGACTAAATTGAACTTCAGTTCGCATATCATCCGAGACGGATGGACATACCGAGAGAGTTAATCGTGTTTTAGAGGACATGTTAAGGATGTATTGCATGGACCAAAGGTATAAATGGGAGGAATACCTTCCGTTGGTAGAATTTTCCTACAATAACACCTATCATGCCTCTTTAAAAATGGTGCCCTTTGAAGCATTGTATGGAAGAAAATGCGAACCCCATCATCCGGGATAGGGTTGAGGACAGAGAGAGTAATTGGGCCGTAAATCCTTATCGAAATGGAACAACAAATCAAAATGATTCTCGAACATCTAAAGGAGGCTGCCAATAGGCAAAAGAGCTATCATGAGACTTGAAGCGGGTTGACAGACATTATAAACTGGGAGAGAAGGTCTTTCTTTGGGTGAAGCTGAAAAAGAGCTCAATAACTTTTGGCAAGGCTGCCAAGTTGTCGCCACGTTACGTGGGACCTTTTGAAATTGTTGAAATAATCAACCCTGTAGCTTATCGTCTAGCATTACCTCCTGCTTTGTCTCAAATGCATGATGTTTTTCATATTTCTTTGCTTAAGAAATACGTGACAGATTTATCACATGTGCTAAATTGGAATTCCTTGCAGGTCCAAGACCCAGGAATAATCGTGGTTAAGCCCATTCGAGTGCTGGGAACTCGCCAGTTGTACTTGAGAAATCGCGAAGTGAACCAATGTAAGGTCCAGTGGGACCAGTTCAACGAAGAAAGTGCAACTTGGGAAAATATCGAAGAAATGAGATCTACTTTTCCACATCTGTTTAATCGAATTTGAAATTTGAGGAACTGATAATTCTACAAAATTTAGACAATTATTAGTCTATTGTACAGTTGTCTTAAAATGTTGTTTTTAAGAGTGAATATGTTTTTGGTATGAACTTATGAATGAAAGGACAATAATTGAACTTTGTCCTAGGAACTCCTTGATTTGTTTAATCTGATCATCGGGACGATGATTCTTTAAGGAGGGAAGAATGTAACACTCTGATTTTGTAAGTTAACTTGGTGAATATTTTTCATACTATTATAACTGCTGAAATGAAGGCAAACATGTTAAGATATGTTCTGATCTTAAGAGAATGTGTCTAACTTGATTCTTGCATGCTTTGTGATTATTGCATAGGATAGTAGTTATTGTACTTGTGTGTTTGCTGATGTGACGAAAACTTGTCAAATACTTTCTAAACTCTCGTTGCTTTGATTGGCAAGACACCTTGAATCAATTTCATTGATCCAAAGTATGTCTTGTGGTCTTCTTGTGATTTCGTGTCGATTTACTTATGGAACCGAACCGAGAGGTTGATATGAATGTGTAACGCCCGATTGTAGGTATGAGCAGGCAGCACGCAAATGCCAACGAAAAGGTTCGATCCTTGAACCCTGTACTGTTGAACTTAAAACCTCATGAGGCAAGAAATGCCTGGACACGAGTGGCCTTGGCATGAGATACAAAGGACTTAACGTCCTGCACAGTATAGTTATGAGAGTTAGTTGGGAGATTGGGTTAGGGGTTGATTAGTGTTAGTGGTTAGTAGGAATTAAATCCTAAGCTAATCCTAAGTCCTAACATGCATCCTAAACTACTATCCTAAGTGGATTTTTAAATTACAAAAAAAAAAAAGAAATAAACCTAAGTCCTAATAACCTAAGACTAAACTATGACCTAGGTTAAACACTAATATACAACCTAAACTAATCCCGAACTAAAGGGGATGCGCAGAGACCCTTGGGGGAAGAGGATAAGGATGAAGGGGTTTTCATTGGCATTTAATGGAAAGTCCATACGTGGATAGCGCCAGTTTGGCGGGGCAGGTAAGTGGCGGAGGTATCTGTTTGGAGATGGAGCTAAATTTAGTTTTTGCTTGTGAAATTTTAAAATTTGAGTTCGCCAACTCAAGTTGGCGGTGGCGTGGAAAGTTGGGAAAAGGAAGAGCCTTTAATGCATTAAATTCTCTTGGTCCTCGCGACCAGCTCGCCTTGGAAAGTGTATGAGGGAAAATTGATTTTTCATTGTGTCGATTCGAACTTTGCAAAGTTGCTCTGCATTTGGTTTTTTTGGTCTGGTTCAGTCGAACCAGTTCCTTGGAATTATCACTGTTCTTGGGAGGTTTTGAGGTTTATTCTTTGAGCACGAAGAGGAAAGGATTGTTGGGAAGTTCTTGCTGTCGCCGTGGAAGGAAATAACTTCGGCAAACGCAGCTTTCTTCAAGTTTTGGAAAAGAGATCACAGGCATGTTAAGCCCTTCTCTTTAAAAATTCTTGCTTTGTTTAAATGTCTCATTAAAACAACCCCGCTCTTAGTTTTGGGTTTATGTGATTGTTGATTGCATTGACATGATTTGGATTTCGTCAACTCTTGCTTTGTCATTTTTGAAATGATGGCTAAAATCGTTTTCTTCTTTGTTGTGCTGGCGAATCGTCTTTGCATGTATAAATGAGTTGAAATACAGTCATGTTGTGTTGGTTTGTTTGACAGTATTGAGGATGTTCTTTACTGAAACTATAAGGAAATTATGCTTATGAATACTCAGCTGAGAGTAAATCAATTTTGAGATGGTTGTTAATAATAATTCGAACTGGATAATTCTTTTTAAATGATTTTATGGAATGAAATCTCTACAGGCTGTGCGAGTTGTTTGAAGTCGTATTCTTTACTGAAATTTTTAAAGGAAATAAGATCCTTTTTCCTTCTCTGCTTTTGGATTTTGATGGAAATGGCATTTGGGTTTTGTATGAGCATATGAATTCGATTTGAAGGAAGAAATGGTAATACGTTTTTGCTGTTCCTTTTTCTTGCTTAAGAAATAGACGAATACGATTTGGGTATTCGTGGGAGCTGGAAAAGAAATTGTTTTTCTTTTGCACTTATAGATGATTACATTCTTCTTGCTGTGATGAAAGGTTGATTTTATTGTGTTTTATGGAATCGATTTGATCTTACAGTTTGGACAGTAGTCGTGAAAACGAGCTTGGCTTGTATTTCTGTACATTAAATGAATTATGTTGATTTCTTGTTGTGAGGGTAGAAGGATTTGTTGTGTTTTATTGATGACTGTTCGATCTTCTAGTTCGGACTGTCTTGTGAATGCGAACTTGACTTTGGATTGCTGTGCAAAAGAAGAGATGCATGGGAAATTTGTCTCTGCTATATAAGTCTGTCTTGGTGTATCGACTTACGCATTTAACACCCTATATGGGTTTACTTCGAAAGAGGTATTGATAATCGATTATTGCATTACAATTTCTGCATATTATCATGAACTCGAAAAATGGATTTCGGGTAGAAATGTTTGTGATTGATGAGCTCGATTTGGATGTTTTATTTCATTCGAGCAAATGATTGTTTCTTCCCGAAATTATGGGAAATTAGTTCTTCCTTTCTCTGCTTTGTTAAATTTTGAAAGAGATAGTAATCGAGTTTATTGAATCTTATAAGATCAGATTGTTGGAAGTGGCGCGTAATTGGATTATTTTTCCGAAGTCTTTGTGCTTTTGTGCAAATGAAATATTTAATTGTTTCGTGTGGTCTTCTCGATCTTGGTAATCATCATTTAGAAGAATTGAAATCAGCATGAATAAATCTTAGCGAGTTGAAGAAAATGGTTATTTTCTTATTTGTATAGTTAAAGAACGAATTCTTCTCTTTAACTGTCCTAGTTCTGAAATAACATTGAAGTTTTACTGTGCATTATGATTGGACTTGCTGTAGGTAACAGCAATGAATAAAATTTTATCTTGAACGGAATGTGTTCATAGAATTAGGAAATCATGTGAATAATTGATTGCATGATTGTATAACTGTTTATCTGTTTACCATATAGTGAAAGAATTATGGTTTCTTCTAGTACGGTAAATATATAGTATGCATCCTTGTACTAATTGATCTATGATAAATACAATGACATACTAACCTGTCTTGGATATGCATATGAGCCTGATTTAAATGAAGTATGGATAAGGACGATGAATTCTTCCTTGTTTTCATTTAAAGCTGATTATGAATGAAATTACTCTTACTGCCGGAAAGTGAATTCTGAATGGATTTTGTAAGTTTCACTCTGAACTGTTATCTGGATTTGTGCCTCGTTTGGATTCCATTTTTAGGACAGTCATGTGGAAAGAAATAGGGATGAATGACTTGGAAAAATGATCTTTTCTTCTTTCATTCAGTTGAAAATTTGTAATCATTATTAACGAATTTTTAATGCTTAGATATGAGCAACTATATGCATTGTTGTTCGCTTTCGTGTCTGTGCTTGATTGCTTGGAATCTAATATGATGCGTTAACTAAAAGGAAGGTAATGGGTTACATTTCAGTTAGTTTCATCCTTTGCATTTATTATTAATGAAAGGCATGGAGAGGATAACAAGTATGTTATATCAGCAATAGTGGTACTTGTATTCCTAACTTTACAAATATTGTAATTTGAGACTTGTAACAGTTATGTGGAAAATGGGACAGCAGTTCTTTGGCTGATTGTGATGATATTTTGATCGTTCAATTGTTATGCTGATCTTTCTTTTGTGCCTATTTCGTGATTGATGTCTTCTTGTCGTTTCATAAAGCGAGGTTCTTTTATTGAGACAGACTAGTTGAAGCACCTCATTTTAATGATAAGTGCTTAATATGCTCAGTTCATTGAACTGACCCGTGCAAATCATTTTCCATATGGAATTTGATTAGAATGAGGACATGGCTGTTTTCTGATGCTTCTTGATTGGTTGAAGATGAATTGTATTTGTTTACTTTTATTCCTCTTCGAGGAATTGTGAAAAGAAGAAAGTATATTCTTCTATCTATAAGTTGTAATGATGTTTTATGTAAACAATGTCCATTCAATTTGGATTGGAAAATGTATGGATTATGAAACGAATTGATGAATACAAATACAAGTATGATAATTTAATAATTATATCAGTTTGATATTGTTGACTAAATTGGAAATATAATGTTATTTCTTGATTTGGATTTGTTTAATTGTCCTTGAATGGATGCTAAATGGGAACCATATCTATTCTTACCTAAATACAACTTTTAAGTTGAAATATGCAATTAGTTCATACTTAGGTAAAGATGAATTTTTAATTGACATTAAAAAGGATTAGGAAGAATATGATTCCATAACTGATAGGTATTCAGGATTAGCTTGGAAGCTAAGGAATATCAATTAACTTCGGAGTAATCAAACTTTGCTTTCAAACTCCATTAATGACCTCGTATGTTAAATTCAGAATAAAGGATATAGGATAAGTATATCCATAACTATGGACCTTAACTATGTAATGTTAAGGATAACAAATGAATACATTTCTTGGGAATTAGACCTCGTTCAAATGACGTCTAATAAGCTAGAATTTTGAATTTAGTTACAGTTGGGGAAACCTTGGTTAAGTTTAATAGGTTAAACTTATCACGTCCGTCGGTAACGGGCTGCTTAATCCAATGATTAAGAAGAGAACCAAGTAGAGAAATGCAGCCCTTCGACACGAAGGAGAAGATGCATAGCAAGCTAAAGGATGGATTTAGTCTCTCTTAGCTATATACAACTGTAATGGGAACGAGGATAAAGGGATCAGCATGGTTGCTGAAAGTTGATTCTTAATTAAAAATCGTATCCAAATCACTTGAGCAGGATGTGTATTCTCGATGGGAGGATTCCGTAGGACATTGGCATACGCCAGCTACAGCAAGGTGTCTTCATGAAGACGGGGTCTTCATGATGACACAATGTTGCAGCTGACATATTGCAATGCCCTCCCGAATTAAAACATCAAGAATACATAGGCTGAATGTGAAGTTCTTGGTAGGGGATAGGAGTATGATCAGGTATATGGAGTGACTCCGGGATACTAAAGATAACTAGACACACGGAGTCGTGGGGAATGACACCATATATCTACGTATCTTTAGTTACCAGGAGTTCCTCCTATATTAGTTCATATTACTAGTTGGAAATTGGAAGTTTAAATCTGACCTTAAACTGAGAGGACTGGTAGGAACCAAGAAAGACCATTCTAGATAACAGGTGAAGTGAAGTGAAGGACGTATTCCATTGATGTGTATCACATCTAGGAATATGATCATGTAAAGCATGTGAAAATCTTTGGCCAAAGTATCACAAGTGTTGGTTGCGTTGTCCTTATCACTTAATTTAAGATGCAGGATGTCAGATGAATATCAGTAACAAATATTCAGATAGGCTTCTTAAATGGATCACTTCAATAACCGGAAACGGTTACGAGAACTGGTATATATAATATACTATGCATAAACGAACATGAAGGATCGGTTGTTGCCGAGTCATGAAATGAAGGATCATTGAAACTCCGAGCCATTAAAATGGGAGATTAGCAGTTCCTCGAGTCATTTACAGCAGCATATAGAATCTGTTATAGGATTGAATGGCATTAAATGTGTGTTCCATATTGTAAATATGCGAACAAGGAACATTAGTTTTAAAAAGAAATTGTGTGACCCAAACTGTGTTGTTTGGGTAGGGAACAATTATTAAAACTTGAACGTGCGTTTGAATTTTATAATTCATAACAGAGAACGTTATCAATTTTTTTTTTTCCCTTTTTCTAGTATCTTAAAATGGGGATGTTACAAATGCGGGGCCCAAAGCGGAGACTCAAATGAGTGTGTGAGGCTTCCACGTGCTTAGGGATCAAGAAAAACATCGTCCCAAATTGGTTTAGTATCATAGACTCGTGGAAGGTGCCACGTGTCTCAACGACGCATCTTTAAAGGTAAATTTAAAAGCGGGTCTCCCAGACAAGCACTAGCCTTCCACGTGTCATAGGTCCGAAAAGGGACAAAGTCGGGGTTGAATAGTCAAAGCGAGGTAGGCTGCTTGTGCCCATGAGCCATGTGTGAAGCCTAAATTGTGTCTAGGAAGGAGGCCCCGGTGGAGAATTTTCTCCTAAATGAAAAATGCGGACCGGTAGGCCTGAAGATGGTTTTTTGAGAAAAATGAATTGTGGTGATGCGGGGTATTTTTACATTTTGTATTTTTGCTACCAAAAGGTTCAAAGTGAGTTTTGGGCCCATAGACCCATTCTACTAAATAGTTTTCACCATTTTTGTATGGACCCGACTCAAGCATTCAAATGAACATATCTTTTGATCCATTTACAGAAATCCAACAAATTTGGCACCATTTGAAAGGTCTCGACCACATCTACCCCATGGAAACCTGAAAATTTGATTTTTACGAGGCTAGGTGAGTGAAAATCAGAAAACATCTTCATGCCATTAATATAAAATTCGATTGTCCCCAACAACCGAGATAAGATTTGATTTGATCCGTCGTTCTTCCTTCTTCGACACACCGAACAAACATAGAGCGGAGGACTCGACATATTGTGGGTAGATTTATAGTGGCATTGATGGCTGGTAGTTGAGCTTCAAATCAAGTTTCCCACCTCTTCTTTTCTTCCCTCTTCACTACATATATAAAAGGAGTTGGGCTCATTATAAAGGGTTGGACATTTATGTTTTGCACGCTCCCTTCTCGTCTAGTCTGTAGATGAGTTTATGGAGTCCAAACTTCCCATTCAAGTTATAATACAAATTTTTGCCTCTTGGCTAACTGTAATGTACTTTGTATCAACTCTGGAGCAATAATATATGTCTTTGGGTGATTCTCAACCCTCTCATGTGTTCATTGTTATCTTCTGATCTCTCATTGCAGTTTGGTTATCTGTGCATGGTGGTTGTATTGCATTTCTATGGTCTATGTTAAATTACAAAATGGGTATTTAATATTCATTTGGTGCATCACATTTTTGGCTTATTTTCTTTCTTTCGCATCTTCTCAACCTGTGCACTTGGTATGATAGAGTAGGTTTAGAGTACATCCTCTACAATTTATTTGGGTGCACTGAACAGAGGAATTAGAATCGACCTTCATCCAGAGAGATCTCTTGATTTCATCTTCCCACACTTTGAGAGTTGCTCCATGTTATGCTATTACACTAAGAGTCTCAACCCATCTAGTTGCATACATTCGGTGGTGATGTGATTTTACACTAACAGCTTTTGGCCCTTTGGTGGGATCAAAGAAGTATCCATCTTTATTGTAGTAATATTGATGTGCACTTGTTGTAGTTTTTTCATCTTTTAAGAAGCTCTAAATAGCAAATCAGGTGAATCCAAAAGAGGAATCGAGTCCACTTGTTTCATCAGCCCGATTGGTAGATTTATGAGAAGATTCTAGACTAGATCGAGAACTAGAGAGGAAGGATTGTTTTTCTATCTACACTTGTCCCCATTAAGGGGAAGGGGAGAAGAGCTCAAAGGTCTCCATTTCCACCAAATAGAACCTTGTTGACACCTCCTCCCGGTAGGCCATTCATTCAATCAAAAAGGGTTCTAAGGCCAATCATAATGGAATAACCATCCAACCCCTATGTCAATTTCAACAGGTAGCAGACCGGTCACTCTCAATGCACAAAATCTAGTCCCAAATGCGGCATTAAAGAGCATGGCATATTTCACTAGAGAGAACCAGACTTCTCCTAGTTATCAAATTCAATACATTGCAAATTTCTATGCAATTCATGAGATCGCGGAGATGGACATTGTAGTTAATTTTTTAGCCTCTTCACTCAAGGGTAAATCTTTGCAATGGTTCAGGAGTCTAATAGCAGGCTCTATTTAGAATTGGGACCATCTATGCAGATCTCTTCATAATCAATTTGGAGAGAAGGGAGATAATCTATCCTTGTTGGAACAACTAACAACAATCAAGAGGGCCCCTAACGAGTAGTTGACATATTTCAACCTCGATTTCAAAGGACATGGGATAGGATTCCATTGGCCATGAGGCCCACAAATGAAGGTTCTTTCTTATACTTTCTTAGAGATTTAAATTTTGATATTTCCTTAATGATTCAATCAATGGGAGGCACAACCTTACTTGCAGCCTATAACATTTCCATTAGAGATGAAGAATTGTTTATATCAGGTTGGTAAAATTGTTCCTAGACCAACTATGCCACTATGTCAAGAACTATGAGCTCTAACCACTAGTCAAACACCCACATTAGCTCCCATACCCACTCCAAGGAATTAGAGTTCAACTGAAGCTTCCACCTCATCTTCTAGCACTTCAAAAGAGCTACAAGAGGTTATGAAACAACTGCAGAACCTAGGGAATGAGCTAGTGACTATCAAAAGGTAGCAAGCTCATAGTTCTAGGCCATATCAACCTCAAATTCAGTATCAAGCTAGGCCCCCATACCAAAGCAAAATATACCACCAACTTAGGCTACAAATAAAAATCAAAACCAAGGAAAACCTCAAGCTTCTAGGCCTTACCGACCATATGAACCAAATAGAGCTTCAGCATCAAGGGCCTTGGTTCCTACACAAAATAATATGGCACAAGAATATAATTGGTGTTTCCCATGCAATCAGCTCCAAAACCAGTTGATGTGTTTCAATGGTGCACCGATCATGCCTTGATGGTATAAACACTTGGTGTGTCCCAAGAGCTAAGTCAAGAGGAAACTCAGTAGCAAGAAACCCATAATGAGGCACCTCCAAGTGAGACCATGTTTGTTAATTGGCGAGGCTGAATTTTTTTTTGTATGAATCAAGTACCTCCTCATAGTGTGGCAAAGAAATACACAGTCCAAGAAAATAAATATTGGAGAGGGTAAATCCTTCAATTGAAATGGTCCACAACCCTTTGTTTCCCCATAAAGTTCAACTCCCAATGCGAGCAAGGTCAGCCCAAGCCACCTTCCGGACCGACTCGATACACCGGTTGTAATAACCCATGTGTAAGAGAAAAATATACTAGGGAAGGGGTGGTAAAAAACATATTTCATCCCCATTTAACATCATTGAAAAAATGAAGAAAAAAATGTGAATATTTCAATGTGGGAGTTGTTGGCTATCCCAGGATAGAGAGATGTTGTAGGTTTCTATGGCTAATTGGTCAACCTCAAATCAGCCCCCCAACCAACAAGAGAAAGTGCTTACCAATACAGCTCAGCCTGGGGGAAATCATGGAGGAAAACAAGGTAAGAATCTAAAACCCCCTCCATTCTATGTTTCATTGATCATTGGGGACAAATTGGTATATAATTGCATGATTGATTTGGGAGCAAGTAGCTCTGTAATGCCGAAACAAATAGCTGATCAGTTGGGTCTTCAATACGAAGTCATCTCTAAGGGCGTAGTGCAATTGGATGGGACAACGGTAACAACGGTTGGAGTCATAAAGGATTTTAGCCTCACACTACATGCATGTCCCAATGTGACTGTATTGCAAAATGTATCAGTCATAAACTTGCCACCACATTTTACATTGTGTTTGTCAAGAGACTTCACTACTAAAATTGGAGGCTATTTGTCTCATTGATTGGTTGCACATGATTTTTAGAACAAGATATGGAGCTAAGGCTATGATCAGATATGAGCCCATTGTGGATTACCATATTGAGCCTCATGTACCCAGCCCAATCAATGCGAACTATTCAGCCTTTGATCAGGAGGACCTCCCAAGAACTTGTGAGGTAGATACCAAGGTTGGGTGTATTCCAGACTTGACCCTCGATGAGTGGGAGAACAAGAGAAATACTTTTGACCCTTAGAAGGAAATGGAGGAATATAAGCTAGGATTCTACTGTTTGCATGAGGAGAATCATCCTCTTCCTAACATCATTAAGCCAAACCACAAAGATGATAATGAGGTATGGTAGTTATTCTTTGATGGCTCAAGGAGTAGACAAGGAGCTGGAGGAGGAGCTATGATTGTGTCACCTCAAGGTATGAAATATTACTCACCTTCCGTTTCCAATTTTATTTCTCGAACAACACAACAGAGTACAAGGCCTTGATCCATAAACTACATTTGGAAATAAAGAGAGGGATTAAGAATCTACAAGTGTTTGGTGATACTGAGTTTGTTGCAAATCAAGTATGGGGACAAAATACTATCAAGAATGACTGTTAAAAAACTAAAAGAACCGGGTATGGGACCTCATCAAATATTTTGAAGCATTCGACATCAATTCCATCCCAAGGAAGAAGAATGAAGCACATGATAGATTGGTAGCAATCGGGTGGCATTTGATGTTGTAGAGAGTATCAAGAGTGATAAATCTCAGCCCCATATCAAAGTGGTTGTAAGACCAGCTATCCCTGATAATAACACAAGTTGGAAAGTCTTCGACAATGATCAAAAAATTGTCAACTTTCTACAAGAAGAAGTTGAGTTCTCCGCTAGAAACCAAGACAAGTTGGAACAATGTTATGGTGACCAAGTGGTGCAGCTGAGAACCAACAAATTACCAAAGGGTCTTGTAACTTTGGAGTCAATCTTCAACCCAAATGATCAATTCTAGAAGGAGAAAGCAAATATCCAAGTAAAGGGTGAAGATTCAGAGCCCATTTCCATAGACGAAGGCAAAACATTGTGGATTGGCAAGGTAAATACCCAACAAGAAAAATCTGAGTTCTCTCAACGTTGTCGAGAATTCCCGGATGTATTTTCCTAGACTTATAAATATTTAAGAGGTTTCAACCAAACATTGGCACAACACACTATCGATGTAAATCAAGAATCTAAGCCTTTCGGATAGAAGAAAAGGCTAGTAAACCCTCAAATTGAGCCTGTCATGAGAAAATATTTGCACAAGATAATTGAGGTAAGCATCGTCTTCCTATCAAGCATTCAAATTGGGTTGCAAAACTTGGTGCCCGTGAGGAAAAGAAGTGGAGAGATCAGATTGTGTGTAGACTTGTGTGATCTAAATAGAGCATCACTCAAAGATCACTACCCACTTCCATCAACGGATCAAATCTTATAGGTTGTAGTTGTCTCTTAGAGGTTTTCATTTTGAGATGGATACTCGGGATATAATTAGATAATGGTGAAAGAGGAGGATCATTTCAAGACAGCCTTCAACACCAAATGGGGTACATATGCGTATAAGAAGATGCCTTTTGGGTGTCAAATTTCGAGAAATGTTTCATGAGCTATGGAAATGAAGTTCGAAGGCTTGATCAACAATATAGTTACGGTGTATCTAGATGATATCACCGTCTTTTCAAATAATGTTGCAAACAATCTCTTCTACCTTAGACAGTATTTCGAGAGGTGTAAGGTTCAAAGTGTCACTAAACCTAAAGAAGTGTGTATTTTTGGCACATGAGGGGAAATTGTTGGGCCACATTGTCTCGAGAGAGGGTTAAGAATTGATCCCGACATGGTTGAAGCCATCCAAACACTTCCATTCCCACAAAGATAAAAAGTATCTCCAAAGCTTCTTGGGGATAATAAACTTTGTTCACAGGTTTGTGCCTAATTTTTCCTCTCTTGTGAAGCCTTTAACAATGATTTTGAAGAAGATTCTTACATTCAAATGGACAACAGAAGGCAAAGAGAGTTTTGAGGCCATCAAGCTCGCAATATCACAGGACACAACTCTTTTTAACCCAGACTTCTCAAAATACTTCATGATGTATGCTTTTGGAGGATCAAACACAATCTCGGCTATCTTGTATCAGCTCAAAAGGAAGGTTCGAACATCCCATAGCCTTCTTCAGTCAAAGCTTGGAGGATTACGAGGTAAAGTACTCTTTCATTGATAAGTATGTCCTTGTTTTCATTAGGAGCTTGAAGAATTTTAGACACTTAGTCTTGAGCACTAAGATTCAACTTCTTGTATCGCATGTTGGTGTTAAGGATTTTCTCTTGAACAAGGAATTGAATGAAAAGAGATCAGGTTGGTTCACTCGAGTAATGGAATATGACATTGAGATCAAAGTGAAAAAACTAGTTTGTGGCAAGGGTCTATGTTAGAAGCTTACTTCCAAGAAGCAATTCGAGTTAGTAGATGAAGAAGAGGTTATCCTATTACTACATAATGATCAAGATCAGCCAACTAATGATGCACTTGTTCCATGTTAGACCCAAGCCTTGGTGCACTATCTCCAAATAGGTTTGTGCCCTCTAGAATGGAACAAATCAAAAAGGAGATACTTTAGACTACAAGCCATCCCATATGTACTTATCGATGGTGTTTTGTTCAAGAAGGATATCAATAGTGTCCTATTGAGGTGCATTGGGACAAGCCAAATTGAAAGGGTATTGCATGAGTTCCATGATGGAGAATAAGGAGGTCACTTTTCTCCTTGAGTAACAGCTCTCAAAATAATGAAATCTGGTTATCATTGGTGTAAAGTGTTTAGGGATTTCTACTCATGGATCAGGAATTTCTAGAAGTGTGCATTCTTCACAAGGAAGGAAAATTTAATATCCCTACCCCTTCTTCCAGTCTCAGTCGATCATCCATTCATGCAATGGGGACTCAACTTCATTGGAGTGATTAACCCAAATTCAAGCTAGGACCACAAGTGGATACTTACAACAACAGACTATTTCACCAAGTTGACTAAAATAGTGGCACTCAAGGAGGAAAATGAATCTAACATCTTGCATTTATATGAAGGAATAGGCACCAGGTTTTGAGTCCCTTCCACTACTATATCAAATAATGCATTAGCATTCCTTGGTGCAAGGATCACCGAATGGGCTGTTAGGAATGGTGTATACCTCAGTACTTCATTAGACTATTACCCTCAAGTTATTTGCCAAGCGAGAGTCCACAAACAAGAACATGTTAAGGATTATCGAAGGACTCTTGATAAAAATCAGATAACTTGGCATGCAAGGCTCAAATCAGCTCTATGGGCTGATAGGATCACATCCAAAAGTTCCATAGGCAGCTCCCCATATAAGGTTATATACAAAAAGAGGCGATTTCCCATATCTTTGGAGCTGCCCACTTTGGAGCTCATGAAACAGTTGATACTAGCCGATTTTGAACCTATGGCAATCATGTATGCATAGTTGATGGAAGTAGGAGAGGAAAGAGAGCATGCAATCTAGATAATGGAGAAGGATAAAACATTGATCACAAATATTTTTGATAAGAGAGCAAGAGAAAGGACCTTTCAAGAGGGGGAATTAGTTCTAAAATGGGATACTGATCGGGAAAAACCAAGAAAACATTTCAAATTTGAAGCCATTTTGGAGTGGCCCTTAAATGGTCACAAGATGTACAAGTAGTAATGCCTTCTGGATATCTAAGTTGGATGGTGAAGAATTACTGATTTCATTCAATGGGATCTACGAAACACTCTACTTCGAAAGGAAGCTTCCACCCTTGTAAATATTAGCATAGGACTTTAATTTCCCTAAGTGTGTATGCACATTGTTTTTTTGTAACGTAGGTTTTATTTCCCTAAGTGCTTTGGCACAGTTTTGTTGCTGTAAGTTTGTGTCGTTATACAGTTCGATGCACCTCTAGGTGAATGCACCAAGCCCTTCATATTTTACAATGTCAAAACCCATGGTCATCATAACAGATGCTTATTTTAAAATAGAACAAATAAAGAGAAACTAAAATCATCTCTCGAAGGGTCCATTTCCGAATAGCAGGAAGGTTCTAGATTGTCAAGTGCAAATGTCGATTCAAGCTTCAAGTATAGGACTAGTATCAGGACACCACCCATGACTCTGTTCCCAATAGATGCAACAAGGAAGCTGATCTCTTCATCTAGCAAGAAGATGTCCCTATGAGTTGCCAAATTGTTATCTCAATTGTGCACCCGGAAAATTGAGAAAACATGACCCTACACAGGAAGAAATCTAAGGCTCGCTTCCATCGCATGAGCCCACGTTTCAAATATAAAAATTAGGTTACATTGACTCAAAATGGAGGACCAGGGTCGGATAAGGAGGTAAACATTGTCAAATAAACCAGAGGCTCTCGGGAGAAAACATAGAAAGGTTCAAATTCTTCAGGCTTCAAAAATGATTAAGAGCAAGCCCAAATTGGCTAAGTTTGGAGGAGACAGAGGAAGCTTCCACATGCCTCATTGGTGCATCCCCAAAAATGAAATCCAAAAGTAGATATTCAAAAAAGCGCCAAGCCTCCACATGTCCAGAGCCCCAAAAGTTACACCAGCCATTGAAAAGTCTAAGAGTTAATGGAGGGTGCCAAGTGTCTCAATGACGCACAATCAAAGGTGGCGCCCAAAGCGAGAGAATCAAATGAGCATGAGGCTTTTACGTATCTAGGTTCCTAGAAAAACATCGACCAAATTGGCTAAGTATCACAGACTCACAAAAGGTGCCACGTGTCTCAACAATGCATCTTCAAAGGTAAATCTAAAACCGGGTCTCCCATACAAGCTCGGCCTTCCACGAGTCCCATGTACGAAAAGGGACAGAGTTGGGGGTTGAATATTCAAATTAGAGGTAGAACAATAGAAGGTGCCACATGTCTCTTCGTTGCAACTTCAAAAGCAAAATCCAAAAGTAGTCCCCAAACTAGCGCCAACTTTACACGTGGCCATGTTCCAAGTCAAAGTGGGAAGGCAGGTCGTCAAAGGTTATTCAAACTTTTTGGCTCGAAAGGTGTAAAGTATGAAAGTGAGATGTACCTCTGCTAGTGCCCAAAGAGCCATGTGTAAGGCCTAAATTTTTTATGGGAAGGTGGGCCTAGGGGAGACTTTTCACCCAAATGGAAAATGCAGACCATCACTCCTGAAGATGTTTCTTTAACAAAAATGAATTGTAGGGATGCGGGGCATTTTTTGCATTTTGTATTTTTGCTGCCAAAAGGTGCAAAGTGAGTTTCAAGCCCACGTGCACTGCTCTACTAACTAGTTTTCACCATTTTGTATGAACACGACTCAAGCATTCAAATGGACATATCTTTCAATCTAGTGCAAGAAATCCAACAAATTTAGTACCATTGGAATGGTCTCGACCTCGTCTACACCATGGAAACCTAAAAATTTATTTTTTACGAGGTTAGGAGAGTGAAAAATGTGAAAAAATCTTCATGCCATTAATATGTAATTCGATTGTCCCCAAAAACCAGATCATATTTGATTTCATTCGTCGTTCTTCCTTCTTCGACACACCGAACAAGAATAGAGCGGAGGACTCGACATATTGTAGGATGATTTATCGTGGCATTGATGGCCGGTAGCTGAGCTTCAAATGAAGTTTCCCACCTCCTCTTTTCTTCCCTCTTCGCTACATCTATAAAAGAAGGATTTGGGCTCATTATAAAGGGTTAGACATTTCTATTTTGTACCCTCCCTTCTCCTCTGATCAGTAGACGAGTTCGTGGAGTCCAAACCTCACATTTAAGTTGTAATACAAAGTTTTTCCTGTTGGCTAGCTGTAATGTACTGTATCAAGTCTGGAGCAATATTATATGTCTGTCGGTGATTCTCAACACTCTCATGTGTTCATTTTTATCTTGTGATCTCTCATTTTAGTTTGGTTATCTATGCATGGTGGTTGTATTACATTTCTATGGTCTGTGTTAAATTGCAAAATGGTTATTTAACAATCCTTTGGTGCATCACATTGTTATCTTAGGTTTATTTCTTCCGCATCTTCTCAACCCTGTCCCCTTGGTAAGATAGAGTAGGTTTAGAGTATATCCTCTGTAATTTATTCATGTACCCCTGAATAGAGGAATAGGAACCAACCTTCATTCAGAGTGCTCTCTCGATTTCAAGGTTCCACACTTTGAGAAATGCTCCATGTTATGCTATCACACTAAGAGTCTCAACCCATCTGGTTGCAAACCTTCAGTGGTGCTATGATTTTGTACTAACAGGATGTAACTCTAGATGGGGTGATAGTAGTATGTGAGGCTAGGACCCTCATAATGGTCTCATAAATTTATATTTATAGGGTTCTCTTGCTGTAATTTCATAATTCACCCCGACACAAGAATTTATAGGGAAGAACATAAGGATGAAAAATTGCTATAAGAGGCCCAAAAGAGGTAGGAAAGTAGAACATGGATCAGGATGCCCCAAGTGGGCCTAGGGCACCCCGAGGTGCCCTAGTTCGAGCCTTTGAGTGACCCAATTTAGGTTAAAATGTAGAACAATTATGAAATAGGTGGACATGCATAGAAAGATACACGTGAATGATAAAATAAAAGTTCAAAATAAGATGGCTAGAAGGTGGGATTAATTGGTACTTTATTCACTTGAGAACACTCTAAATAGTAGTATAAGACTAGGATAAACAATGCCTAAAGTGCATGATTTTGTGACTACATTTTTCCCGCTTTATGTTGGTGAGCGAGAACATTTGGTAGCATAAAGTAGATAGAGATGTGTACCTTATATCCATGAAGAGTGTAGTAGAAGAAGTGTCTATGGATTAGACTCAAGAGTGGAATGAAAAAAATAAAAATTAGAGTATGGATTCTAAAGATAAAAATGCACATAAAAATTTATGAGAGTGGACCTAGGGCGAAACACATATGTAGCTATTGTGGTGTGTAGTGTACGTACATGGTTAATAAAGGAAAGTTTTTGTGTTTTCTTGTCATTTCCCCATCATCGTTATTATTTTTTTGTTGTTATTTTATCCCCTAATTTGACTGCTTGTTTCTCATACGACTAGACCTATAAAGAGAAAATGATCAATTAGTCGAGATATATATCTATGTAAATGTCAAATACCTTATGTAAAATATGCAAGCGTATAATACGTAAGTGTAAAATACACTGAATGAAAAAGCAAATGGAACATGTGCACCTGATCCATGTCGAGAGAAAGAGTGTAAAAGGATATCTTGTACTGCTTTCAGTTTTTTGGGTGATCTCACGCCACCCTAGATGAAGAAGTGTTGTGAGGAAATGCTTTATGTCCTCTATATCTAATTGATTTTACCGAAATGTGTGAAGAGATATTTTTAGCATCCTATTTTTTGGGTGATCCAAAACCAACTAGATGAAGTAGTGTAGAGAGGAACACCCACTATAACCCCCAATCCTATAACTACTTCCCATAAATCTAGAAGGACACCATTTCCTGTAGAGGCCGTTGTATATGGATTATGTAAACTGGTCTGAACTCATTCACTATATGTATTCCCATAATTCCAAGTGTGGAAATAACACTTATTAAACTGTGGTTTAAATACACTATGTTAGTATGTAAAAATCTCAATGGTTCCCCCTCTGTTGAGTTGTGAAGCTTAATTACTTCATTTTAGCATGTAATTGGAACTTGCTAGAAAATACAGTAACCGACATCGGTCAGGTATGACCAGCATCGGTCAAGTAAGTAAGGAACTAGCCACAGTTAGGTAGAACCAGCGTCGGTTACCTGTGCGATGAAGTTTTAATTAAATCTTGGGAATTATATCTATTTTTAGCATTAAAATAGATTTATTGATTGTAATTGCATGGCTAAGTGCCCTAAGTTTATAAACGACTATATAAGCATAAAAGCTAGGGTTTAGAAGTAATGGATGTATCATAATTACAAGATAATTATGTGAGAGAGAATTCTTGGTGAAGAATCAAAAGCTTGAAGGAAGAAAGTACTAAACATGTGAGAAGTGTAGAAGATTGTAAATCTTCATTGTATATCTTGTCAAAGCTTTGGATAATAGATTGGCTTGTTTCTTGGTGGACGTAGCCCACACTAGGTGAACCACGTTAAATCTAGTGTTGATTTATGTCTCTTGTTTTGTATAATTCTTTTGGTAGAATATCCGCTTTTATTTGCATGTATGCTTAGATCTGATATATTATCTGTACAAACGGTGTGCTAACCCGAATAACTAGTATCAGAGGTTTGTTTGAGGGTTTTGTGTGTTGACATATTTACTCATAGAGGGTTTTCTTATTGAGTGGGAGATACAACAATGACAGAAGATAATAAATACAAAGTAGAGAAGTTTGATGGCTGAAATTATCATTTATGGAAGATGCAGATTGAGGATTATCTATATCAGAGAGATTTATACTTACCGTTTGATGAGAAGTCTAGACCTACGAAGATGACTGATGAAGAATGGAATATTCTCGATAGAAAGGATTTGGGATCTATAAGATTGAGCCTGGCAAAGCATCCGTGGCTTCCAATATTACGTAGCGCTTATATGGTAAACTTAATGAAATTTCTTGCTAATTTATATGAAAAACCTAGTGCTTCAAATAAAGTTTATTTGATGAAGAAAATTTTTAGTTCTAAGATGCATGAAGGTGAATCGCCTCTAGTCATTTGAATTATTTCCAATCTATTTCTAACAACTTAGTAATGGATGTTAGTAATATAGCATCTACTAATAATATTTTGAAGTTTGATGATGTGGTTAGTAAAATCTTGAATAAAGAAATTCATAGGAATAGTATAGAGGAAACATCATCTGGAAATGCTTTGAATGTAGAAATTAGGGGCAGGAAGAAGGAGATATCCAATAGTAAGAGTAATGGGAAATCAAAGTCAAGGGATAGTAGATCTAAATCTAGAAGTAAGGGAATTACTTGTTGGAAATGTGAAAAGAAAGGACATGTAAAGAAAGATTGTTGGTCAAAGAATAAAGAGAACCAACAACCAGACAAAGGTAAAGAGGCAAATATTGCTACATCAAAGGTAATGCAAGATGCTCTTATTCTTTCTTTAGATAGTAGAATTGAATCATGGGTTTTAGATTTAGGAGCTTCTTTCCATGCAACCCCTAATAAGGGTTATTTCAGAAATTATGTCTAGGGCAATTTTTGACATGTCTATTTGGGTGATGATGAACCTTGCAGATGGAAATACATGGGTATTGAAAGATGTGAGGCATGTGAGGCATGTCTCAAGGGGAGAAATATTATTTCTACAGGGCAACTAGGTGAATTTGGTTGCATGGTTACTTTTACAGAGACTCTTGGTCACCAAGGGTGCTTTTGTTGTGGCAAGAGGTAAGAAGGTAGGAATGTTATATTTATCTACCCAGACATCGATTCTTTTTCTACATTATCAACTTTAGATTCAGATGCATGCATGTGGCATAATCGGTTGGGTCATATGAGTCAAAAAGGAATGCATATCTTAAAGGCTAAGGGTAAGTTATCAAATTTGAAAGATTTAGATCTTGATTTCTGTGAGCATTGTATCTTTGGAAAGCAAAAGAGAGTGAGATTTCTCAAAGTTGGGGAAACTAAGAAGGAACATAAATTGGAGCTTGTACACTCAGATGTGTGGGGACCAGCTCGTAGCTTCTCATGGTGGATCCCAAGATTATGTTACTTTCATTGATGATGCTACAAGAAAGGTATGGGTTTATTGTATTAAACGTAAATCTAATGTTTTGAAACTTTTAAAATATGTGGAAATCCCTTGTTAAGAATGAATCAAATTCTAAGTTAAAGTGTCTTAGATCCGACAATGGTGGTGAATACTATAAGAAGGCTTTCAATGATTATTATTTAGTTAATAGGATATGTAGAGAAAGAACGGTTCCAAGAACACCACAGGAGAATGGTGTTGTCAAAAGAATGAACAGGACAATCATGAAATGTGCTAGAAGTACGAGGATACATTCTAGATTTCCCTTGTAGTTTTTGGTAGAAGTAGTTGATACAACGGTTTATTTGATTAACCGTGGCCCTTCAAGTTGACTAGATGGAGAAATACCAGAGGAAGCATGGACCGGAAAAGAGGTAGATATTTCTTTTCTTAAATTTTTTTGTTCAGAAGCTTTTGTGCATGTTGATAGAGAAAATAGAAAAAAGTTGGATGCAAAATCCAAGAGGTACATTTTCATTGGTTATGGATCTGGTGATTTCAGTTTTCGTTTTGGGATTTAGAGAATTCTAAAATTGTTAGAGTCGTAATGTTGAATGGAATGAAAAGAGAATGTATAGGGATGAAATTTTGGTACCCACGGTTGAGAAAATTGAGAAGTTTATTGATAAAAATGAACTCTCAGGTTTTAAAGAAACACATACGAAATACACATGTAACCATTGTCAGTTAGGCCCCCACCAACATTGGTCAGATGAACCACCGATGGTTACATAGGATCAAAACCAATGTCGGTTAGCCGAACCGACGTAGTTAGAGGTGACCAGCGTCGGTCACTGTCAGAAGTTGATACTAATGTCCAGGAGGTCCAGATTGAGCCTCCAATACCCCAAACTCTTGTGAGAAGGTCACAAAGGGTAAGTAAACTTCCATAAAGATTTTCACCTTCTCTATTTTATCTATTATTGATTGATAGTGGTGAACTAGAAAGCATTGAAGAAGCAATGCAGGATAAAACTCATGTTCAGTGGGAGCATGGCATGGATGAGGAGATGAACTCTTTGGAACAGAACTAGACTTGGGATTTGGTTAAATTACTAGTAGGAAAGAGAACATTGTAGAACAAGTGGGTTTACAAAATTAAGGAAGAAGAGGGTGGGCATAAAAGGTACAAGGAAAGGCTCGTAGTAAGGGTATTTGCACAAAATGCATGTATTGACTTTGGTGAAATATTTTCTCCTATTGTTAAGATGAATTCTATTCATACTTGTATTGAGTTTAGTTTCAGTAGAATATTTTCATTTAGAGAAACTAGATGTGAAGACAACTTTCCTTCATGGTGATTTGGATAAAGAGATTTATATGTAGCATCGGCTTGGATATGAAGTCAAGGGTAAGGAGAAATTAGTGTGTAGGTTGAAAAAGAGCCTATATGGGCTCAAGAAATCTCCAAGGCAATTATACATGAGGTTTGATAGTTTTATGCATGAGTATGGTTACTTGAGATGTGAATCTGACCATTGTTTTTATTTCAAGAAGCTTGAAAATGGGAGCTATATTATTTTGTTACTGTATGTGGATGATAAGCTTATTGTAGGATCTAGTATGCAGGACATTGGTGAGCTTAAGAGAAAGCTAGTTCACACATTTTCAATGAAGGATTTGGGAACTGCAAAAAGAATTCTTGGCATGCAAATACATAGAGGTAGGAACAGCAAGAAATTGTATTTGTCTCGGAGGATTATATCTATAAGGTGTTAGAAAGTTTCAACATGTAGAATTCAAAACCTATTAGCACACCTATGGCTGTACACTTCAAATTGAGAAAAATCGTGTCCTTCATCGAAGAGGAGGTCAAATACATAACACGAATGCCATATGCTTCAAAGTAGTTGGAAGTCTCATGTATGCTATGGTTTGTATAAGACCGGACATTACAGAGGTAGTGGGGAGTTGTAAGTAGATATATGGCTAATCCGGGTAAAGAGCATTAGAAAGCAGCCCAATGAATACTTAGGTATTTGAAAGGGACATCTAGCATGCAGTTATGCTATGGAGGTTCGGATATTTCATTATGTGGCTATGTTGATTCGGATATGGCTGGAGATATAGATGGTAGGAGGAACACTAGTGGATATATTTTCACAAAGAGGTGGAACGGCATTATTAGCTAGATTTTGAGATTACGTAAGGTTGTGGCTTTGTTTACTATAGAGACAGAGTATGTTGCAGTAGCCTACATAGGCTAGCAAGGAGATGATATGGATGAGTAAGTTTATGGAAGAATTGGGAAAGGAGCAAAGTAATTGTAAATTGTTCAAAGACGCTTAGAGTGTAATTCATTTGAAAATAACTCAAAGCATTTCATTCGGTAATGAAACACAATTAGTTGAGGTATCACTTCATATGGAAAGTATTGGAGGATGGACAGCTTGAACATGGAAAAGATTCATATGAACAAGAACCCCGCAGATATGCTAACGAAGCCATTAGCAAAGGAGAAGTTGAGCTACGCTCCACTTTCGCTGGTCTTCAAGTTTGAGACTTGAAGAGGAAGAAACAAAGCCAAGGAAGGATCCAAGAATGATGTTATACATGTATGGTGCAGTAAGTAAACTCCAAGTGGGAGATTGTTGAGTTGTGAAGCTTAATTACTTCATTTTAGCATGTAATTGGAACTTCTTGGAAAATACAATAACCGACATCGCTCGTGAAGACCGGCATTGGTCGTGTATGACTGCATCGGTCAAGTAAGTAAAGAACTCGACCACGGTTAGTTAGGCATAATCGCATCGCTTACCTGTGCGATGAATTTTTAATTAACTCTCAGGAATTATATCTATTTTTAGTAATAACATAGATTTATTGATTGTAATTGCATGGCTAAGTGCCCTAAGTTTGTAAACGACTATATAAGCATAAAATCTAGGGTTTAGAAGTAATGGATGTATCATAATTACAAGATAATTTTGTGAGAGACAATTCTTTGTGAAGAATCAAAATCTTGAAGGAAGAAAGGACTAAACATGTGAGAAGTGTAGAAGATTGTAAATCTTCATTGTATATCTTGTCGAAGCTTTGGATAATAGATTGGCTTGTTTCTAGTGGACGTAGCCCACACTAGGTGAACCACATTAAATCTAGTGTTGATTTATGTCTCTTGTTTCGTATAATTATTTTGGTAGAATATCCACTTTTATTTGCATGTATGCTTAGATCTGATATATTGTCTCGCATAAACGTGTGTGCTAACCCCAACACATTAGGTCCTCACCAGCTCCATCCATGGACGTTATACTCTCACTTTTGGCTGATCACTTAGATTATGTGGACAGGCTCTATTATGGGGCACCTCTTACTCCTTGTCTCCACACGATGTAAATATCCTCGCCGACACCTCCACTATCTACCCAAACACATTTCCACCCATCAAACCAAATATAACCACTTCGTTGCAACCCCTTCCACGATACTCATTAGCACTCACACCACACCCTTACCCATAACCAAATGCATTTTACAGAATTCCCATTAGGTCCTCACCAACTCCACCCATAGACGTGTTGTTCTCACGTTTGGCTGATCACTTAGATTATGTGGATAGGGCTTTATTATGGGGTGCCTCTTACTCCCTATCTCCACACAGATGCAGATCCCTCGCTAACACCTCCACTATCTACCCAAACACATTTCCTCCCATCAAACCAAATACAACCACTGCCGCAACCCTTCCACGATACCCATTAAGCACTCATACCACACCCTTAGCCATAACCCGACCATGTTACCCATAATGGTACCTATGTGAGAATCATGCTATGTGTAGTGTAGTGGTACACATATTCAATAGAATATAACAAGTGACGGGTAATCACATGATTCTTGTTTTAATCGTTAGGGAAGTGTATGGAGTGGATAGCACTAAAGGGACGAGCCTGTAAAGAGACAGAAGGTAAGGTAGGACAATGAGTCAACAATAGAATGGTCGAAGATGCAATCCATTAAGGGGTTTAGGTTCGGGTTTACCCTCAAGTGAGGATAGACGATAGGCACCCGATCCATAGGTATGACTTACAATGTATGGTTGAAGCCAATTAGGAGCGAATTTTCCCTATTTACTTTTTTCTCGGTTTGGTTACATGTTGATTTTGTTTCAGGACAAGGTCACCAACTTGGAAGGTTCATTCATGCACACATTTTTCATAGGCACGTTTGATACATTATTGATAAATTTGTAGGTAATCCAAAGCGTTAAGATGATGTTCGCCTAATAACTCTAGTTGTATTAAGCGTTCCTCCCGACGAAAGTCATCATCGAAAGCATATCCTAGAGAGAAATGCAGAGAAGGGATCTAGACTTTGAGAGGAAGAACAACCTCTATACCATAGACAAGAGAAAAAGGTGTGGCCACATTGGAAGTGTGAATACTAGTACAAGATGCCCATAGGGCAAAAGGAGTGTGCATATGCCAATCCTTCCAAGTATCGTCAACCACCTTCATGAGAATTTTTTTGAGGGTTTGATTGGTTGGAGTGTGTGGGTAGATATTAGGTGATGGAAGAGGTGGAAGAGGGATCGGGTAGACCACCAAAGGCACAATGACCAAATCTAGGTGATGTACCAAAGAGGGGCACAGGAGGCCGAGGGTGCATGGGACACAGAGATGGAGGACACCTGGCGAGATGTCTGATATGAGGCAACCCTGATTTTTGATGTATAGTAGTGATTATTTTTTATATATATACCACCCTACGTGTCGAAGATAGTGAGGATGTATGAGGGATTTGTTATATATTATGAGCATATGCCACCACCTACGTGCCAAAGATATTTTGTGTTGATTCATTCATTCATTCTTTTGGTATATATGAGACCGGCTCGCATGCCGATGACAATTTGTATTGTATATCATCCTCAAGCGTCTTTGACATTTTTGAGATGATGGCCATGATGAGATAGGCATGTATTTTGAGATACATATTTATTTATATGATGAGATTCATGGTATTTTGTGATGTGTTAATTGGTTTATGATATATTGGTTTATGGCTTGTGTTAGATGAGATATGGATGGAAATTAGGTGAGTTAGGCATGATGGATTCAGGTTGGTTTAGGCATGGATCGAGTCAAAGTTATAGGCATGGATCAAGTCGGGTTATAGGCATAGTTGAGTCAAAGTTATAGGCATGTTTGAGTCAGGTTTGGTTTAGGCATGGATTGAGTCAAGTTGGGTTTAGGCATGGTTGATTCAGGTTATAGGCATGGATCAGGTCAGGTTGGGCTTTGGAATGGTTGAGTCAGGTTATAGGAATGGATCAAGTCAGGTTGGGTTTACGATGGTTGAGTTGAAAGTAGGTGTAGTTGTGATTCATTATTTTTGCAATGAATGATACTATGGGTCATATGTGAGATGTGGTATAATCTATGCATAACAATGATAGAGAAATGGTAAGTGTAATAAATGTATGTTGTGAGAATGTTTAAAATATGAAACAACTTGTTATGTATGTGGTTTAATTTCCATTTTATGTTAGAAAAAGGGGAACTAAGTGAAATGTGGGGTAAATGGTGAGTTAGGCATGGTTGAGGAATTGTTTAGGGTAGAGAATGGCTGAGCTAACCTCCAAAGGGCCCATGCCCTCGAATTCTACCTCCATAGTCCCTGGTGAAAAGGGACCTCAAGCCGATGTAGTTCTCCCATGAGCTAGGGATGAATATGAGAGTGAGTTGGTAGGTTTATGGGCATGTTGTGGGTATATTTTTAATAGGTGTGGGTAGATTATAGGTAAAAATGATGTAGGTTAGGGTGATTATGGAGAAAATGGAGGATTACCCCAAAGGTAAGCGTCGAGGAACAAGTCCCGTGTGAGGTAATAAAAATGTAAACAAATATGGTTAAAAGATAAGAGGGTGGCAATAAAGCCACCTGATTGGGTAGGATTATACCGAGTAGATCATACCTTGAGGGGGTTATGAACACAATACCCAAAAGGCATTACATGATTAACTATTCAACGATGAAGGTAGTCACAGGATCACCAAATGTGTAAATTCCAAGATGTCCCTTGAGGTGATTTAGGAAATGAGGGTGGAAATGGTAAGGTGGGTGAAAGCTAGTTAATTGTATATGTTTGGAGTGATAGGGATTTTGGGTAAGAGTCCTATCCTTCACCCGAACCCGAACTATCTTACCTAGGTGATTGTGGGTTAATGGTAATGGGTTAATTGTGTGGGTTAATGGTAAGGAGTGTGACATAGCTTCACCTTTTTCTTAGATTGTTTCTTTGAATCGTTGAAAAAATAGATAGGGTAACGGGCGTAGGAGGAATACCTGCTCAAATGTCGGTTGAAGGGTTGTTACGCACGTATGATTTATAACCCACGCACTTACCCATAACTCATTCACCGTATGTATTCCCACAATGACAAGTGTGGAAATCACACTATACTAAACCAAAGGTAAATACACTATGTTAGTATGTAAAATCCTCAATGGTGCCCCCTGTCAAGGTGCATGTGAAGTCACTCAAAGGAGAATGCGGCCCCAAAAGAGGACCTACCGCACTCGACATGTAGAACTCGCCCTGCAGGGGAAAGGGAAAATGTTTGGTAGAAACCAAGGCACATACAAAATGGGAATACTAGCCAAACAAGTTTTAGTTCTAAAATAAATGCATTTAATAAGATAAGTGTAAAATACCCAGACAAGGTAAGTGTAGTAACTACCAAACAAAGTAGTGTAAACACGTAAGAAAACAAGTAAGCCACCCAAAGCATGTTGCAAACATCGTACATCACTCATGATGTCACAATACATGTAATTTCATCATGACCGCAAACAACAAACATGTGTACACACCATTAAAGGGAAAATATCACGAAAAGTAAAAACAAACAAAAACAAGGATTCAAGGAGATGTATAATTTTGCAAAACAAGTGTTGCACATGCAACATCCGTTAGCATGTTAGAGCGATAAAAAAATATGTCAAATCATTTATGAACAAATAATATAAGATGCTAAATAGAAAATGAAACAACATCACTTGCATAAGGTGAATGTGGATGCCCCAATGACCGGTATAAGAAGGGTAGAAGGAGAGCATAGGTGTTGCGTGTATAATATAGATAATGACATATAAGAAATCAATCTTAAATGTGTAGTAAATGTATCATGTAAAACAATAGTAAACAAGAATAAATGCCCTCAAGACAATGCAATATGTTGTGGGTCGATGCACTAGAATGAAGGATATAATAAAAGGAGCCACGTGACCCCGAGTAAATTGAAGTGTATGTAATGAGTTTCATTTTGTTTTCCCCCGAGTAGTCAAGAATGAACCCTAAACAAGAGTGCATCATCGGAAATGATCAAGTAGTGTTTATTATGTGTAGCACGTTGTGATGAGATGGTTTACCCTAAGCGTATATCACTATAAGATGACAGGATTTGTGATGATTTAACACTAATTATATATAACTATGGGTTGGAAGGATGAGTGATGAGTTATCCCTAAACGTCTCTCACTACATGATGATAGGAAATAGGTGACGATTTAGCCTAAAGCGTATGCCACTACTAGATGAAAGGAGGGACTAGTGATGTATCCTAAGGTTTAGACCACTACAAGGTGATAGAATAGTTGACGATTTAGCCTAAATCATATGTTACTAAGTAGGGAATGTCGTATGTTGAGTGTAAGGTCTAGTTGATTGGTAAATACTCGACAATAGAGTATGGACCGAGGAACTAAAGTGCATCATAAGGTGGTGAGCGCAATGTGTAGAACAATGTAGTGTGTGTAATAATGAGGGAATGACTATAGGATAAGTGGGATGTATAAATCTGTTGTGTGAATAATGTAATGTAGGATGTGTATGGTGTGTAGAATGTGTAATGTGTAAAGTACAATAATAACTCTATATAGAAATGGAATATGTAATGATAATATCTAAAGTTAGACCCATATGTAATGTAATCTTGCGTAGTATGTAAAATGTATGTGGGAATGCGCAGTGTATGAAAATACTATGTATAGATTATGTAATGATAGCCTAATAGTAATAGTGTATGTGAAGTATAGGGTAAGGACTAGTAAAATGTCGAATGTAGGAATGAAATGTAAAAACTAAACTCATATGTAATGATGACTAGTATAATATATAGAAAATGTATGCGGTGAATATGTGTAACATATAATGTGACTAAGTGCGTAGATAGCGTCATATATGTAATGCGTAGATGAGGACTACAATAATGTAGAAATAATTGTAGAATGAATGGTGTATGATGTGTAAGAAATTTAATTTTGGGGATTAGTGTAATGGTAATTCTGAATGGCCAAATGTGAAGTGAAGTATAAGAGTGCGTCATTAGGTAAAGACGTTAGAATGTATGAGTAATATTCCTAATGCGAGAAAATGAGGGTATGATAATGTGAAAAGTGTGATGTAGAACTATGTAAATATGCTATAATAAGGGGGATTAGGTGTTATGCCCCCAAGCGTACTATAATGATGGAGATCTATGTAGTGATGCAAGAGGTGCCATGCCATTGTGGAAAAGTGTCAATTGTCTTGTGATAAGAGTGAAAGAAAACACAATCATATTAGGAAGTGATAGTAGGACCATGCGATAGTGCTGAAACTTGAGATGTGTATTCTTCATCGCATGAGTAGTAGTTTCGACAAAATTGATTGGATACGACAGAGAAGTGTGATCATAAAATGGTTCATCATCATAGTAAGCATCATCTAGGTCCCAATACTGAACAAATATAGGATCTATAGCGGATGTAGGAATTTCAATCTTTACATTAGGTACTGATTAAGACGTATAGCTTGATAATGTGGCTGATAATTTTAACATAAGAGGAGAGAGATCATCCTTAAGAGGAGGTTTTTTATTTTGACTTGGTGATGTCGAGATGATTTGAGAAGATGTTGTGTATCGATGTTGAGCAAAGGTTTCTTAGGTGGGTCTTGAATTCCATTAGAAGTAATGGCATGATGCTCATTAGATGAATCATATTTAACAACCCATTGAGATGTAACAACAGGAGATGACCATGTAATAGAACATTGTGCGGTGAATGAGATGAAACCTTGATACTTAAGATGTTTAATTATTCATTGTAAAGCATAACAATCATTTTCATTATGTCTATTGATTTGATGATAATTACAATATGGGAGACCATGATATTTTGCAAGATGGAAAGGAGGATAACCATGAGTAGATGGCAATCTGATTAATTGATGAGTTATGATTTTTAGAAGAACATCTTGTTGCGTAGCATTGATTGCAAACTTGAGAGGCGTGGGTCGCGACAATATTTGAGGTTGGCTAATATGAGAATATGTAGAAGACATATGATGGACATGAGAAGAATAATAATCATGAACCCGAGAAGTATCCTTAAGATGCTGAATTTCAGATTTAATAGACGTGATTGTGGATTCCATAGCTTGAAATTTATCTTGAAATATAGAATCAATATCTTGAATTAATTTCCAAATAGATTGATTGGAAGTGGAATCAAGTGAGTTTGCGAGAAAGACAACCAAAAATAGCGTTGACTTGGGTAGGCAATATTTTGATAGGAAACACATATTCTCTAGGGTTCATTGAAGAATGCCCTTACACAATGGGTGCATTTGAATTAATCAAGAAAATAGACCCACGTACATTAGAAGACATGGTATAAAGGATGAGAAAACCCTAGAACAAAGGTTGATTTGAAGGTCGGGTTCACAATAATGATTAACTAACATTAAACTAAACAATGGGAAAGCATAACATCAATAAATGTAATATAGGAGGACTAAAACAATATAAACTATGCTAAAACAATATGGAATGATTTTAAGTAATTATACTAAATGAAATAAAACCCTAAATGTGCAAGGATGTGAGAGGAAAGGACTTATTAGATTATCAAGACTATTGAGGTTGTTGCAAGTCCGATTGTGGTTTCCGTAAGTAGGAATGATCACTCGAGAGGTCCCACAAAGGTTAAATCTAGAATATATAAGGGAATTTCATCACCCGTGAAGGTACTTGGGGTACCTCAAGGGTCCCCGGTCTCGTAATATCTCAAAATCAGATTTCGAAGTATCGCAAGATCCCTTGAAATATTTATGTCTATCGCACTTGATCTCGCAAACTATTCCGTATATGAAATAATGTAAGATGAATGAATGCCATGAAAATAAAAATAAGTATCAAAACCCTCAAAATAAAATATGTATAATTAATATGTCACATTGACCTCGCCTATAATAGTGGGCTTAATAATTTTAGTGATGTAATAAATTTTAGAACCAAATGTTGTTATGGTGTGTGTGTGTGTGCATGTCGTGCCCTAGGTGCTCTTGTGTTAGTCACACTTTGTCAAGTAGCAAGCAATAATAACTATAGAAAAATGTAATAGTATGTGTGTATGGAATAGAATATAATCCATCCCCCTATGTTGTGTGTGTTGATGCATATTTTCTATCATTGATTCATGACATTATGTGGATGTAATCGTAGATTGAGTGATAGTAGTATGTAACGCTAACACCATCATTATGGTCTCATAACTTTATATTTATAAGGTTCTCTTTCTCTAATTTTGAAATTAACCTCGACATGGTTGACTATGAAGAAGATAAGGATGAAAAACAGCTAGAAGGGGCACAAAAAGAGGTGGGAAAGTAGAACATGGATCGTGGCACCCCAAGTGGGACCGAGGCACACTAGGGCACCCCAGTATAGGCCTCGGCACCCGATTTTGGCTAAAATGATTGAAAAATTATGAAATAGGTGGGCATGCATAGGAAAATAGGCGGGAATGACAAAATAAAAGTAAAAAAATAAGATGGCCAAAAGGTGGGATTAATTAGTACTTTCTTCACTTGAGAACCCTTTAAAAAGTAGTATAAGACTAGGCTAAATTATTCCTAAAGTGCATGATTTTGTGACTACACATGTTCCAGAATGCTTACTCCCCACAATTGAAGCCATTCTAATTTGCACCTTTTCCAAGACCATGCATCAACCTCTCATGATTTTTGTAGGACCCTAACAAAGGTGGGAAAGTCGTCAAACATTAGAAATTACCAAGCTGTGACAACAAGGATCATGGAACAAATTCGAGGTGGTGAACTACAAATTACAGCTTGCATCAAGTGTCATTACTTGTGTTCATGGATCAGATCAAGGTATAATTTATTCATTTATTCCTTTATAATTAAGTAGAGTTGCATTAATTTGTTGAGATGTTCATTCCATATAATGTTACTAAAGGAAAATGAAAAGAGACATAAACAACTGATTACATAAAAACAATTTCATTTATTCTTAAGGAAAGTGTACATCTATCTCACACATGTCGTGAGAAACAATAGAGATAAAATAGTACATATAGATATGAATTTGGAAATGTATGGAGATGAAGGAAACTCATCATTTCCTATAGGAGGTGTTCCCTATTTTTCGAGATGATTCTCCAGCTATCTTCATCAAACAACCTCTCCATACTTGAAAAAGAAGGAAAGAGTAGGGTTAGAGATAATGGTTTAATTCATCTCATTATATTTCCAACTTCAGAAATACATGCATTGAAAAGAGTAGGGTTAGAACTCAACATTTAATTTGTCTCATTATATTTCCAACTTAAAAATACATTCATTCAAAAGTACATAGTCTGATCAAAACTCTAGAAAGAATAGAAGTTGAAAAAGGAACAACAATAACTGTAGAAGGTAAACAAGATCAACATGTTTCATATAATAAAGTACATATTTTAATGGCATGTTTAGAGAAGGCCCGTGTTTTTAACAAGACTTTAGCAATGTTATGTGTTGCAAAAATTATAAAAGCTACAACTAGAATTAATAGAATGATTATAAAGTGATAGAATGTAGTAATAATTATAAAGAGTTTTCTAAATGGATCGAGTTCACACCTTACAAAGTGAAGTAGAAATTTTCAAAACAGTTCAGATAAAACTCTCACAAGGACATTTACCGATAAATATTGTAAGAGAATGTGAAATTCTCATGATAGCATCATAAAATAGGTTTTAGAATACAAATTTTCTGAACTTTTAAATAAAATTTGCAGAAAAAGGTTGTAAATTTAAAGAAAATTCTAAAATTACCAGCTACAAGCTGCCATCAGTTTGAAGAGGTGGTTAGAAATATATCTCACCAAGTATAAGAAGTCTCTTCCAAATCACCAAGGAAAAATGAAAGTCATACAATTTGCATGAAAAATATAATCAAGGAAACGAGCTTCCGAAGTTATAGTGTCTCATTCCTTGAAAATGATCGATTCAAGGACAACATAAAATATAGTTTTACCATCATGCAAAAACAAATTTTTGAAAATGCAGTCTTTAGATCTTAAAATTTGTAAAAATTTCTACGAAGTAGTTTCTAACCATGCAGGGGATCAACTATACAGCTTATCTAAATCTCAAAGTACTCCAATATTTACCAAGTTCAAGGAAATCAAAGCCCACTATGCATAAGAGGAACATTGATCTAACTGAATAATTGAAACTGAGCTTGGTTCATAATAGAACAAGTCGGGTAGTAAAGCTCACACAGATCTTAGAACATCACCGCCAAAGTCGGGTAAAGATAAAAGGAATTTAATGGTTTTTGAAAGGTTATGCACGAATATAGTAAGGGTTCAAGAACTGGATGCAAGACACACAACTAAATAATTATATATTTTTAACTCAAAATTAAAGTTGATGCAATACAGTACATATGCATTTTTAGAGCTACAAAAAGGTTTTTCGGATCACTTAATGATCATCTACAATCATAGTTTTCATTTCATACAAAGCAAGCTACGCTTACAAATTGACAAGTAAGTAAATTTATCTTAGCAAGGAATGTGCAAGTACCGAATCCACATCTCTTCAAGTACGATAGATTTATTAGAAGTATAAAAGAAATGAAAATAAGTGATGGAATAGATTCCATTTCGTAGATAAAGAAGAAACAAAATGCACTCTCTAGTGAAAAAAATTATAGACCACAAGCAAATGATAGAGTTCCACAAATAATTCACTTTCAAAATAAATCCAACAGTTCAAGGGTGCAGATTTATAAATAGCTTCTACACATTTTTCAAAGATACGAGATTGGATAGCTACAATATCTAAAAAGGATTGGATTTCCCATAGTGACAAGCATTCAAACATTAAGGAAATATAAATGTGTCAAGTAATTCATCAAATTTTGGGGTTGAATGAGCTTCAATTATACATAGAGAGCAACCATGTGTTCTTTATTAATTGTTTAGATCTCCATTAAACTAGCATGCCAAAAAACAATCCAATGGAAATTACCAGGTTAGCGAACTTTCAAGCAAAAGGAAATATAAATCTCTCAATTCATGAGCAACCAGAGACAAATACAATGAACTGAGCTCCATCACAAATAATATACAAGATCATTCACTTCAAGTGGGAAAAGGTTACATTAAGAACTAATCTCAACAAGGATCACAAAGCCGTGTCTTCTTTCTCAATTCCGAACAACAGGATGAATTTCCATCATTCTCTAATTTGGTCACAATAGGACAAGAGAAAGTCAACGCTCTCCACCCAACCAAGATATCTAATGAAAATGGAGAAGCCATCCTTTTTAATTGGCCCCCAAGCCCCAACCACAATGCAATAAAAGATGTGATCCAACTCATGGCAACAATAGGCTTCCACAAACACTTAAGCAATATTTCATAATAAAACACATTTCAAACCAAAATGTAGTTTACAACTACATTAAAGCATGACAAACATTACTAAGGCTTCATCAACCAAACCAAAGGAGTAAGAAACTATGGGCGATGCTTCTTATGCCTTATAAAAGGGAAAATGGGTATCACCACCTGAATTACAAACCAAAAAAATATAGTATATCAAAACCCTAATAATCCTTATGCCTCCCAAGTATCCCTTATTCCTCACATTTCCTTATGCCTCCCAACCTCTTATGGCACCCCATAATGAGTAAATAAATGCAAGCTATTTATTTTTAAGGTGGAACCCAAATCCCAACTCCTTCACACGTATGCCTCCCAAAACACTTATGCCTCCCACGAAATGAACCCCATAGTCTTCTCTCCTACACCATATCTAGGCCATCTACCCAACATCCCACGAATATGCCAAAACATTCACACAATAACATTTACATTCATAAAAGAAGAGCATTTCAAGAGCCAAGCTCTTACCTCTCCATGATGGAGTTTCCCAAGTTCCAAACAATAGTTGTTTCCAAACAAACAATCCAAAAATCCACCAAACAACAAGCATGCAACAATATTCAAACTTCTCCAACAGAAAATTTTCCCAAAACAACAAGGAATTCACCCAAGAATGAAGTCTACAAGGTGAAGTAACCCAAAACAAGGAAAGGAATTCAAATTTTATAGAAGAGGGAAGGGAAGAGGATGAGGTGGATCCATGTAGGTTGCCACATCACATATCCTCAAGCCCAACCCAAAAATTCAACTTCATTCACCAATGCATATTAAATAGGTGGGTGAATAATATGACAAATTACTTACACACTCCAAAACAAGCCCACACCCCAAAGAATAAATTTTAAAAGAATGTAAGAAAGTTCAATAAAAACATTCAACTTGAATCTAGAAAATGAATAAAGAAGGGCTAAATTTAACTCTCCAACCATAGGTAAGGTTTGTATATAAATTTACGAGGCATCGGACAAGTTTAACTTTTCCCATAAGTCTCCAAAATCAGCCTCCAAGGAAAATTTTGAATTTCAAAGAAGATGGAGTGTTTCATACTCAAAAATCAACTTACACATCTCTTACAACACTTTAATTTTAGGCCAACAACTGTAATAATTACTTTCTTATGACCCAATTTGATTAGTTAATTTTTAACAATATGATTACTCACATTAATTAACACACCATTTAATAAATAAGGAAAGGGGTCAAAGCACCACAAAATAAACACATGCAAAATTAAAACAAGGAAAATAAATAAAAGAAACATAAAACCCCTTGGTCACATTTGAAGGTGATCCCCCCATGTGAATCCCTAACAACTATCAAACACACACAAACAGATAAAGTTTCTATGGTGACCTTGTTGAATTCATCTAGAATTCCAAAGTGGTTGGTCTCCAATCCCCCGATGTGTGTTGTGATCTCGAGGAAAACATTTACTCACACAAAAGTATCTCTTTAGTGTGAATAAATGTTTAAACTCTACAACTTCTTTCACATCTCTTTCAAAATATAGAATACAGAGTATATCTTTCACATTTGAAATACAACTTTCATACCTGATAGAGAGCATAATTTCATCAGAAATAGTATACAATGTCATCCACTTCAAAGTGGCAAGTTGTTACAATAAGGATAAATCTCAAAAAGGACTGCAAAATTGTCTTCTTTCTCATCTCCAGTACAAAAACAAGAAGATCCATCATTCTCCAATTTGATCAGAACAAAATAGGGGGAATGGAAACACTCTCCACCAGACCAAGACATCCAATGAAAATAATAATGTGTCCTTCATTGGCCCCGAGCCCCAACCACATTGCAATTAGAAATGTTTTTCAATGCATGGCAACAACAGGCTTCCACAACACAAAATCAATCTTTCACATTCAACACACAGTCTAAAACATAATGCAGTTTACAACCACATGAAAACAACAACCAAAACTCAGGCTTCATCATGCAAGCCAAAGGACCAAAAACTATGGGGGAAGCTTCTTATGCCTCCCAAAGGGGAAATGGGTATCACAACCCGAGATCAAACTGCCAAAATATATAATTTCAAAACCCTGACATGCCCTTATGCCTCCCAAGTAACCCTTATTCCTCCCATTTCCTTATGCCTCCCCAACCTCTTATGGCACCCCATAACGAGTAAATAAATGCAAGCTATTTCTTTTACTAGGTGAAACCAAATCCCAACTCCCTCCACACTTATACCTCCCCAAAACACTCATGTATCCCCACAATAATTCCCAATAATCTTCTCCTACACCATACCTAGGCCATCTACCCAACCAACCAACAAGCATTCCAAAACATTCACACATTTACATATGCATAAAATGAAAGAAGAGTATTTTAGAGAGCCAAGATCCTACCTCTCCATGATGGAGTTTGTTCCAAGGTTCCTAAAACAAAAATCTTTCCAATGCAAAAACAGTCCAAGGTCAACAATCCACAAGCATTTAACAATCTCCAACTTTCTCACATTTTTCAAGAGCTCAAACACCAAAAGAAGTCGCCCAAAAATGAAGTAATTCAAGTCAAGTAACCCCAAAACATGCCAAAGAATTTGAATATATAGAAGAGGAAGAAAGGAGGATGATGTGGATCCATGTAGATGCCACATCACACATCCTCAACTCTAACTCATAAGTCAACTACAATCTACAAGGCATAATAAATAAGGTGGGTGAAAAATGACACAATTTACTTACATGCTCAAATCAAACCCACACCCCATAAGGACCAAAATTAAAAACATGTAAGCAAGTGCAATTAAAACTTACAATTCGTCTTCTAAAAATGCATAATGAAGGTCTAAATTTAACTCCCCAACCATAGATAAGGTTGGTATACAAATTTAAGAGGTGTGGGACAAGTTTAACTTGTCCCACAAGCCTCCAAAATCAGCCTCCAAAGACAAATTCGAATTTCAAAGGAGGTGGAGTGTTTCACACTCAAAGATTTTCTTACACATCACTTACACATACCTTACACATCACTTACAATATTTAATGCAAGAGGCAACAACTCTAATAATTACATTGTTATAACACATTTTAATTAATTCAACAATATATTTACTCACAATATTTACTCACAATTTAATTAAATAGATGGGGGAGACATATCACTTATAGAACACATACTAACATTAAACAAGGGAACCAAATATAAGAAATACACATAGCCCCTTGGTCACATTTAAAGGTGATTCCCCCATAGAACCCCTAACAACAATCAAACATACACAAATAAATACAAGTTGCCATGGTGACCCTTGTTGAATTCATCTAGAATTCCAATGTGGTTAGTATCCAATCCCCTAATGTTTCTTGTGATATATTTACCTGCAAAACACAAATACCTCCTTCGGCCTCGTGGCCACATCAATCATCCAAAATAAATATAAAATATAATTCCAAAATCATCTATACATAAATCACAACATCATCAAGACAAACAACAATATCATTTACAATTTCATCAACAACTATATGACCATCAATTAATTCAATTTCCTAGGCCTACTCAATATATCACAATATCACATGTTCAAAAAATATCCATAAATATAACCATGTCGAATAGTAGATCATCATCAATATATAAAATGTCTCTAATAATCATCATGCATGATATATGAATTGAAATCAACAACAGTCCATTATCTCTAACATCTAATATCATGCTAAATCAAAAGCTACAATAATATCCGTAAGTATAGTCAACAATATCATAATCAATAACAAAAGGTGTCAAAGGGAAGTGGGCACTACACCTAAGTGTAAATTATGTATCATTTGAATTATAATTGTTCAAAAATAGTCAATACTTGAGACCAAAGTATGTCACAAGCATGAAGAGTACATGAGTTAAAGATATTTTTGGGTTAGGGGTAATGTCGTATTTAAAGTCCTTATAAATCAACTAGACATTTTCATGTTGTTAAAAATAAACAAGATTTTCTCTTGGTGAGATCAAAATTTCGAGCAAACAATAGATATATATAAATCTAAATAAAATTTCTTGATGCAAAAATGTTGAATGGATTCAAACAAGTTATTGAACTATAACAACTATAACATGAAAATAATGGTATTGTGATGGAAGGATGTTTATGGGAAAAGGTATCTTGAATCAAAACCACCCTTAAATCCTAATAATTCCTTCCTTGACCTCACGATAGTTCTCTTGTCTAGAAAATGTAGATTTTAAACATCGAATATACATCTTGAAAAGTAGAATGTTAACCTCTTGTTAGATCCTTTTTGAAACGAGGATAAAATTTAACGTCTATTTAACATATTTTGAGAAACAAAACTTTAACGTAAGAATGAATATTGGGAGGCTCATAGTTGTTTAAAATGAATTTATTAACAAATGACCTATGGATAACTAATGGAATTGGAGAAAGGAATCATCCGCACATTCTCCATTAAAGACTAATGCTCTGCAAAATAAAGTAAATGAAGTTTGAAAAATAGGAAATTGTAAACCTTATGTGTTTAATTCTCTTGAAAACTACAAGTTCATACAATGGAAACCTAAATGTAATGAATATGTAAACCATGAAAAGGCCATGTCGTGGAGTATGCCTATCTTGTGTTTCTTCCTGTAATTGGTTCATTGTCCTGGTTTATGTCATTGAGTAAGAAATTGATGTGCACCCTATATTACCTATTGTTATCACCGAATCACAAAGCACTTCCTGTGTTTATACAAGTGCATACAATTGAACTCACAAGGTGTGATTGGATAACATGGGTACTATCTCCAAGTTGTGGGACTTGCTACTTTGAGATAGACCTCTAGAGAAAGTCGGTTCTTGCTCTAAACTACCCGCCACAATCTACTCTAATGCAGGGGAAACTAACTATTCTAATCTAAATTTCCAAGGGACCAGGAGAGAGAATGCATAAAATGAAATCCTACACTAAAGCGGTGATACACTAGAAAAGGAGGGTGTGAGAGTAGTCTCCAAATGTGTGAAATACTGAGAGGAAAGTGCACACTAGAAGAGGTGATGACAGTTCTCCATAATCTAGCAAAATGCATTCACAACAATATTCCAAGCATACACAATGATAATGAATCCCTGCAAGAACATAATAATAGACACAATATTCTTGTAGAAAGATTAAAGGGGCAAGAAGAATGCAAGAAAGCACGGTAGGGGAAGATACATCCACAAACCGATATTTTATTACTTCATGACATGCACAGTTTAATCTATTACAAGATAAGGGCCTACATCACCATGCAAGGAGTCCACTACAAGGGCCTGCAGCACATTGGCTTCACAAAGAAATTTTGATAGAGATTTGCTACAAAGAACTCTCTCCCCTTACAATGAGCCCAACACTCCAATTTATAGAAAAATGAGAAGGGGAAGAGAAGGGAAAATGGAAATCCTGAAATCTGTCCTTCAACCACCTGTAAGAGGCATTAAATTGAGTGAAATGATTATATATTACTTGCAAAAGGCTCCCCATATTGTCCCACGTGCTGCAGCAGAGAAAGAATGATGACCATGCCTCTTAATTGCAATCCCAGCTACCAAATAAAACACATTTCAACCCGGCCACGTTTTGTTAAGAATATCAATTAATCTCTCATAAAATCTAGAATTTTTTTATTCTTGTGCGTTGGCTCGAGCCATGATTCAAACGGTACCAACTTTGTGTGATTTCATTGAGAAATGCAAAAGTTATGGCCTTCTGAGTGCGGGCAGCTATTTTGGAGTCCTGCGGGCGTTTCATTATTTGACGGGAATGAGCATTGATCGAATGGAGACGAATATGTTTCTCTTATTTAAATATATCTACCATCATTAAAAATAATAAATCCCATTTTTTTGGTGTAGAGGACGTCGTGCTCGTTCCAAAAAGTCCAATTTTGTGAAAATCGGAGCTCGGAGTCAAAAGTTATGGCCGTTTGAAGTTTCACGGGTCAAACGTTGACTTTTCTTCCTTGCTGTCGGCCGCTTCGGCTTTTCGCGTCCCTCGCGTCCCTTTGGCCCGGATGTCCCAACGATTTAAAGTCCTCTATTTCAGCCGAACTGGCCGGTTCGCATCCGTGATGTCCCAACTGTCCTTGATCGCTGTGACAAATTTTTCCGAACCGCCTCGAAATGGACTTACCCGCGCCAAACCGGCCGATCCATCGCGTCTTCCGCGTCCGTTTGTCCCAACCGTCCCTGGACTATAGTTCCTTATTTCGGCTGATTCGGGTGGTTTGCGTACTTCACGTACCTTCGACCCAACTGTCCCGGGCTACCTTAAGTCTTTTCGGCGAATCAAGCGTCCTCCTCGCGTACTAATCGCCTGAGATGTCCCGCATCACTGTTTCAACAGCTTAGTCAATTTTGCCACTTTTCGGCCAGCCTCGGATTTCCACGTCCCCGCGCGTCCCCGACGTCCCAACGTCCCAAATGCTGCAGCAGCTTTGCTTACGGCTTTCGGCCGGTTCGGCCCGAATGTTCCTCATGTCCCGATGCTTGCGAGGACTAGGACTTAGCCATTTTTCATGATTTTTCTGCCCCGAGCTTGTTTTTGCAATTTTTTCACATTTTTAAAACTTGTTGGGTTTTCTTCTTGGATAGAAGAGTTAGAAAGAACCCGAGGGGACCCTAGAAACATGATTTTTTGCCTTGAATCAATATAATTGCTTGGGACTAAAGAATTTGATGCATGTTATCAAAATTACCTTGGGGGGTGAATTTTGGATAACACCTATGTTATGAGTGGTTTCATGTTTATGTAAGTGTGATATGTGATGTTAAGTCTCTCTATTGGAGCCCATGGGGTGTTGTGTAGTTAGAATTTAATGTAAAAATAAATAAATTATTCGTATTTTTAGTGTTGTATTTGTGTGTCAAAAACGTGGGCATTACATTCTTCAATATTTTTTCTTGTTCGTTTAACTCACTATTTTTCAATGCTCTTTATGGTCAATACTAACTTCATTCGAGAAAAATTCTATGTCTCGCATGTTCTAATCCGATTAATATTAATTTAATATCTTCATCTTCCATAAGCTTGTGAGGTGTTATGACTGATGCGGCCATGGTTAGGGATCCCTATAATAGAATGCCTTGATAATGCAATGTTCGAAAACATTGGGAAATTACTCCAAAACAATAATAACAACATTATAGTCATCAAAGCTACAATCCTCACAAAGTCAATTATCTCTCTTATTACAACACATATATCATCCATGATTTCAAACACGTCAACACCACTATGATTCTTTGATGATTCATTATTTCTTAATATATGCATAGATCTCTATATGGAATACTCCATCTCACTAAAATCCAAATGCTTTTCACAAGTGTATTGATGTGTTTATGTACACACATAATCAACTTCATTATTAGATCACATTTATAATCTAGATGCGGACAACCGATGGAACAATATGAACTATTAAAGTACCTTTTTCATTATTGTATAGTAATGATAAGTATATCTTGTTTCAATATCTCTGTACATGACATTACTATCTTCTCAGGGTACGTAATCGATCCCCGATTTTTTGGCCAGCGGCTACCCATCACCGAAAATGCACCTATGCATGGTGAATGGAGAGCTCCCGCATGACCCATCCCCTATGACCCATCCACCATCATCGTCCACCGAAAAGGTGATGTCATCACGCTTTAAATGACGACACAAGTTAGGAGCGGGGTCCTCGGCGACCGACGTCACACGATGATGACGCAAGTGGAGAAATTTGAATTATTGAACAACGTGCCCCCACCATTCCACTTCCTTCACACACTATTGTATGCACCCGAGGTCTGGTAATCACCCAAATGCATGGTAATTGCACTGTATACGTTTGATATCGCACCCTGTCACATTCTTCGCACATTTCCGAAAGCAGGAAGGAGGGAGGGAGCCATTTTACATGGGTTTGCAACATTTTTCCAGTGAAGGAGAAATTTCAGAGCATCCGTTTGGTGATCCATTTGTTTTGGGTAAGGGTTCGAGTGAGCTTATAGACGAGGAAGGAGGAAGGAGCCATTGTCGGCCGTGACAAGAGTAAGAGCCCATACCCTTTATCATGCGGGGCAAAAAAAATTCTTTTTTTCTTTATACATTAACATTGAATCATTTGTATTTCTTTGTTACCAGTCGGGGAAAAAAATTATGTGGTTTTCTCTATACATTACTAGTCGCATTTCTTTGTTTTTCTTTATACATCCCTTCACTCTGCGTTATTCCTTTGGCATTTCTTCACTGTAAGTGAACTTTGAACTTTGACTGTAAGTGAACTTTGAATGCATACCTTTTAACCTATTTGAAATTCTTTGTAATCACTGCTTCCTCGAAAGACTGTGAACTGTTTGACAAAATGTCTAACTGTTGAGAAGACTGTGAATTGTTTGACAAAATGTCTAACTGTTGAGAAGACTGTGAATTGTTTGACAAAATGTCTAACTATGAACTGTTTGACAAAATGTCTCAAAGAAATGGTAAGTTAATCATTGGTTACAATACACCCATCACGATGTGAGTAATTGTTTTAATACACACATCGTCTGTTTGATGAAATGCCACAAAGAATCTATGTAAAGTGTTTAAAAAATGTCTGTAAAAAATTACTTACGAAAGTACAAAGGTTGAGCAATATCTCCTAACACTGTGTCTAGTAGAGATATTAAAATATGGTTAAAATTGTGGGACATCTCAAGAGTACAGTTTGGAGGAATTTGAACACCAATTTGTAGTTTGGTTTTATCCATCATGCTCAAATAGATGGTCAAACAAAGGTAGTTAAGAAAAATCTTAGTGACATGTTGACATGTTGAAGTGAGTATAGTGAACCCCCCAACTGATGAGAGGATGTAAACGACCCGAGTGAGCCTGAGTTCCCGTCATGTTCATTGACACATCTTAGGCAAAGAAAAAGTTGTCCTGCATCACTTTAAATATTGCAAAAACAAGATATAAACTTTAAATATGACCATTGGTGGCACTGAAATTTAACCCTTGATTATTGGCTATCGAGGCTTTAATCCTACTTTACTTTATCATTTTTTTAAAAACTTTGCAAAGATAAAAATGCCCACACAAATAAATTTGACAAATAAGAAGAATTTTATATGGATAATACAATACCTATAATAATGTCAATAGTGCACTTATTGGTATCATTACCTGTCTATTATTGGTATCATTCCCTGTCAACAATTTTCTATATGGAGGAAATAATTTTGAAAACACACTGTAATTTTCGGTTTAAAAGTAATTACAGTGTGTTTTTCATCATTGTTGAAAACACACTGTGTTTTTCAACAATGAAATTTTAAACTAATTTCTTACTATAATTACTATAATTGAAAAACTACTTTTAAATTTCATGACATCCCATATTATACCTTTATAAACCATCAGTTATAGTTACTTTAAAACTTTAACATTGAAGAATTGAGTTCTATTTTAATGTCCACAAGTTTTCCTCCTCCCTTAAAACGTATACAATGTAACTCCATGCAGAGTTTTCCTATTTTAATATTTTTGAATAAAGGAAAGAAAAAAACACATGGCTTTGAGATTCGAAAAGTATTATGTTAATTTATGTTTGATAAGATTATGAAACTTATGGATTGCAATATTTAAGGTAATTCTCATAACCAAACAATTCATAAACTCTTTTGTTCAAGCGTACACCTTATTATGGTGTTGATCAAAATTAGTTGTGTGTTGTTGAATCACAATTTAATTATTGGTTTGTGTAAAAACTATTATGGTGTTGTTGATTATAATTTTAAAAATCCACACAAACCTCTGGAAATATAATTTTAAAAATCCTAACTATGTATGACTAAATAAATATGTGATATTCTAGGATATGTACAAATGGGAATGTGTGCAACATGAACTATTTCAACCTTTAGAGTTGTGAGGAGTGCAATTCGGACTATGTGGAGAAGTTCGAAGAAATTCAACTTTTAGAGTTATGTAGGGGTATAAATAAAATTGAATTTGTGTGCCTTAAAACAGTAAACACCCAAACCCCACATGTAAATAATTTATAATAATGTATCTACATAAACAAAGAAAATTTGGCAGATTTATAAACTTTAGTAAGTGATTGGGAAAGTTGGCCTTTTTCCTAGCTTGTCAAATTTCGATCTTTAGTAAGTCCAAGCCCTTTTCCTAGCTTAATAGGGTGTCTAAGTCCAATTTATAATCATTCATATTTTATTCAAATATTAGGAATGCATTTGTTAGGTTTCCTAACTCCACAACATTTTCTATATAACATTTCTTATTATGATCAATTATTTCATTCCAATATTTATATTTCAACTTTAATACCCTAAACCCCAAACGCTAAACCCCAAACCCTAAACCCTAAGCCCTAAACCTTGAACCTTAAATTTTAGAAAATAATTATAGTTTTAGAAAATAATTAATATATTCGAAACTGTAAGAAAAGGAAGCAATTTGATGTCATATCTATTACCTAATACTTTGTAAATAGGAACAAATGTATGTGCTTGATATACACAAGGACAAATATAACATGAAACTTTTTCATAAGTACAAATATATCGAACAATTGTTTGGAAGCATGTTTTCAAAACGAATGACGTGTTCAAATATTTTGTTTAGTATATAGACACTAAATAATAGTGTGAACTAGTTTATTATTGTGATATTATTGTATTCACGTGTTTGTTAATAAATGATAGAGGATTCGGTAATTTCTACAATTTGCATTTATTAATCACTGGTATGAGACTAGTTAATTATGTTGATATCATGTTGGTATTGGTTAAATATGCATGCGATCTTCGAGCTGTTAGTTGTGATTTCATTGCTCTTAGCTATTTTAAAGTAAATACATTAGGAAAAGTTTGATTTCTTGGATGCATTATAGTTGTAAATATTGTGAATGTGGAACTCATTTGTATATATATATTTGTTATTAGTTGTTAAATATTGGTAATTGTAATGTTGTGAATGTTTAATGAAAGTTGAAGCTATAAAAATTATGTGATATCATACTCTGACTCTCAATTTGGCATATGGGGGCAAGTGCCTCTGCAAAGACAGCAATCGGTGTGTGCTGAAGGGGCTTGCCCCTTAGGATGCCACATCGATATGCCCAACTATCATTGCGTGATGAAGGGGCTTGCCCCTTAGGATTTTGCATCGATAGATGGGTGGTAGACTGTGCTAAGTAGAGGTTTTTAAAGTCACCCGCCGACCTTCCACTCAGAAATGCACCCTCCCGTAATATCACAACCATCCCTTTTGTAAAGGATGGTCATGATATTATGGGAGGGTGCGTCTTAGTGAAGAATAGATTTGGCATTTATCGATACTTCTCCATGATTATTGTGATTATTTTATCATATTGGATGACATATATTTGATTTGACATGTACCATACTAACGCTAATTGTATATTTTTGTTTGTAATAGTTACTCTTTTGTAATTGTTGGTGGACATGATGTTGTAACTCATTTGTATATATGTGTGTGTATATATATATATTTGTTATTAGTTGTTAAATACTAGTAATTTTAATGTTGTGAATATTAAATGAATGTTGATGCTATAAAAATTATGTGATATCATACTCGACTCTCAATTTGGCATATGGGGCAAGTTCCTCTACAAAAACAACAATCGGTGTGTCTTGAAGGGACTTGCCCCTTAGGATGCCACATCGATACACCCAACTTTAGTTGCGTGAAGAAGGATTTCCCTTAGGATTCCGAATCGATAGATAGCGATAGATGTGTTGACCGAGAGGTTTTTAAAGTCACCCGCTGACCTTCCACTCAGAAATGCACCCTCTCGTAATATCACAACCGTCCCTTTTGCAATGGACGGTCGTGATATTATGGGAGGGTGCATCTTGGGTGAAGGATAGCCGTTGGCATTTATCGATACTTCTCAGTTTCATGGTTATTGTGATTATTTTATCATATTGGATGACATATATTTGATTTGACATGTACCATACTAACGTTAATTGTATATTTTTGTTTGTACTAGTTACTCTTTTGTAATTGTTGGTGGACATGATGTTGTAACTCATCTCGTATATATATATATATATATATATATTATATTATAATATATATATATATATATATATATATATATATATATATATATTATTAGTTGTTAATTGTAATTGTAATGTTGTGAATGCTAAATGAAAGTTGAAGCGATAAAAATAATGTGATATCATACTCTAACTCTCAATTTGGCATATGGGGGCAAGTGCCTCTGCAAAGAAAGCAATCAGTGCATGTTGAAGGGGCTTAACCCTTAGGATGCCGCATCGATATGCCAAACTATCGTTGCGTGATTAAGGGGCTTGCTCCCTTAGGATTTCAAATCAATAGATGGGCGGTAGATTGTGCTTAGAAGAGGATTTTAAAGTCGTCCACTGACCTTCCACTAGGAAATGCACCCTCTTGTAATATCACAACCATCCCTTTTGCAATGGACAGTCATGATATTATGGGAGGGTGCATCTTGGTTGAAGGATAGCCGTTGGAATTTATCGATACTTCTTTGTTTCATGGTTATTGTGATTATTTTATCAGATTGGATGACATATATTTGATTTGACATGTACCTTACTAATGTTAATTGTATATTTTTGTTTGTAATAGTTACTCTTTTGTAATTGTTGGTGGACATGTGGACATGATGTATATATATATCATATATATATATATATATATATATATATATATATATATATATTATTGTTATTAAAATACTTGAAATTGTAATGTTGTAAATGTTTAATGAAAGTTGAAGCTATAAAAATTATGTGATATCATACTCTAACTCTCAATTTGACATATGGGGGAATTGCCTTTGCAAAGACAGAAGAATCGGTGCGTCTTTGAAGGGCCTTTCCCTTTAGGATGCCACATCGATACGTCCCAACTATCGTTGCGTGATGAAGGGGCTTGCCCTTAGGATTTTGCATCGATAGATGGGTGGTAGTCTCTGTGCTAAGTAGAGGTATTTAACGTCTCTCCCACCGACCTTCCACTCAAATGCACCCTCTCGTAATATCACAACCGTCCCTTTTGCAATGGACGGTCATGATATTATGGGAGGGTGCATCTTGGTGAAGGATAGCCGTTGGCATTTATCAATTATTCTCGGTTTCATGATTATTGTGAATATTTTATCATATTGGATGACATAGATTTATTTGACATGTACCATACTAACGTTAATTGTATATTTTTGTTTGTAATAGTTACTCTTCTATAATTGTTGGTGGACATGATGTTGTAACTCATTTATATATATATATATATATATATATTTGTTATTAATTGTTAAAGACTAGTAATTTTAATGTTGTGAATATTAAATGAAGGTTGACGCTATAAAAATTATGTGATATCATACTCGACTCTCAATTTGGCATATGGGGGCAAGTTCCTCTGCCAAAAACAACAATCAGTGCATGCTAAAGGGACTTTCCCCTTAGGATGCCACATCGATACACCCAACTTTCATTGCGTGAAGACGAGGATTTCCCCTTAGGATTCCGAATCGATAGATGGGCGGTAGATCTGTCTTTGAGAAGAGGTTTTTAAAGTCACCCACCGACCTTCCACTCGGAAAAACACCCTCCCGTAATATCACAACCATCCCTTTTACAACGGATGGTCATTATATTATGGGAGGGTGCATCTTTGGTGAAGGATAGCCATTAGCATTTATCGATACTTCTCGATCTCATGATTATTGTGATTATTTTATCATATTGGATGACATATATTTGATTTGACATGTACTAACTAACGTTAATTGTATATTTTTGTTTGTAATAGTTACTTTTTTGTAATTGTTGGTGGACATGATGTTGTAACTCATCTCGTATATATATATATATGTTATTAGTTGTAAATACTTTAGGTAATTGTAATGTTGTGAATGCTAAATGAAAGTTGAAGCTATAAAAATAATGTGATATCATACTCTAACTCTCAATTTGGCAAATAGGGGCAAGTGCCTCTGTAAAGACAGCAATCGGTGCATGCTGAAGGGGCTTGACCCTTAGGATGCCACATCGATATGCCCAACTATTGTTGCATGATGAAGGGGCTTTCCCCTTAGGATTAGGCATCATAGATGGGTGATAGACTCAGGCTTTGAGAAGAGGTTTTAAAGTCACCTACCGACCTTCCACTTTTGAAATACACCCTCCCATAATATCACAACCATCCCTTTTGCAATGGATGGTCGTGATATTATGGGAGGGTGCATCTTGGGTGAAGGATAGCTGTTGGCATTTATCGATACTTCTCAGTTTCATGGTTATTGTGATTATTTTATCATATTGGATGACATATATTTGATTTGACATGTACCGTACTAATGTTAATTGTATATTTTTGTTTGTAATAGTTACTCTTTTGTAATTGTTGGTGGACATGATGTTGTAACTCATTTGTATATATATATATATATATATATATATATATATATATATATATATATATATTTATTAAGTTGTTAAATACTGGTAATTGTAATGTTGTGAATGTTTAATGAAAGTTGAAGCTATAAAAATTATGTGATATCATACTCTAACTCTCAGTTTGGCATATGGGGGCGAGTGCCTCTGCAAACTCAGCAATCGGTGCATGCTTTGAAGGGGCTTGCCCTTAGGATGCCACATCGATATGCCCAACTATTGTTGCATGATGAAGGGGCTTGCCCTAGGATTAGGCATCAATAGATGGGTGGTAAATCAGTCTTTGAGAAGAGGTTTTAAAGTCACCTACCGACCTTCAATCGAGAAATACACCCCCCATAACATCACAACCGTCCCTTTTGCAATGGAAGGTCGTGATATTATGGGAGGGTGCATCTTGGGTGAAGGATAGGTGTTGGCATTTATCGATACTTCTCGAGTTTCATAATTATTGTGATTATTTTATCATATTGGATGACATATATTTGATTTGACATTTACTGTACTAACGTTAATTATATATTTAGGGCAATAGCAGGAATAACACGGTGGGTTGTGCCTTTTGGAGAACGTGGTTAGGGTTTTGAAACTGCTGAAAAACACCGTGTGTTTTTCAACGTGGTGGAAAACACACCCCACTTTCCATCGCATTGGAAAAATATCAACCCTTCTCCACCTGACAAGTTTGATGTGGATTCGATGTTTACGACAAGGAGAAATATTGTGGTGGTTGGACCTTTTGGAGAATGTGGTCGGGTTTTTGAACCGCTGAAAAATACCATGCGTTTTTCAATGTGGCGGAAATCACACCCCACTTTCCATCGCATTGGAAAAAACTCAACCCTTCTCCACCTGAAAATTTGTTGATGTGGATTCGATGTTTACGACAAGGAGGAAGAGCACCGCGGGTTGCGCCTTTTGGAGAACGTGGTCGAGGTTTTCCAACTGACTTGAAAACACCATGCATTTTTCAACGTGGCGAAAATGCACCCCACTTTCCATCGCATTGGAAAAATCTCAACCCTTCTCCACCTGACAAGTTGTTGATGTGGATTCCATGTTTGCGATAAGGAGGAAGAGACTGTGGCGGGTTGCGCCTTTTGGAGAACGTGGTCGGGGTTTTGAAACTACTGAAAAACACTGTGTGTTTTTCAACATGGTGGAAAACACACCCCACTTTCCATCGCATTGGAAAAAACTCAACCCTTCTCCACCTGACAAGTTGTTGATGTGGATTCCATGTTTGTGACAAGGAGGAAGAGCATCGCGGGTTGCGCCTTTTGTTCTTATATATAGTAGTCATCTTGCATAAAGGTTGGAGTTACTCCCTAGGTGTAGAAGTGTTGAAGCATGGCACAAAGGTCAAGCTTGTGCATCATAATGGGAGTATTATGCACTTACAACATCTTACAAAGTGGGGCATGTAATGGGTTAGAAAGGCTTAAGTGCAACTTTGGTTACTTGCTCAAACTTGGGTAGATATGAGATGAAGTGACATGTAAGTGTCATATTTTTTGTTGGTTAAATGTCGTATGTCACACAAGGAAGACCATGATGGTTGAGAACACACAATGATCAAAACGTGATGAGTCACATCCAAATAGATAAGAGGATTAAGAAGGTGACCCACTTCAACTGTTGTAGTTACTTCTTGTGCCTATAAATATGATGGTTGGAGTTACTTCTTGTGCCTATAATACATTTAAAACCATTATCCTCCCACATTCTATTAGAATTCAATATAAGCCCCATACTCCATTTCTTACTATCATTTGAAGAAGAAAAGGGGTTTGATACACATATTGTTGAGGTACTGTACTTTTGAGATATCTCAGAAAGAAAGTCCTTGTTGTTCAATATTCCCAATGTCAATAGTTGTTTTTTTCAATGCAATCATAGTGTTTTACAAGTAGTTAGAACACAATAATTTTAAGGGATTTCACTTGCGCATGACACTTTAGAGTTCAAGACATGTGGAGCAGAATATATCAACATCACAAGTTGAGCTGATGTAACTTATTTAAATTTACTAACCATAGAACATGGCCTGTTAGGTTGTTTTGTGCCATGTTTTGTGACATCTTTGTGCCGTATAATTTTGGACACTTTAAACACTTATACGGCACCTTGAACACTAATTAGTCACCCCACATATAATATTTTAGATACACTAAACATTAATTTAACACCCTAAACACTAATACGATACCCTAAATAATGTCATGATACTCTATGCACAAATGATTCATCCTCTATTTCATAATTAGGATAACCTAAACACTAATGAAACACATGGTCTCATACAAAATGATAATCCTCACTGTAATACCCTATTAACTCATACGACACCCTAAACACTTGTCTGACATCCTAAACACTCAAAAATTGATGCAAAACCTTGGACACTAATGGGTTACTCTAAATAACATAATTTAGACACAAAAAAACACAAATGTTTTACCCTAAAAAATTATAAGACATGATAAACACTAATATGAAACACTATACACTATTAGAAGACTATAAACATTAAGGGATCATCATATATAATATAATTAGGACACCTTACAGAATAATTTGATATCATAAGCACTCATATTAAACATTCAAACATTGTTACAAAAACCTTAACACTAATGGGTAAACCTAAATAACATAAATGACAATCGAGATACTTTGAGCATTAACAAAACAACCGTAAACCTGATATGAAACCCTAAAGAATATAATGAGACCTTACAAACTAATTGGCCACTTTACAAAACACAATTAGAATGCCCTAAATATTAATGTGTCATCCTAAACAATCATACGATACCCTAAACACCCAAACATTGATATGATGCCCTAAACACTAACTTGTCATCTTAAATAACACAATTACAACACCCTAAACTATAATACAACACCTAACATTAATTTAACATGTATTAGGGTTCAATTGGTATAAATGATTCCAAATCTATCCCTAATACATGTTCAATTGTCACATTAGGTGTATTAGGGCTCGATCGATGGAAACAAACACAAACTAATACTTGGCACTCAAATAGGCCACCCTGAACATGTGGAAAACTGTCGTGTTTTTCAACATGCTGAAAAACACAATGTGTTTTTTAGCATGTTGAAAAACACAGTGTGTTTTCCATCTTGATGAAAAACACGTTGCGTTTTCCATCTTAACGAAAAAATATTATGGACAGTGGGTTGTGTTTTCCATCTTAACTGATGTAATTAATTATTATCATATATAGAAAGTTTATAACGTACATAAAATACAAAGGGTAAATAGTGGACAGTGGGTTTAATCCTTTATTTTTCACTAAAATAGAGGGAAAACATTTTCCCCTAAAAAATGTAACTATGCATTTAGTATGATATGTGGTCCCCTGACTCATGATTGGTGATAACATTTGTTTAATCCAAATATGAATGTTATAACTATATATCTAGATGTAGATGGAAAAAATAGAGCTTGTCGAACATTGTAGAGAAAATTAAATGTTGAATCAAAATTAGGAGAGAACGATCACAAGGCTTCAAGTCAAAGAATTCAAAATTTTAATAACATTTATACCGAAAATAATATATTTGCATTGTTATGTATGCTTAGTAAACCTAGAAATCATGCGTAAGCTAGTCTAAGGAAAAAATGGGTTAATGTTATGAAAAATGAGATTAATTATAATGAAAAAGAGTGATACGTGAACTCTTTTTCATCCTCCAACTTATAAATTGGGTCTAAAAGATCAATTGTTATTGGATTTAACTAATTTCTAAATTTATGGGCAATCCATTACTGAAGCATTTATAGGTAGTGATTTTTTTTTCAAGTATAGAAAAGATACTCATAATTTTGGTATTGATTTCATACCGGTAAGTTCATTATGTCTAATTGCATACAAAAATCTAAATTTTGAATGTTTTCTTGATGATAGAAAGTTTACTTTAGGTTAATGCTTTGGATTGGGAAGTGAGTTTGTTTCTTTATCCTCTACTAACACTTAATATACAACTCTTACATGTTCTTGCATACAAGATATGATGATAAGAACAATGTTAGTGGATTTTAAAGATGTTCAACTTGTGCTTACCCATAAAATTGTCCAATAATCTAATTTTAAATTTTGAACCAAACATTAAACTCAAAAATTAAACTCAAACATCATTTAATTAGAGTCTTGCTCAATGGCAATCAATTTTTCAATTTGTATATGTGACATTGAGATCATTTTGTCAATATTTTTACCACAGAATTTTAAACAAAGATTCATTAGTAACAGTGTTTAAAAACACTAAAATTACTAAATTATATTGTAAACAAAAATTCATTACTAACAGTGTTTACAAACACTAAAATTGCTTATACTGTAATGGTAAAATCCTATTGTACCTGGTAAACAAGTTGAATCCAATAATGCGTGTAAATAATCTTCTCCTCCGTGCTAATTTTTTTTATTTTACCTTGAATCTTATCCTCAGCGCTGGCTTTGCTCTGCTGCTTCTGCGAATACGACCCAGCGTTAAAATGTTAAACTATTTGCGGGAAGGGGACGCGGTCTGGTTAAGTCCTTTGGATGGGAAACCGGATGAACCGGTTTAGGCGGGTAGCGGCCTCCCCAAGGTATTAAATGCTAGGATTTGGTGAAGATTTGGGCTCCCACCTCCGACAGCATTTCCGGCACTGACAACTCTACGCGGCCGTCCTTCCACTGCCACCTCATCTGCAAAGAATGGTCATGGATGCATGTTTTTATGGGTGGCGCACCATACATAGGTGCATTTTCAGTGATGGGTAGCCCGCTCCATTCATATCTTCAAGCATGTGCAAAAGAACAGTCTCTACCGGTAATGGGCCAGCTGGTTATGGGATGTGAGTGGGATAGGTAAGCCGTAATTGTGTATTAAAGGCACTAGTTCCTGATTCTTCCGATCTTCTACGGTTCTACCATATCAGGCTCTCGTCGGCGACTCGCCATTTACTTAAATCGACGAATTTCTATACAAAGATCCCGAGGTAAACATTTACTCACACTAAAGTATCACTTCTTAATCAATGATAAAACAAAAAATCATTGACATATTTCCCGAGCAGAATGACGTTGTGGACGTTGCAATTAAGGGCACCCTGAATGTGCTAAAATCGTGTGTGAAAGCAAAGAGTGTGAAACGAGTGGTTTTAACGTCGTCTTCGTGTGCAATGTCACCACTGAACGAGCAGGGCGAGTTTAACAGCAAACCCTACTCAGTGGAATCCTGTTGGAGCCCTGTGCATTAGTTTCGCACCAACAAAGAGAAATTTCCGATTTGGGTAAAGTAGCAATTGCTAAATTTTCCTGACTTAAAACTGGAAATCAATATTCCGGGTTTTGTTTTCTAATATCACATCTATTTTGCATGACAGCCCTACTTTGTATCGAAAACATTGGCGGAGCAAACAGCTCTGAACTTTGCTGCGGAAAACAATCTAGATATTGTAACAATAGGTCCATCACTTGTGGGAGGATCTTTCATTACTCCCTACATCCCAGGCAGCGTCCAGGCAATAGTCTTATCATTTCGACCAGGTCTTTCTTTCTCACCCTTGCTATTCTATTCCATTCATACACAATCTCTTCTCTAACATAAGTGTATACCGTCTTCATAATTTACAGGAGACGAGGAACTTCTGATGAGCGTTGGTAGATCCAGTAGTCCATATAAGAGACGTTTGCAATGCACACATATTTCTGATGGAGCAGCCAACCGCTCAAGGGGAGATACCAGTGCTCTGCTCATGCACTCTCAGTTAAGGTGCTGGCACAATTTTTGACAACCCGTTATTCGCACTAAAAGATTACAGATAAGTAGGAATCCAAGCCCAACGCATTGTACTTTTACACGAACATAGCTTATGTTCTTTATTGCTAATGTTACATGCAAGGAGTTTACATAGAAATGAGTATATTGCATTTGTCATGGGTTGAATTCAGGTTGCAGGATGTTGCGGATTCAGCTGTTCCTCCAAATATACCGTTCAAGTCTGGAAAGCTTATAGACTTGGGATTCAATTTTCAATATGCGATTGAAGAAATATTTGATGAGTGCATCCAATCTTACAACAAGGGAGGTTTGTTAACAACCGAGCGATATGATTACAGGCTTATAATACGTTAATCTCAGCAATCTATGCTATTGGCGATACATTTTCCATTTTAATATAATCACGTATCTGTATGTGTACCGTATATATTTTATTGTAAGCTCAAAATTGGAATTAATCCCACTAATAATGGAGAGTACGTTTGTTACCCCCTAAATTGTTGTCCTTGGATATAAATATAAATTGATTTTTTTAAAGAAGAGCTTAAATAACCCCTGACCAACTGCTGTCAGCAGAAAGTGGAACGCACCCTCAAGTTAAGGCTTTCTGTGCTGACTAGTTACTATGCATGCGCTGTTTAACAATTTTTACTTGATGTTTTTACGTTTTATTATTTATATTGAATTTTAAATGATAACTTACGGACTGTTCCTAAATTAAACCCATCTAAAAATCTATAATCTTAGGGAGTTACGAGGAATCATTCATTCATATTGTGGAGGCAAATCGTTGGTCTTCCTTCTTTCATATTTTTGTGTATGATTGCAAATAACATCCATAGGATATGCAAAGAATCATGTATTGTTGAATAAACTCTGAAGATCAAAGTGAATGACAATTATTTTTTTCTTTGATTGATAATATTTCGAAAAGGCTCTAAGGACCAATACAACAAAGATATTACAATGAAGCTCACAAAGAATTAAACAACAAACAAAAAAGAGCCAAACAAACTAAGATTGCTTCAATTATTGCCTTATGTAATGTTAGAGACTGCGGGTTTAGTATTGGTTTATCTCATGGCATCTAATGAGAAGTTTTCTACTTCCACAAATACCAAACCCACAACTTCTGCAAATGCAATTTTTGTTACTTCGATTTAGATTATACCTTATCCCCGAGAACTTGTCACTCCTATCTCATTTCTGAAAGAGAGATATTACAACTAGCATACACATCATTTCTGAAAGCGAGATATTTTAAGTGGTGTTTTACATTGTTAACTATATGCCTTGGCTCCTATTTCTTTACATGAACCTGTGACCCGCCCCCTTTGAAAAGCTTTCACCTACTTGACGATGCAACGAACTTTCAAATCTTTCAATTTTTGCATTAAAAGAGGCATGAGACTTCAGATCATTCCAAAAATATATCGATACTTTTGAGGTTACTAAGCGAACTATTTTAGAATGAAGATTACGTCATCTAATCCTTTTGAATGCTTTAAAACGTGATACGCTTTTCCTTTTTTTATTTTTTTCATGGAGACGTTTGCAATTACTCACTTATTAAAAAAAGTTATATTATTGGCAATTGAATGTGGGTTATACCATGGATACGCCGAAAGGGATGCAACATCGAAGTTGAATTTGGAGGAATGACAAATCCATGAGAGAAGAAGGGTGCAAATGAGGTGAAGGGGATAGGGGAAGTTTAATTGAAGGCATGCTAGAATAGGGGGAATGTATGTTGGGATATTTAATGTGAAGGAAAATTATGCCAAAAATAAAGTTTAGAAGAGAACTTTTTTGGGAAGCATATGCAACGGAAGTGGAATGATGAAAAAAATTCTATAGATTTCATAAGCAAAAAGAAATTGTAAATTTTTTGATTTTTTTTTAATGCATTAAAACACTTACTTTTGGAAACTGGATTTGTCATAACTATTAAGTTTGTTTTCATGTATGGATGGGAATGAACTTTTTATTAGGTTCAAAAGCAATAGAAAAATTAAAAAGTAATTTGAGAATGATGGATCTATTATTGATACTATAATGGAATCAAAACCCCGTTGATTTATTTACCTTACATATTTTCCTTTCTAGATGAATTCCATTCCACTCAACAATTTTGGACCTTATCCATGAGACAAATATTTCAATAAAAATATCATTATTGTGCCATTACAATGTATGATAGTTATACTAAAACACAAGGGACACAATAGACTAAAAAAATGCTACAATTGTCCGAAAAGCGCAATACCTAGAGAAATATTTACAAAATTCAATTTTAAACTAAATGTCTTGAAGACTATAGGAAAAAAAAGAAACAATGTAGGATGAAGTGGTACACTTATGAAGAAGGCTATATCATGAGGATAATTATGGGGAAGGGAAAATAGAATTTTTGGATTTCATCCAACTTTTCTTTCTTGTGTTTGTCACTATTATAGCGAGGGATTTCATAGATAAGGATATAGAAATGGTGTGAACACTACATCAATAGGAAAGGACATATGATTATGTTTTTGATCTCATCCATATTGTGTACACCATCATTCTTCCTACCAATAATAAATTGTAGAAATGGATTCATTATAATTTTGTCTATTTATGATACTAGTCATCATTTGGATACGAGGCATGAAATTATATGGAGTTGTTCACAATATGAATCTTGAAATTGTATGGATGTAAAATTCCAAGCTAGCACATAAAATTCATACAATAGAATTTTTTAAAACAAAATTCATCTATAAAAGGATTGATAATTTGCATCATGGATTATACATCTAATGAATCCCCACACATGACACAATATGTACACAATGTAGTGCCCACTTCTCTTCAAAATTGATATTACTATGATTTTGCTTACTTTGGATTGGAGACATAGACATTGTTATCATATTTGATCTTTAAACATTGATAGATGGACATTGTTATATTTGATTAGCTTATTTAATAGACAATATGGATGTTTTAGACTTTTGACATGATGTGATTTATATGATGGATTATATGCATGGATTGACATATCAATATTTGATGATCTAAAGTTACTACTATACTGACACATTGGATTTGATATATAGATTTTGTTAGACAATTTAGTTGGTTTTGTGATCTTATTGTTAATTGATGAATTGATAAAATCAAAATATTTGAAATTGTGAACAATTGGTGAAATTACTTGATTTTAGTGATGATTTAGTTATGATATTTGATGATGTGAATTGATATGTATATGTGTGTTTTATTATCTTGATGTCATTAATATGGCCATGAGGCTAGAAAGGTATTATTATTTTTATTTGTAGGAAATTGTAACACAACAAACAAAAAGGGATAGGAGACCAATAGTGAAGGAATTTGGGACATTGGCAACAGTCGGTTTGGCAACTTGTGTGATTGTATGTTGTTTGTTTTATTAGAATGTTAGGAGGTCCCCATTGGGGGTGGAACCAAATGTGACCTTGGGTAAATATATTGTTTTCCCTTCTTATTTTATTTATTTTGTGAGTATTTAAATTATTTTAGTATTGTGAGTCACATTTATTATTGTTTATTAAAGTGCTCAATTTAAGTTTATTAAAGTTGATTAATTAGTCTAATTTGAGATGTGACCTATGGGGGTATTTAATGTGGGTAGGTGGTTCTCTATTTTGGTTTGATTTGAAAGGGTTTTATTACTTTTGAGTGTTGTGTACTCAATCTAGTATATCAAATTCGGATTTGGGCTTAACGGCCATTTTCGAAGGCATGTGAGACAAGTTAAGTTTGTCTCACACCTTTTAATTTTACCTAACAACTACTACTATAGGTTAAGGGGTAAAAAATAGACCCCATTATGTGATTGTAAGAAAAAATGTGCTATTTATTGCACTTTCTTACGTAAGTTTTGAATTTTGTCATTTAGAGGTGTGAGTTTGAGTTTGTGTGTGTAAGAGGGTTATCATTCCCTCAACCACCAATTTATTGAGCTTTGGGGTTTGGGTTTTACCATATGATGTGGAGTGGAGGGGGAATGATGTGGCATCCTACATGGAGCCACATAACCATCTCTTTCATCGCTTTTCTTTTTATTCAAGTTTGTTTGATGATTTTGGGGTTAATTGTTTTATTTGGACTCTTACATTTTTGGGAGGAGCTTGCTTTTGGAGTGCTTGTTTGGATCTTGGAGTTGGATTGTGCTTTCTTTTGGATTGGATACTCTTTTAATGGAAAGGTAAGGACTTCACCCATGTTTTCATTTTTCTATTTTTTTGTGTAAATGATTGTGAATAGATGATTGTTGCATATTTTTGATTTTGGGAAATATAATGGCCCTTAGGTTGTGTAGGAGAAAATGGAAATGGGGATATTTTTGAGGGAGGCATAAGATTATTATTGTTTATTTGGGATGGAGTTGGGTTAAGTTTCCCAACTATTAGATAAGTGAAATTTGTTCTTATCTTGTATGTTTTATTGAGGGAGGCATAAGAGTTGAGGGAGGCATAAGAGTTATTTTTTTAGGCATAAGAGTCTTGTTGGTATGTGATTGAGTTTCTTGGAGGCTTTAAGGTGGGCACCCAAACCCTTGGGAGGCATAAGTAGATCCCCATGTTCCTTTTCTCTTTCTTGGCTTGAGTATTGAGCCTTTGTGCTTGGGAAACTTGCATGTTTGTTGTGATTTTGGTATTGTGTTATTGTGTGAAAGTTTTCTTGAATGTTGATTATGGAAGCCATGTAAATTTTCCTTGGTTGTCTTATACCCCTTATTGTTTCATTGTTGGGGCTTGGGGGCCAATGAGGAAGAAGGCTTCTCTTCCTCATTGGATTATTGGTTAGGTGGAGAGTGTTTCCTACTCCCTTATTTTATTGTTGTGTTTGGATTTTTGAGAAAAAGGTGGAGCTCAAGTGAATAATTTCTCATATAAGTTGCACATTGAAGAAAATGAAAAGAGATCCCTCTTTGTAAAATATTTGCCATGTTGTCTCCACTTAAGTGGAGGGCTTGTAACTTGCATTTTAAAGATTTTCAACTTTTTGTAAATGTGTTGTGAAGGTTGATTTGTATTAAGTTTTCAAAATGTATGTATATTTGGAAAGTAGGCAAAGGAAAATTGTATTTGTTACTATGAAAATCCCTTCAACTTGTAAACTCTACCAAGAGTGTATTGAATGAAAACTTGTATTTTAAATAGGTTAGTTATATCAAAATAAATCTACTCTATTCTTCCTTCGATGGAGGCCTATCCCTAAACCCTTAATCACGGTGTTCGAATGACATCCTTATAGTGAAATAACAAAATGTGAGGATATATTCAAAATATAATAGAATAACACTAACTCAATAACATGGACATCCACAACTACAATGAAAATGATGTCTCTAAGTTATTAAAGAAATTTTTGTCTCTTAGCTTAGAGGATAAACTACATAATGAGGAAATGATCCCCATTCTCAAGGATTAAGATATTAATTTTTACCGTCTATTTTTTTTTCTCCAACCTCATAAAAAATTTAAAATGTTTCAATACTTGTAACTAGAAAAAGTGTCCAATCGAATCATTTGGCCTTTACTACCATGTTGTCATCTAATGTAAAATATGGAGCTTTGAAACTAGGAATTGACATTTACGAAATAAAATTATGAAGAAGTGAATATTTTCTCGACATTTAAGTTGTAATTGTCATGATAGATATGATTGTAAAATGTGGAATCATGTGAACTATTAAAAAAAATTCTGAAAGATATGAGGTCACTATTGACCATTTTTTATCATCATATGGGAGGGGTATAAATTTTTTTTCGACCTCCTTATTTTTAGTAGATAAGCAAGCATTGAATTAGGTTTCCGAATGCCAACTCCCAATATATGATGTCATTGTGGAAGTCATCTTCATGAAAATCATACATCGGCCATTCAAGACTATTATAGGGTCTTGATGGAGATGGGAAGGACATCATATATGAGAAGAATATGTTGGTGCTCGATTTAATCTCACCCTGTTTGTTCAAAACTTCTCAATCCATATGGTTTGAAGTTTATTTTGTCTCCCTATATGGATGTGTGAAACTCTTTTTCTTCACCAGGGTGTCATTGTTATTCCTTTCCTTTGGCCGTGGATCATGTTGAGCTAGATATTGTTTATTGTTTCTCTATCCATGAGAAAGAATTTGTAATTTGGGCGTGAATTCGGGTTTCCCCTTCCTTCTATTTTTCCAAAGTCATGTTTTCCCTATCAAATTTTGTCCCAACATCCATGGAAATGTGGTCCTTTCTCGATCAAATGAGGCCTGCTGGTCTTTTTGGTGAAACTTGTCATTTTTTTCACATTTGTAAAAAATGCCAAATTGGTCCTGGGGCCCCGATAGTTTCTAATTAGCTATTCAAAAATATGAAGTGGCAGGGAAAAGGTCTTACTTTGACCCCGAAAATGGACACATGGCCGTTTTTCAAGACAAAGGCGGAGAGGTGCATCGTCGAAGCATTTTGTAGATTTTTGCCTCTTTGTGAAAAGGAGCAAAGTTATAAATTGATCCATAACTCTGCGGGGGACAGATTAATGTAACATGATTGAGTCAAAATTTGAAAACTCAAAGCGGGAGGTGGGTCAAAGTGGAGCACTTTGGTTTTTTAAGCATGTTTTTCAAATGATGTAAAGGTATAAAAGTGAGTTGCGACTCACTGGGCCCACATCAAAAATTGGAAGTGGAGAGGCGGGTCACCGGAGCATTTTGAAGTTTCTTGGCCTCGCTTCAACTCAAATATTTTCCACGTGGAGGGCCTGCGCTCATTAGAGGATATGTTTTTGGGTCTTACCTTCACATTACGACAAGGATACACGTGGAGGCTTCCGCTAGCTCCTCTCTATACTTAGAATTCTCAAGCAACTTTTTAAATCCTGGGTCACATGGAGGGCCCGCGCCTGTTTGGGGACCTACCCTTGAACTTTACTTTTGAAAGAGCACTGAAAGGACATGTGGAGGTTTCATTGAATCTTCCCATACTTAGACTTTTTTAACTCTCTAGTGCAACTTTGTCAGACCCTAAACACTTGGAAGGCCCGCTCTTGTTTGAGAGTCCTTCTTTTGAGCTTCATAAAAAAAAAAGAATCGAGAGAGACATGTGGAAAATTCTGTTGCCCCTACCCATACTTAGACTTTTCAATGAATGAGAAAGCTTTCTCGGACCCTAGGTACGTGGCACCTTCCATTGGTTATTAGACTCTTTCAACAAATTTTTGGGTTGAGACACATGGTGAGCCCATGATTGTTTAGGGTATCCACATTTGTACACCATATCAAAAGTGTGCTAAAGAGACATGTGGAGGCTTCCGTTGGCTCCTCTTTATACTGAGACTTTTTAAGGCCATGGTAAATTTCTTGGGCCTAGGGCACATAGAGAGCCTGCGCTCATCTGAGGTCTTGCCTCTAAACTTCATCTTTGAAGTTTCTCCGAACGTACACGTAGAAGCTTCCGTTGGACCTTCCCATACTTTTACTTTTGAACAATTAGTGCAACTCTCTATGGTTATTAACACGTGGAGGTCCCACACTCATTTGGGAACCTACCTCTGGACTTCACCTTTGTAGTTGCGCCAAGGAGACACATGGAGGTTTCCATTGGCTATTCTTTACACCTTACCTATGTCAAGTGAAATTTTTCATCAATCTATGCAAAGATGGAAGGAAGAAGATCTCTCTTCACTAGGGACCCTACTAGGAAGTTATTTCCAGAGATGAGAAAAGAAAATTTAGAACGAAAAAATTCGGAAAGTTGTTGGAGATCAAGAATAAAAAAGGAGATATCACCCGAAGGGTGAAAAATATTTGGTTGAAGATTACCATACGTCTTCAAGTAATTTTGAACCAGATAATCTTTATGTAAATTTGATTTCTCCAACCGGAGAAGGGCCATCATTTGTGTCTCGAAAAGTGTGCTTCTCGCTTTTCCCCTGTTTCTTCAAGGTTGATAGGGTTGTCTCGAGATGCTTTGAGTCATTAGAGAATATCTATTTTGAGAGTTATATTCCCATGCTCCAAAGACCCCTCATTCCCTATCATTTTGTTTCTCATGTAAGATCACCCCCTCAAGGAAATATGGCCCAACCTCCACCTATACCTTCATTTGTTGTCAACACTTTTGGACCTATAGATTTCAAAGGTATGAATGGATATCCTAATATAGTGCCACAAGATGTTAGAAATAGGTTGCCAAAATTTAAAGGGAATAATTCCATCACTAGTGAACAACATTTAAAACTATTTATTCATACTCTTGAGGAGGATGCATGTAATCGGTACAAGGCTTTACCAGATAATTCAATAGATTCGTGGAACGAGACAAAAATGCCTTTAGATTACAATATGTGGATAAGACATCCCATGATTCTTTTATCTGAATTTGAAAATATAAATAAAAATCGAAATGAATATATCCATGATTTCAATACTCGGTTCAATAAGACCTTAAATAGGCTACTTGTAATCCCGAGGCCAAGAGATGTTTCTGTTTGATAAAATATTCTGATGCTTTTGATAAAAAACAATGCTTATTACTTGAGAGATAATAACCTAGGAACATTGACGCAGGGATTTCACCATGGCCTTACAAATAGAGAATAACATCAAATAAGTTGGAAAGGCTCCTAATAGGGAAGGTGTTAAGTTGATAAATCCTGAAAAGCCTCGGTCCAAGAAAAGTTGTATTTGGAAGAGGTTGTAAAAAATTTGGTGGGAGCAGTTAAAGAAATATCCTATAAACTAGCCAGAGTAGAAAAAGGGATAGGGAAAAGTTCCCGGTGGTCAAAAAAATCCACACGGTTAGGAGAGATCCGAAATCATTCCGTGAGGTGATCACAGACTAGATAAAAGAGGGAAAGGGCTCATGGGATCGGAAATAAATAGCCTCAACTCATGGAGAATAGATTGGTTGTTGTTCCTTTAACTTCTAGGGTTGTTTCTATGGTGGATTCCAATGTTATTGAGTGGAGTGATAGGTTTTTCTTACCACACCCCCTATTATGTAGATCGGGAAGTTGAGGAAGCTGATGATGATGAGATAGATGATGATGTGTGAATGATGGAATGCCCGAAAACTCACAGCAAAGGGCAACCTCAATTGAATTGATAAGTGCCAGAACTGTTGAAGATTTATGGTATTGCGTCCATCGTGTATTGCCTCTTCCTCCCATTAATAAATTTGAAATTGATATGAGGGTAAGTGCAGCAAGTTGGGGGACAAAAAGGGGGTCATAAGTGGACATCATATTGTAAATAACAACATAATATCAACTTGTAGGGATTATTAGCAATACATACACTCAAAATTAGAAAAATTATATGGATATGAATCGTAGCATCCGGAATCTAGTTTCTAAAATACTATTTTTTTAAAAAAATAGACAAGATTAGCTATATTAAACTCTCAAAATTCAATGACTTGGTTTTTTTTTTTTTTAAAACGCCTATAAAATTATAGTCCGTTTGCCCACGATTTGGATGACCAAAAATTGATATATATTTTTATCCTTTAGTGAGAAGTTAGATGCCACTATCTATCTTGGGATGGATTTTTTTATTTTTTTTTAGTAATATTTTTTTTTAATGATTTTTTCGTGAAAGTGGTATGAAAACATAAAGAAAAAAAAGCACTTTCTGTTTGCTGCACCATAACTTCATCAAAAATATTGAAATCAAAGAATTTTTTTTTGAACATGTATATAATTTCACCACGGTTGGGATGGTATAAGTTTTATAACATTCGATAAGTGAAACAAAATTCTGATCTTAAACCTAGACATAAACATTCACGGGAAAAGTGTCTTAAAGACCTACTATTAGTAAAAATTATAAAATGATATTTATCCTATTCTATTCACTTTAAAATCAGTATTTATACAAAGCTAATAGATCTCTCCCTACACAATGGTACCATTTTTATGACATATTTTTTACTTTTCGGCATGATTCAAGTCTGTGGAAGACTAAATTTGATGTTTTGTTGTTTTTAATGTAAATTTCAGGATTTGATGTCCACTTAATTGTCCCCCAACTTGGTGCACTTACCCATGGTGCAAGAATTTGATCTGCCCAATCATGATTTTGAATACTTAACGAATCTGATGATTAGAAAGTATGATGGAGGGATCCCTTCCGAAGAGTATAGACAACTATTGATGAATGCAGTAGTTGCTCTGGAGAAAGAATATAACACCAGAAGTAAGGTTGTCAAAGGGGTAGGGCCACAAGCCAAGCCAAAATATCCAATCCTTACCAGGATCCATAAGGAGCACCTTAAGAAAGATACATCGGCAAATGCTTGATTACCTCAAATAAAACCCGTGCTCCCACCCATTCACAAACTCTAAAAAATCTTATACTATTAGATGAAAATGTGAATCTCCCTCCTAACACTGCCCTACCCAAATATGTTCCTTGTGACATAGCCCAAATCTTGAGTCAGATCAAGGTCACTTGTTCCCATTGTTGAATTACTCAAGATCCCTGAGCATAGGAAAAGGGCATTCAAATATTTGGGATTTAAGGAATAAAAGATTACTCAGGGAAAAATTGTTAATAATATAGAGGTTCCTCCCATTATTGCAGAATCAGAAATACCACAAGCATTGGAGGAACTGGGTGAATCATCTGAGGTATATTTGGGAACTTCTATGGTTGAGTCTCAGCTTAATGTGGATCCATTTTTTACCACTTTGATTATTAAAGATAGGCTCGTACATAATTGCATGTTTGATTTAGGAGCCTTGTGGAATGTAATTCCTCTTGAGGTAATGAATGAGTTAGATATCAAGGTAACAAAAGATTTTGGGAAATGTATTGCCATGGATTCAAGAGAAGTCCTAGTAATTTGGTATGTTAAGGGATTAATAGTGTAATTGGCATCTTTTCCAGGAAATTTCTTAACCATGAATGTTGTTATTGTAGATTGTCCTGCCAAATGGGGGATGTTATTATCCAAAAAATGAGAAGCTATTGTTAGTGGAAGTGTTCAAATAGACATGTCATATGAAACAATACCAAATTGAGGGAACCTTGTGAAGTTACATGGTGAGAAGAAAATGTTGCATATTATTGAGGACCCTAAAAATGCTTTTTATGAAGTATTGTACACATATGTCAACGTCGGTAACTTTGTGGGCTATGGTTATTGTAAGGAGCATAAAATTGATGAGTACAAGCATCCTGAGTATGTTGGTTCTCCTTGTACCCTGATGTTTGATGGGGCTTGTTTTAGATCTAGAAATCACCCTGGTGTTGTCTTGATATCTCCAAGCCAAGAGGAGTTTATGTTTTCTTTTAAACTCAATTTTAATTGCACACAAAAATATTGCTAAGTATGAATCACTGCTCTTGGGTCTTAGGATTGCATGGAAATATGATGTCAAGGACATTGTTGTTAAACGATATTTAGAGTTGATGATCAAACAAGTGAGAAAGTTGTATGCTATAAATAATAAAAGAATGAAACAATATAAGCATCTAGTTTGGGACTTCATTGAAATGTTTGATTCCTTCAATATAATACATCTTGATTGGAGCGATAATACTGTAACAGAAAAATTGGTAGTAGTAGGATCTACGTTTGAAAATTTTACAATGTCTCCCTATTGTGAATATGATATTGAAATATTGACCAAGCCATCTATCCCTGACAATAATAAGCACTGCCAAGTGTTTGAAGATGATGCTTAGGTCCAAAGGTTTCTATAGAATGAAGGGGAATTTTCCAATCAAAGTATGGAATAGGAACCAATGGTTTGTGTAAATGATGGAAAAGAGACTCTGTTTGGTAAAGAAATTATCCAATTGAAAACCAATACTATTCCCAGAGGTTTGGTGGCATTGGAATCAAATTTTGATAATGTTGATTGCATTATTAATAGACACATGTCAGCCTCGAGGGATGTTGAGGAATATAACCTAGGCACAGAGGATGAGCCAAGGAGAATATGGCTAGGCAACAACTTGAACAGAGATGAAAAGCAGTCATATGTCCAATTGCTAAAAAAGTACCAGGACTACTTGGCTTGGTCATATTCAGAGATGAAAGCATACAGAGGAAGACCTTTTCAACATGAAATACCCCTGGAAGCTAACGCCAAACCTTTTAGGTAGAAATAGAGACCAATTAATCCCCTCCTTTCCTCAAAAATGCAAGAAGAGTTGTATTAGTACTCGAATTTAATCTCCTTCAAAGACCAAGTAGCATCATGGATATGAAAGGACACTCGAGAGGAGATAGATAATTATGTATGTCATTTTGTAGCCATGGAATGAGTCTATCTCGAACTTTTATCACATGGGATTTGAAAAGGAGTGGGTAGCACCTTAAGAGGATTTTATCTATCCGCACTATTTTAGGTTGTGCCTTTCAACCAAGGTAAGAGAACCCTTTTGTAGCATGTTTTTATGGAGGAGATGGAGATATCCTTCCTAATGAAGTTGTTAATGAGAACTTGAAGAAAATATGATCAATGCAAAAAAATATAACTCTCATGAGTTGTCACTCTAGATAGTGGAGATATTCTCTAGGAAAGGTTTAGGCTACTAAAGACATTTGGAATCCTAATTGTTTCTGCATGTTTTGGTAGTAAAATTTGTGCATTTGTATACACACATGACAAATAGGGGTAGTATAGGTAGGATTAGTTGTTTCTAGATGCATTTTTGTGGGTGGTCGGTAGGATTAACTTGATTCACCGAGATCATTGAGAGATTTTGCAAAATGGAAGACTAAACTAACAGAATTCCACAGAGTAGTTAAAATGTTTCTTTAACTAGAATATGTGCTTCAATGGAGGCCCAGATTAAAAAAAAATTTCACACAATCTATGAGGTTCTAACACAAAGGTTCAAGTTGGAAATCCCATCAAAACATCAAGATCTGAGCCCAATCATGCATGAGGTACACCCAGAGGCTTACAGACAATCTCTGTCAACATATGAGAGAAAAAATATTTTAAATCATTTATTTCACTCCTAGATGAATGCTCTTCTGAGAAATGAAATTACAGATGCCACTAAACCTGTCGTAAGGATTGAGACCTGTGTGATTGAGGCAAATTTTGATACAAGATTGTAACAGGAACAAGAAAAAATATTTGCAAACATTCAAAATTAAAACAAACACATTTTACATAAGATCCACACAGAATAACTCAACTTTGATTAAATTTATCAGTAGGGGAAAGGTTCTAGAACAATCTCAGAGCTTGTCGATGGTTGTACACTTGCAACCACCTTGACACGATCAAATTCAATACAAAAGAGACATACAGGCTTCTCAAAAAGGATGGGCTCTACCAAGCCTTTTCTCTATTATAAAAAATCAGTCTCGACCCCTGAAACTCCAACCATTTGCATGATAAATTTGTGCCATTTATAAAATTTACAACAAAGCCTTTTCTCCAAAAATCTAGACATTGAGTGCCACCAATGGTTTCGATGATCACAATCGTGATTCCCAGAATCAAATCTACAAAAATTCACCAGCCTGCCCGGGGGTAAATCTCTTCGAAAATATCCCACATTCAACTCCTTCCTCTAGAAAATCACTCTTCCTTCTATTCACCAACCACTTTCACCCCTATTCTGTCCAATTTTGTTCTTTGTGTGCCCAGGGAGAAGAAATGGAAGATCGATCGAGCCCAAAAGGTCGGGTCTCATCTAACTAGTAAAAGATGTCCCTGGATTTTTTTCACCAAACCCGGATTATCAAAAGATCATTCGCATGCCAAGGAAAGAAAAATCAGGCCGAATCGATGAGTCGGACTACATATTAATGGTGAGATACGCTTCTGAACTTCCCACCAAACCAAGATGCCGAGTTAATGTTCCTCTTCATTTGGCATGCGGGAGACTCCAAGAAATTATAGAAAACCACAAGAATATGCATCACCGGAGCTCTGAGTGAAAATGGCAAAAATCGGACACGATGCACAACTACCGTTGATTCCTACTTTGAATTTGGACCGTCCACATCAAAGATCTAATATTAGAGCGGACTTGTGGGTTCCCATTTTCCTTTTACAAATTTTGGAAAAATGTAAATTTTTCACATTTTTCTCCGCACCTCCGCCCTTGAGAAATGATCTTGACACGTGTCCTAAGGTGGATCCCAAAGGAACCGTGGCCAAATTCTACTATTTATCCTCTTTTTTGGAAAAGGGAAAATTTTCCAAATTTTCCCCATAGCTCTGCCCATGAGAAATGGGCTTGACACGTGTCCCAATGTGGGTCCCATTAGAACCACACTTCCTTTTTCACTTTTAACTCCTTTTCCAAAAAAGGAAAATTTTCCAATTTTTCTCCGAAGGTTCGCTCCTCCACCGTTGACTAGAGAAATCTTTGACTTTTCTCTATCGGGCTTATGGGCCATTTTGCGATTTTAATTCCTTTAATGACAAGAGGAAAAAAATCCAAGTTGCCTCCAATGGTCCACTTCCCGCTCCTTTTCCCAGGGGAAAAATGTTGACTATTTCTTGCCAGGTCTGTGGGCCATTTTGATGTTTTAATCCTTTTGGTAACAAGAGGAAAAAGATCCAAGTTACCTCCGATGGCCCGCATCCCCACCCCTTTGACTTTTCAAATTTCCACATGTCATAATGGTGAATCTTGAGATGATCCCCAAAACTTGAGACCTTGAATGAGCGTGGGCTCGCCACGTGTCGTTACGACGCAACTTCAAAAAAACTTAAGGTTTTAAAATGATTTGGCTGGGGTGCGCTTCTATTTTAGAATTTTACTCCCTTATGCCAAAAGTGAAAAATATCGAACTTACCTCCAAAGGCCCACATCTCCACCATCATTCTTTGCCACATGTCCTTCTATGGGGTCAAAGCAAGACTTTTTCCCTGCCACTTAAAATTTGCTTTAGTCAAAGCCATGGTGGGGCCGCGAGGCGAGTTCAATTTTTTTCTAAGGTAGAAAAAAAGATAAAGTTTGATAAAAACATCCCTCCGCACCCCATCCAATCGAAGAAGCCATGTAAGCACCAAAAGAACCAATCAGATTTGAGCGAGCTACGCGACCAAATTTACCTTTTTTCCAAAAAAATCAAAAAGTGATAAGTTAAAGCATTTTCTCGCTATCCCTTGACCAACCAGAAGAGGCCACGTGACCAAAAATGCTGAGGAAAAACTTTGACAGCAAAAAGACACCCGTCAGACCATCAAAAATATAGAAAATCACCATTCACACCTAGAACCCGATTTTTCACTAAGGATGAAAATTTTCTGAAACAAAAAACAAGTGAATCATGATTCTGAGCATCTTTTAAACCATGGATTTGGATTTTCAAAGGCATACAAATATAAATCAACCATTCTCAAGCTTCCATGGTCGAGGAAAAATAGGAAAAATGCTAGAGCCCTTGGAATTTGAAGAAATTAGGGCAAAAAACAGGTAGACTCGGAGACTTCTTCAAGGAGGGACATGACAATGGATTTTGAAAATAACTCAAAGCATTTCTAATGGAGGCAAAAAAATTTAGAATGCCCACATCGAGAGACAAAATTTTTCAAACATGTAGACAGAGGAAAAATAATGGCAAATGGGGCAAGACAAATCTGAGCACCAACATCGGCACTGACTAGGGGATGGGAACTCCCCTGAGTGCCATAAGAGCAAAGGTAGACCAAGTGCCAAAATATCCATTTGGAAAAGGAGTTAACTTGAAGAGCACAAATCAAGGACTATCCCTAACCAAGAAACCAAGAACCAGAAAAACAAGCCACCGAGGGCCGAAATGAACAAAAAACAAAAAGAACAGAAAAGAAACCTACAAACTATACTCTACGATGAAGTTCACCTTGATTTTGGGGAATAATTCAAATAAATGTTTCAAATGCTTGCCATTAATAGTTAATTTGAGCAATTCCCCATCTAATTCCTTTAGGAAGAAGGTATTTTCACCAATTCGATATCAATGGAGTAAGGGCTCATCCATAAAGCATCAAATTTACCATGCTTTCCCTTATATTCATGCCTGCTATCCCATAAAAATAGGATATCTCCAACATTGAAATCTCTTGGGGTTACCTTCTTGTCAACTTCTTTAGCTTCTCTCCGAACTTTATATGGCTTTGGCAAGATGCCCTCTTTTCTTCATCAAGTTCAACAATCCAGTTAATGCAGGCATCATATGGGCTTACCTCTTGATCTTCCAGGTTGTTGCATGAATTGATACGAGGATAATTACATATGGAGGGGTAGATGGGCCTGATTTCCATACACCAACTCAAATGGACTCCTTCTAGTGGCTCTTTTGACAAGATAATTCGGTCTACCCGGATAGCAAACTTCAACTACTCACCCCATTTTCTCTTGTTTAGCTCCAAGGTTCTCTTGATAATCTTTAGTAAATTTTTATTATTGGACTCCGCTTTTCCATTTCCTTGTGGATTGTAATTAGAGGCATATGTCAAATTGATCCCATATTCTTTACACATTTCCACCAAGGGTTCAATTCTTAAGCTCATAGCATTGTCGGCAACAATATTGACTTACAACCCAAACTGCAGATAATATGGTTCAACAAAAATCCATGACAATTTGGTGTGTTACTCTTTTGGTGGGGATTGCCTCACCGATTTTGTGAAGTAATCAAAGGGCTACAAGAATCCATTTATGACTAGCACTTGAAGCGTTTGAAATCTCACCAAGGAAATCCATCCCCCATTGCTTGAATGGGGCTTCAATAGATACAAGTTGCAAAGGAAGGGAGCCTAAACCTTTCAATCTTCTAGAGAAGCGCTGACAACTCTCACATCTTCTAACGAAAAGAGTTTCATCTTTGAAGAGAGTTGGCCACCAATAACCAGCCCTCAAGATCTTATATGTTGTGACTCTTCCAGCAAAGTGTCCCCAACAAACTCCTCCATGGAGGTCAACAATTATCTTGGGGGATTCATCTTCAGTAATGCAGCTTAAGAGCACTCCCTCAAGGTTCTTCCAAGCTAACCCATAATCAGTAATGACATATTTTTGGGAAGCCAACTTAAGGGCACTTTTTTGGTTCTTACTTAAATACTTAGGGTAGTATAAATGTATGAGATAAAAATCACATCCTTGTACCACTCAGAACTCATCAATTTTTAAAAACATATACCCTACCTTCTTCTACCTCATTTACCTCAATATTTTGCAAGTTTCTCTCATCCATAAGCTTAGCAAAGCCCAAAACTCTCACCAACTTTGTGGTTTGGATATCCATGTCATATTCTTGCAACTTTTTCACCCACCTGCACCTTTTACTTGAGACTTCCATGTCTGACAAGATGTCTTTCACCATGGTGTGGAGAACATAAGGAACAATATTAGAACTTAAAATGTAAGGCCTGAAAACCTTTGTTGATTTTACAAAGGAAAATGCGTGTTTCTCCATAATAGTGTATTTCAGCTCAACCCCCTGCAATGCCTTACTGAAAAATGTAATTGACCTCTCAACCCCTTCATCATCTTTCTAAATCAAGATAGATGCAACAATGTTCTCTAAAGCAAAAGAAAATAGTTAAAAAGGCTTCTTATAATCTGGAGTTGCTTGAGCAGTGCATGCTTTAGTGCCTCTTTAATCCCATTGAAATCTTGAATGAAAATTGTTATCCAAAATTCACCCCCCAAGGTAATTTTGATAACATGCATCAAATTATTTAGTCCCAAGCAAATAGATTGATTCAAGGCAAAAATCATGTTTCTGGGGTTCCCTCGGATTTTTTCTAACTCCCCTGTCCAAGAAGAAAAGAGAAAGTTCTAAAAAGGGGTGAAAAAGGTTGCAAAAAACAAGCTCGGGGCAGAAAAAATCATGAAAAATGGCTAAGTCCTAGTCCTCACAGCATTCGGGACAGTTGGGACGTCAAGGCGCGAACCGGCCGAAAATCTGCCAGCATCACGGAGCAGTTGGGATGTCGGGACATGCGGGACACGAAAAGGCGAACCGGCCGAAAATGGAAAAAATTGCCAAGTTTTGTTATCGCGCGGTTTGGGACATCTGGGACAAAGGTACACAAAATACGCGGATCAGCCGGTTTGGCACAAGTCAGTCCATTTTGGGTGGTTCGAGAAATTTGTCCTAGGTAGTTCGGGACAATTGGGACAAAAGTGCGCGGAGGACGCGAACCAGCCGGTTCAGCCGAAACAGAGGACTTTCATACTGGGACATCCGGGCCAAAGGGACGCGTGGGACGCAGAAAGCCAAAAGAGCCGAGAGCGAATGGAATCTTGCCACGTCTCTTCACCGCAAACAGGAACAAGGGAGCCAGAATCAGCCGAAGCAGGAGATTTTCATCCGGGACAGCCAGGAAAAAGGTACGCGTGGGACGCGAGGGACGCAAAAGGCTGAAGCGGCCGAAGACAAAGAAGAAAAGTCAACGTTTGACCCGTGAAACTTCAAATGGCCATAACTTTTGACTCCGAGCTCCGATTTTCATAAAATTAGACTTTCTGGAACGAGCACGACATCCTCCAGTTGGTTAATGCTCATTCTAGTCAAATGACAGAAAATGCCTGCCAGACCCAAAATAGCTGCCCGCACTCAGAAGGCAATAACTTTTGTATTTCTCAACGAAATCGCACAAAATTGGTACCATTGGAATTGTGGCTCCGAGCCCGACTCCTAGAAATCAAGAAATTCCAGATTTGATGAGATATTGATTAATATTTTTAGGAAAACGTGGCCGGGTTCATAACAAGTATTTTATTTGGTAGCTGGGAGTGCAATTAAGAGGCATGGTCATCATTCTTTCTCTGCTGCAGCACATGGGACAGTATGGGGAGCCTTTTGCAAGTAATATATAATCATTTTAATCCATTTAATGCCTCTTATAGGTGGTTGAAGGACAGATTTCGGGATTTCCATTTCCCCTTCTCTTCCCCTTCTCATTTTTCTATAAATTGGAGTGTTGTGCTCATTTTAGGGACGAGGTAGTTCTTTGTAGAAAAGCTCACAAAATTTCTTTGTGAAGCCAATGTGCTGTAGGCCCTTGTAGTGGAATCCTTGCATGGTGATCCAGGCCCTTATCTTGTAATAGATTGAACTGTGCATATCATGAAGCAATAAAATATCAGTTTGTGGATGTATCTTCCCATGCTGTGCTTTCTTGCATTCTTCTTGCCCCTTTACTCTTTCTACAGGAATATTGTGTCTATTATGATGTTATTGCAAGGATTCATTATCATTGTGTATGCTTGGAATATTGTTGTGAATGCATTTTGCTAGATTATGGAGAACTGTCATCACCTCTTCTAGTGTGCACTTTCCCTCTGTATTTCACACATTTGGAGACTACTCTCACACCCTCCTTTTCTAGTGTATCACCGCTTTAGTGTAGGCTTTCATTTTTATGCATTCTCTCTCCCTGGTCCCTTGGAAATTTAGATTAGAATAGTTAGTTTCCCTGCATTAGAGTAGAATGTGGCAGGTAGTTTAGGAGCAAGAACCAGCTTTCTCTGGAGGTCTATCTCAAGTAGCAAGTCCCACAACTTGGAGATAGTACCCATGTTATCCAATCACACCGTGAGTTCAAGTATATGCACTTGTATAAACACAAGTTTTCTGTGATTCGGTGATAGCAAAAACCTCCTCCAATTTAATGGCCGGGTTCTTTTTTAGCATGGAAGTGATTGGAATGGTCAACTCAACAAAGTTTGATATAAATATTCTGATGAAGTTTATCTTCCCAAAGAAGGAATGAGTTCCATTATTGGTTCTTGGAATTGGGACCTTACTGATGGCCTCTACCCTTTCTGGATCAATCATCACCCCTTCTTGTGACATAATGTGACCAAGCAACTTTGCCTTCTGCACTCCAAAATGACACTTCTTTGGATTGAGTGAAATGCCATATTCTCTGCATCTTATCAACATATTTTCCAAGTGCAGCAAGTGATCACTTCTCTTTCTGGAGAACATAGTTACATCATCTTGGTAGAAAACAATAAAATCATTGATGTAACTAGAAAAAGCAACATCCATTGCTCTTTGAAAGGTTGCTCTAGCATTCATCAGCCAAAGGGCATCCTGACATATACATATGTCTCCCAAGGAGTGATAAAAGTTGTTTTAATTCTTTCTGATTCCTTTACCATAACTTGGTTATAACCAGAGAAACCATCAAGGGTAGAAAGTAGCTCAGAAATCCACACACAACCTAATGCAACATGTTTTCCATGTTTGGTAAAGGATAGTTATCCTTCATTGATGCTCTATTCAAATTTTTAAATCCACACACGGCGTGATGTCACCATTCTTATTTCTAATCGGTACTAGGTTCGTAACCCAAGAAGAGTATTGTTGATGATGAATCACAGCACCCCTGAATGTCTGTAACTCGATGGGTTGAGACTCTCAGTGTGATTGCATAACATGGAGCTTTTCCCAAGTGTGGGACCTTGCAAATCAGAAAAGCTCTCCGGATGAAGGCCGGTTCCTATTCCTCTGTTTAGATGCACACGTAAAAATGTAGAGGGTTTACTCAAAACCTAAACTAACTTTCTAAGGAGATAGGGTAAGAAGATGCATAAAATAAAACCTAAACTAACAAAGGTGATGCACCGAGGAATGAAGAACACTTGTCTTTCCAATAAACACAAACCATTAAAATGCAATGCAAGATCATGCCCAGATAACATATTTGCAATGAAAGATCAAGAGGATGCAAATGAACACAGAGAGGGTTGAGAACCATCCACAGACATGTATTATTTGCTCCAAAGATTGATACAATACACTACAAAATGCCAAGAGGCAAAGTTGCATTACAATTTTAGGTGGGAGGTTTGAACTCCACAAATTCACCTGCCCCAAAGAGAAGAAGGGATGAAAAAAACAAGAATGTCCAACCTTTAGAAAGAAGCGCCTCCTTAAAATTTATAGGAACAATGAGAGAGGGAAGAGAGAGGAAATCCCAATCTACCCCAACCACCCCAGGTTGTATTAATTCATCTCATTATGGTTGTAGGTGAGAACCCTAGCAAACCCAAAAAGTGGCTAACTGTATTTTGCATTTTTAAGAATTTGTTGCTAACAATTAAAGATATCCGAAAAGTCCAACCTTGCATGAATCTGAGCTCCCTGTGAAAAGTTATGGCCATCTGAATATCTGGGTCAGGGTATGCTTTCTGTTAGCGCTCAAAATGTTACGCCTCCTGAAGGTGCACCTTGGCAGATCCATCTTTATGTCGACATACTCTTACATGCGCCAAAGGCGGATCCACATTTGTGTCAACACCTCTTTCTATGCGCCCTTTACCTATGCCATGGGCGCATCCATTTTTGTGTCGACACCTTCTTACCTGTGCAAAGGCGCATCCACATTTGTGTCGACATCTCTTGCTGTGCGCCCTTTACCTGTGCCATAGGCGCATCCATTTTCGTTTCGACACCTTCTTACCTGCACTAAAGGTGCATCCACATTTGTGTCGACACCTCTTGTTGTGCGCCCTTTACCTGCGCCATGGGCGCATCCATTTTTGTGTCGTCACCTTCTTACTCTACGCTAAAGGTGCATCCACATTTGTGTCGACACCTCTTTCTGTGTGCCCTTTACTGCGCCATGGCGCATCTATTTACATGTCGACATTCATTTTCATGCGCCTTAACTCGTGCCTTGGCGCATCCATTTACATGTCGACATCCATTTTCATGCGCCTTAACTCGCGCTTTGCGCATCCATTTACATGTCGACATCCATTTTCATGCGCCCTTAACCTGCACCTTGGCGCATCCATTTACATGTCGACATCCATTTTCATGCACCCTTAACCTGTGCCTTGGCGCATCCATTTACATGTCGACATCCATTTTCATGCACCCTTAACCTGCGCCTTGGCGCATCCATTTACATGTCGACATTCATTTTCATGCGCCCTTAACCTGCGCCTTGGCGCATCCATTTACATGTCGACATCCATTTTCATGCGCCCTTAACCTACGCCTTGGCGCATCCATTTACATGTCGACATCCATTTTCATGCGCCCTTAACCTGTGCCTTGGCGCATCCATTTACATGTCGACATCCATTTTCATGCGCCCTTAACCTGTGCCTTGGCACATCCATTTACATGTCGACATCCATTTTCATGCGCCCTTTTATTTTCCATATTATTTTTCTTGTATATATCTACCCGCGGGGAAAGATATATACAACAAGTACCTTGTGGGCTGAATAATTCCTCCATCCCTCGCTTTCTTCAATTATTCTTACATTTTAAGAGATATGAGTGGATTGATTGGTCTCTATTTCTACCTGAATGGTTTTGCATTGGATTCCAAGTGAATCTCACGTTGAAACAGATCCTCTCTATATGCCTTTAGCTCATAACAAGTCCAAACTATGCACTCTTGATAATTTTTCAGCAATTGGGTGTACGAATGCTTCTCCTCTTTGTTAAGATTGCTTACCAACCAGATCCTACTTGGTTTCTCCTTCATGCCAAGGTCATGCTCCTTAATATCTCTTGAGGTTGTCATGCATCTATTAATAATGTGGTCAACATTATCAAAATTAGACTCGAGAGAAACCAACCCTCGGGAATGGTATTAGTCTTTAGTTGGATGATTCATTTTCCAAACAAGGTTTCTTTACCCTCTGCTATGCATACCATTGGCTCCCAATCAATCTCTTGATAGAAAAACTCTCCTTTATTCTATAAAAATCTTTTGACTCGATCATCATCATCAAAAACCTACTAATGCTTAATATTGTTAGGTACGATGGCCTTGTAAACACCTCAACATCATATTCACAAAGTGGGGCACTACACAATTATCAAACATAGATCCTAGTATTGCAAGTTTGTATTCCAAATCATTGAACTTCCTTTCATTATGCACAATGTTGAATGAAACAAACATCTCATTGAAATTCCAAACCGCATGCTTGTACTATTTCATTCTCTTATTTTTGTCACATAAAGTTTTTCGACTTGATTTACAATCAATTCTGAATCTCCTTGACAATGATGTCTTTAACACCATATTTCCAAGAAATCCTCATACCTAACAATAGTGCCTCATATTCAACAATGTTATTAGTGCACTCAAAGTTGAGCTTAAAGGAAAAGACAAACTCCTCCTGTCTGGAGAGATCGAACAACACCAACACCATTTATGAACTTGGAGCAAGCTCCATCAAATAATAAATTCCAAGGAGAGCCTCGTATGTTCAAGACATTTACATTCTTCAATCTTGTGCTCCTTTCCATCAGCAAATCCTACAAAGTTATTAACATCAACACTTGTGTACGTAACTTCATAAGATGCATTTATGGGATCTTCAATAAGGTGCAACATCTAATTTTCCCCATATAACTTGACAAGACTTCCCTCAATTGGAATGGTAGCATAGGAAATGTCCATTTGAACACTCCCACCAACACTTGCAGCCCATTTTCTAGACAACAACATACCCCACTTGGTCAAGGCAATCAACAATGACTACATCAAGCTTTAAATTCCTACCGGATAATCAACAATCAACAATGACTACATCAAGCTTTAAATTTCCCATATGTTGTTGTTACCTTGATATCTAGCTAATTCATGACTTCCGAGGCATGACATTGATTGATGCCCCAGTCAAACATCCATTTGTGGAGTAATCATGTCCTTAATGATTAGAGTGGTGAATAATGGATCCACATTTAGCTGAGAATCTACCAAGGATGTCCCCCGATAAAGCTTAGGTGGTTCATCTAGCTCTTCTGATGCTAATGGTTTCTCTAATTCTTTAATGAGTGGAGGATTCTCCACAATATTAACATTTCTACCTAGGGCAGTCTTCTCCTCCTTCAGCCCCAACTACTCAAGAGCCCTCTTCTTGTGCTTATGAATCCTAAGCAACTCAACAATTGGAACTGAGATCTTGATCTAACTCAAGACTTGGGCAATATCATAAGGGGTAGACTTCGGCAAGACAACATTGGAAGGAATGTTGACACATTCATTAGATGGCATAGGATTTTTGAAAGCTTGGGCATGAGGAGGGGTATGATTTTTGTTTGGAATTGCAGGATTTTGATAGATGCATCTTTTTTAGGAACCTCTTTAGGAACATTTGAGAGCAATGGGGTTTTTGGCTTGTCTTGAGGCATTTTCACTTTAACAACCCTACTTCTTGTGTTTTGTTCCTTTTCTTAAGCCACAACAACATTCATCAACAACTACATATCCTCCTTAGATGGGATGCCTCCATCATACTTCATTATCATTAAGGCCCTTAAATATTCAAAGTCATTATTTATCAATTCAAAAGCTTGTACATTATCTACTTCTAAATTATGAGATGGAGGAAGAATAGGTACCCGGTGGATGTAATCACAAAAATCAACAACAGATTATGGCACTTATTACCTCGCTTGAACTTTCACCTTGTTGTGAGCTCGTGGAGCAACCCATCATGCAAACATTATCATCATTATCATCATCATCTTCTACTTCTTCTTGTTAATCCTCCTCACATGGAGCATGGGGCATGAAACATCTATCTCCTCCACTACAACAACTTTGATAGCCAAAGGATCGGGTGCGATTCTATTTTCCCGGCTTGAGAGGCGCCTATTTCCAAATCCAATAGGTCCCTTGCCTCTATCACCAGATCTTTGGTGATTTTTGAACCTGTCTTGGCCTTGCTTCTTATGTTGACCTTATGAGCTCTGTCCAATTCCTTTCTTAGCCCGAGCTAGTTTGTAGGGAATATCTTTGATAGCCCTTGCCAAAGTCTTCACAACTTCTTCCAAATCAGCAGCCTTACTTGTTTGAGGCTTCTCCTGATAATTAGTTGTACACCCTCTCTTTTTGGAGGATTTTCAATTGCCTTGATGTTGTTTTCAATTTGTAGGGCCATGGTGAATGCTTGCCTCAAATTAGTAGGGTTTTTTTCCCTCAAGTAGTAAGCAAATTTTTTATCAAATGCATATGAATATTTGATCAAACATGATTCATCACATGGCCTTATCCTAATAGGAAATGTTATCATGGTCTTATTAAACCTTGTGTTGAAATCATGTAATCGACTCATTAGGATTGTTCATGATGTTTTCAAATTCTAAAAGATGAAATCTAGGTTCGGTTTTATCACCATACTGCAATCGAAATGCATTATTCATCTCAATCCAGAATCTATGGAATTATCTAGCAAATCTTTGTACGAGTCCCCCACATATTCTTCCAAAGTATGGATAAACAGTTTAATATAAACATCTTAATGTTCACTCTCAAAGTCTTCCATCATATTGATAAAAATATTTAGATGTTGATCACCGCTATAACATTATTTCCTTGTAAATTTGGTAATTTATTTCTCACATCTTAGGGAACTACATTTGGATAACTCTGTCATCCTTGTAAAATTTATTGAACAAAAGGTGTTTACAATAAAAGGGGGTCGGGTGGGGATAAGGCCATGTTGTATTGAGGAGGTGACCCTAGAGGGGAGATAAATTGATAAGGGCAAGAGGGTTTTAAAACACAGGAGTATAACTTTCAAAATGGATATCCCCTAAAGGCCTTGTTTCTTGGAAATACCTATCAACTTCAAAAAAGATAGGGAAAAATGACAAGCAATATTTTCAAAATCAAATGAAGGCCCCTCTCTAGTTGGAGAATTCAATTCCACAAAGAGTTTACCCGATTCAAAAGCACTTGAATTGCAGGTCTTCAATAATAGGTCAATCACTCTCATCAATGGAGATCCCCTTTCTTGTCTCCAGCTGATCTCCAACAAAGACTCCAGTGCTTTTCTTCCTTCGACTTTGCTTTCCTAGCCCTAGAAACAATGTCCCAAAGAGGATCCCTAGGAAAGAAAGACCTTCTTCCTTCCAGCTTTGCAAAGATTAGTAAAAAATCTCACTTGACAGACGTTAAGACACTGGTACTCATCAAGAATCAGATCAACAGGTAGTCACCACTAAGGATTTCCACCTTAGCTATGCAAATGCACTAAATATGATCTGTCAAATGTTTATCAACACTAGAAATTGGAAATGGAAAGATTCTAAATTTTCTTTACCCAAATTTATCAATGAAAGCTAGTGCACTAGGTGTGAAAACTGAAATAATTACACACAACATTTGGAGCATATAAGAAGTGTTTGACCAGGGTCTAAATATGAACTTACTGTGGTCCTTGAAAATGGTGCCAAAAGCATGTTGTTGATAGATCAATAGATATGAACTTGCAGTGAATCAGCAAATAGTCTCAGCAAATCATATAAGTCCCCAACACTGGCACCAGAAACGTGTTGTTGACAGGATGAATAGATATGCACTCGGCAAAGGAATCGAAAAATACTCTTAGTAACTCAAATAAGTCCCTGCAAATAGTGCCGGGCGTGTTGGTACCTGAATTTAATCTCCTTCAAAGGCCAAACAACATCATGGATTTGATAGGATGCTCAGAGTTAGATAGATAATTATGTATGTTGTTTTGTAGCCGAGGAAGTAGTCTATCTGACCTTTTAGCACTCAAGATTTGAAAAGGAGTGGGTAGCACCTTAAGAGGATTTGATCTATCCTCGCTATTTTAGGTTGTTCCTTTCAACCAAGGTAAGAGAAACCTTTTATAACCTGTTGTTTATGGAGGAGATGGAGATATCCTTCCCGATTAAGTTGTTAAGGTGACCTTGAAGAAAATATGATCAATGCAACAATATATAACTCTCACGAGTTGTCACTCTAGATAGTGGAGATATTATCTACGTAAGGTTTAGGCTACTAGAGACATTTGGAATCCTAATTGTTTTTGCATGTTTTGGTAGTAAAATTTGTGCATTTGTATACACACATGAAAAAAAGGGGTAGTATGGGTAGGATTAGTTGTTTTTAGATGGATTTTGGTGGGAGGTGAGGCAGGATGAACTTGATTCACTATATCCTTGAGAGCTTTTGCAAAATGGAAGACTAAACCAACAAAATGCCACATAGTAGTTAAAATGTTTCTTTAACTAGAATATGTGCTTCAATGGAGGCCCAGATTAGCACTTTTTCACACAATCTATGAGGTTTTAACACGAAGGATCGAGTTGTAAATCCCATAAAAACATCAAGATCTAAGCCCAATCATGCCTGAGGTACACCCAGAGGATTACAGACAATCTCTATCAACAAATGAGAGAAAAGTGATTTTAAATCATTTATTTCACTCCCGTGATGAAAGATATTCTAAGAAATGAAAATCCGTGATGCCACTAAACTATCACAAGGATTGAGACCTATGTGATTGAGACATATTTTAATACAAGATTGCAACAGGAACAAGAAAAACTATTTGTAGACATTTAGAAGTAAAAGAAACACATTTTGCATAGGATCCACACATAATAACTCGAGTTTGATTAAATTTATTAGAAAGTGAAATATTATAGAACAATCAAATGGTTATACGATCTCAATGGCTATACGCTCTCAACCACCTTGCACGATCAAATTCAATACAAAAGAGAGATACAGGCTTCTCAAACAACTTCTCAAAAAAGGATGGGCTCTATCAAGCCTTTTCTCTATTATAAAAAATCAGTCCTGACCCCTGACACTCTAACCATTTACACGATAAATTTGTGCCATTTATAACCTTTGCAATAGAACCTTTTCCCCTAAAAAATCTAGGCATTGAGTGCCACCAGTGCTTGTCATGATCACGGTTGTGATTCCCATAATCAAATCTACAAAAAGTTTCCAAATGCCTAGGGGGGTAGATCTCTTCAAAAATCTCCCACATTCAACTCCTTCCTCTAGAAAATCACTCTTCCTTCTATTTGCCAACCACTTTTTCCCCTATTCTGTCCAATTTAGTTCTTTACGTGCCAGGGGAGAAGAAATGGAAGATCAAATCGAGCCAAAAGGTCAGGTCTCATCTTAATGGTAAAATACATCCCCAATTTTTTCACACTAAACCCAGATTATCAACAGTCGCTCACGCATTTAAGGAAAGAAAAATTGTGCCGAATTTGATAGTCGATTGTATATTAATGGTGAGAGACATTAATGCACCTTCCCACCAAACCAGGATGCCAGATTAATGTTCCTCTTCATTTGGTGTGCAAGAGACTCCAAGAAATGATAAAAACCACAATAATACGCATCCCCGGACATCCGGAGTGAAAATGGTAGAAAAATCGGATACGATGCATAGCCGTTGTTGATTCCTACTTTGAATTTGGACCGTCCATGTGGGAGATCTAATTTTAGAGTGGGCCTATGGGTTCCCTTTTTCCTTTTAAAACTTTTGGAAAAATGTAAAATTTTCACATTTTTCTCCACATCTCCGCCCTTGAGAAATGAGCCTGAGATGTGTCCTAAGGTGGGTCTCAAAGGAACCGTAGCCAAATTCTTCTATTTCACCTCTTTTTGGAAAAGAAAAAAGTTTCCAAATTTTTGCCGCAACTCCGCCCTTGAAAAATGGGCCTAACATGTGCCCCAATGTGGGTCCCATCGGAACCACACTTCCTTTTTCACTTTTAACTCCTTTTTGACAAAAGGAAAATTTTCCAATTTTCCTCTGAAGGTCAGCACTTCTGCCATTGACTTGAGCAAGCTTTGACTTTTCTCTATCGGGATTTCTTTCCATTTTGAGATTTTAATTCCTTTGATGACAAGAGGCAAAAAATCCAAGTTACCTCCGATGGTTTGCTTTCCTCGCTTCTTTGACCAGAGCAAAATGTTGATTTTTCTGCCGGGTCTGCGGGCCATTTTGATGTTTTAATCCTTTTGGTAACAAGAGGAAAAAGATCCAAATTTCCTTTGATGGCCCGCATCCCCACCTTTTGAATTTTCAAACTGCCACATGTCATAATGGTGCATCTTGAGATGATCCCCAAAATTTGAGACCTTGAATGAGCACGGGCTCGCCATGTGCCGTTACGAGGCAACTTCAAAAAACCTTAAGGTTTCAAAATAATTTAAGGGGTGCGCTTCCATTTTAGAATTTTAGTCCTTTACGCCAAAAGGGAAAAATATCCAACTTACCTCCAAAGGCCCGTATCTATGTCATCATTCTTTGCCACGTGTGCTTCTATGGGGTCAAAGCAAGACTTTTCCCTGCCACTTAAAATTTGCTTTAATCAAAGCAATGGCGGGGCCGTGGGGCGGGTTCAAACTTTTTGCCAAAGTAGCCAAAAAGATCAAGTTTGAGAAAAACAACCTGCCACACCCCATCCAATCAGAAGAAGCCACGTAAGCACCAAAAGAACCAATCAGATTTGAGCGGAGCTACGTGACCAAATTTTCCTTGTTACCAAAAAAAAATGATAAGTTAAAGCATTCGCCCCTCGTCCCATGACCAACCAGAAGATGCCACGTGAATTCTGAATTCTAAGGAAAAACTTTGACAGAAAAAGACACCCGTCGGACCATCAAAAATATAGAAAATTACCATTCACATCCGTAACTCTTTTTTTTTTCTAAGGATGAAAATTTTCAAACAAAAAATAAGTGAATCATGATTCCGAGCATCTCTTTCGACCATCGATTTGGATTTTCAAAGGAATACAAATATAAATCAACCATTCTCAAGCTTTCATGGTTGAGGAAAAATGGCAGAGCCCACGGATTTTGAAAAAGTTACGAGAAAAATAGGGGATACTTGGAGACTTCTTCGAGGAGGGACATGAAAATGGATGTTGCAAACAACTCAAGCATTTCTAATGTAGGAAAAAACTTTCAGAAGACCCACATTGAGAGACAAAATGTTTTTGACATGTAGACAGAGGAAAAATAATGGTAAATGGGGCAAGACAAATCTGAGCACCAACAAGTTGAAGAAGTTAAGGTATGGAGGAATTATACAACCTACAAGATACTCCTCATGAGTAGCAAACCCAGTACCTATTCCAAAGAAAATGAGGAAACAAGATTCTCGTGTTAACTTCGAAACTTAAATAAGGCATTAATTAAAGACAACTATCCCTTTCCAAATATGGATAACATGTTGCAATTGGTCACAGGTTCAGATTTTTTATCTACTCTAGATGGCTTTTTGGGTATAACCAAGTGGTTGTGAAGTAATCATAGAGGATCAAAACCACTTTCACCACTCCATGGGGAACCTATGTGTATGTCAGAATGCCATTTGGCTTGATGAATGCTAGAGCCACATTTCAAAGAGCATTGGATGTGGCATTCTTAGGATATATAATTGAGTTCATTGCTGTGTATCGTGATGATGTGATGGTCTTTTCAATAAAAATATGCGATCACCTGCAACATTTAGAAAATATGTTGATAAGATGCAGGGAATATGGTATATCACTGAATCCCAAGAAGTGCCATTTCGGGGTTCGAAAGGCAAATATGCTTTGACATATAGTGTGAAAAGAAGGGATCATGATTAATCCTGAGACTCCATTAGGAATGTTCCTATTTCAAGAACCAAAAAGGTAATTCAGTCCTTTTTCGGGAAAATAAACTTTGTTAGAAGATTTATTTCCAACTTTGTTGAATTGAGTCTCCCAATCACCTGCATGTTGAAGAAGGATTAGAGTATTAGATGGGAAGAAGAAGCTATTCAAGGCTTTACTAGGATTAAGGAAGCATTGAAGAATTCCCTGTTCTAGTAGCTCCTGATTATAAAAAGGCTTTCCAATTGTTTTCCTTTGCTTTAGAAAATACTATTGCATCTGTGTTGTTACAAAAGGATGATGAAGGAGCTGAAAGGCCAATTGCTTTCTTTAGTAAAGCATTACAAGGGGCGAGTTAACGTATAATATCATGCGAAACAATCCTTTTCTTTGGTCAAAGCCAAAATATCTTTAGGCCATATATTTTGAGCTCTAAATTCATAGCTTATGTTCCCCATACCATGGTTAAGGATATCCTATCAGATATGTAAGTTTCAAGTAAAATATGCCGATGGGAAAATAAATTGTAAGAATATGATATGGAAATCCAAACTACAAAATTGGTCAGAGGATTGGGCCTAGCAAAGCTAATGGTAAAAAGCAACCTGCAAACAGTTGAGATAAATGAGGTTGAAGAAGAAAGATTGAATATTCTTGAGAAAGTGACAAATTATGAATGGTACAAGGATATTATTTTTTATCTCCAACATCTACATTTCCCGAGTATTTAAGAAGGAATCAAAAGAGAGCACTTAATTTAGCCTTCCGTATACATCATCACCGATTATGGGTTAGCTAGGAAGAACCCAAAGGGAGTTATTTTGAGATGCATCATTGAGGATGATGCCTCGAAAATAATTGATGATTTCCATTGAGGAGTTTTTGGGGGGAATTTTCCTAGAAGAGTCACAACCCATAAGATATTAAGCGTTGGTTATTGGTGGCCAACTCTTTTTAAAGATACAATTCTGCTGGTAAGAAAGTGTGATATTTGTCAACGTTTCTCAAGAAGATTGAAAGCTTCAGGATCTCTCCCTTTGCATCTTGTATCAATTGAAACCACATTTAAGTAGTGAGGAATGGACTTCATCGGTGAGATTTCAGATTCTTCAAGTGTAGGCCATGAGTGGATATTAGTGGCCACTGATTACTTCACCAAGTGGGTGGAGGAAATACCTACCAAGAAAGCTACCCACAAAATTGTTATGGACTTCATTTTGAATCATATAATTTGGGTTTAGAGTTCCTACTAAAATAGTTGGCTTTGACAATGCTATGAGTTTTCAAGCCAAACCTTTGGCGCAGCCATGTGTCATGAGTATGGGATCAATTTAGCATATGCTTCAAATTATAATCCCCAAGGTAATGGACAAGCAAAATATAGCAACAAGAATTTGTTGAAGATAATCACAAGGACCTTGGAATTAAACAAACGGAAGTAGGGTGAGCAATAAGTTTGTTGTTTGGGATGATAAATTATTGTTAAAAGAGCTACCGGAAAAATTCCATTTCGGTTGGTCTATGGAAATCAAACTCTACTTCCCCTACATATGCAATTATCTTCTTATCAATTTATCCAACAATTGGAAGACCGTAAGGTCGGTCTCATGATGATCGTATTAATCAAATTGTTGAATTAGATGAAGAGAGAAGAGAATCCCACCAAAGAAATGTGAAGTTTAGGGATAAATTGAAGAAACTATTTGATAAAAAGGTGAATCCAAGAGATTTGACTGTGGGAGACCTAGTGCTACTATCGGATAAACGACATGAGGATAAGGGTAAGCATGGAAAGTTTGACGCATTATGGATGGGCCCTTATTCTATTGACATTTGGATTGGAGAGCATAACTTTTTCCTAAAAGACTTAGATGGAGAATTACTTGAGTTTCCTATTAATGGCACGCACTTGAAAATTTTCCTTGACTGATTTCTTAGAATCAAGACATGCATCATTGTATAGTGTATAGTGTTTTGTTTCTATTCTGTTTTCACGTTTTTCTGTTTTGGTTTCTCCTGGTCCCTGCTGACTAGTTTTTGTTAGTTTCTCGATTCATTCTTGGGGGATTGGTTGTTGTTTTTCTTGTTTGCAAGCTTGTTCTTGACTTCGTTTCCCAATGGATTTTGGCACATGTTCTCGTATGTTTTTCTTGTAGCAATCGCATGGAGTGCCCATCACCGAGTTGGATCCAATGTTGGTGCTCAATTTAATCTCACTCTCTTTGTTAAAAACTTCTCACCGCATGGTTTGAAGTTTATTTTGTCTCCCTATATGGATGCGTGAAAATATTTTCCTTCACCAAGATGTCGTTGTCAGTCCTTTCCTTTGGTCATGGATCATGTTGAGCCAGATATTGTTTACCGTTTCTCTATCCATGAGAAATAATTTGTAATTTGGGCGTGAATTCGGGGTTTCCCCTTCCTTCTATTTTTCCATAGTCATGTTTTCCCTGTCAAATTTTGTCCCAACATCTCGTGGAAACATGGTCCTTTCTGATTAGATGTGGCCCGGTGGGTCTTTTTGGTGAAACTTGTCACTTTTGTCACATTTGTAAAAAATGCCAAATTGGTCCCGTGGCCCCGATAGTTTCTGATTGGATATTCAAAAAATATGAAGTGGTAGGGAAAAAGTCTTACTTTGACCCCGAAAATGGACACGTGGCCATTTTTCAAGACAAAGGCGGAGAGGCCTATTGTCGAGGATTTTGAATATTTTTGCTTTTTTGTGAAAAGGAGAAAAGTTATAAATTGATCTGTGACTCTGCAGGGGATAGATTAATGTCACATGTTTGAGTTGGCATTTGAAAATTCAAAGTGGGGAGGCAGGTCAAAAGCAAAGAAATTTGGAGTTTTTAAGCTCTATTTTCAAATGAAGTAAAGGTATAAAAGTGAGTTATGACTCATTGGGGCCCACATCAAAAATTAGAAGCGGAAATATAGGTTACTAGGGCATTTTGAAGTTTTTGGCTCACTTCAACTCAAATATTTTCCACATGGAGGGCCTTCGGTAATTTGAGGATCTTCCTTTGTGTCTTACCTTCTTATTTGTGCCAAGGAGACATGTGGAGGCTTCCCTTGTCTCCTATCTATACTTAGAATTCTCAAGAAAATTTCTAAATCCTGGGACACGTGGAAGGCCCCGCTTATTTGGCAACCAACTCGTTGAAATTTACTTATGAAAGAGAACTAAATTGACACGTGGAGGTTTCCACTAAATCTTCCCATACGTAGACATTTTCAACTATCGTTCAACTTTGTCAAACCCTAAACACGTGGAAAGCCTACGCTTGTTTGAGAGTCCTTCTTTGAGTTTCATACCAAAAAAGCGTCAGAGAGACACGTGAAAATTCCACTGGCCCTGCCCATACTTAGACTTTTCAATGGCCGAGAAAGATTTCTCGGACCCTAGGCACATGGCACCTTCCGCGGGTCCTTAGACTCTTTCAACAAATTCACTAAGCTGAGACACGTGGTGAGCCCGTGCTTGTTTAGGGTATCCACTTTTAGGCACCATATCAAAAGTGCGCCAAGAGACACGTGGAGGCTTCCACTGGCTCCTCTTTATACTGAGACTTTTTCAAAGGCCAAGGTAACTTTCTTGGGCCTAGGACACATGGAGAGCCTACGTTTGTCTGAGGTCCCACCTCTAAACTTCATCTTTGAAGTTGCACCAAACAAACACGTGGAAGCTTCCACTAGACCTTCCCATACTCTGACTTTTCAGCAATCAGTGTCTATGGTTCTGGACACGTTGAGGGCCCATGCTCATTTGGGAACTTGCCTCTGGACTTCACTTTCGAAGTTGCACCAAGGAGATACATGGAGGTTTCCGCCGGCTCCTCTTTGCACTGGGGGCGACTCGGACTAAGAGCACATGAATGTAGGTATCCATGTGAGGGCACTCATTTCTCAAGGTATATTCTTGAGAGAAAAAAGGATAGATTGTCGATCCAACCATATGGAGCCACCCGAAAATGATAAAAAGGGGACTTCGCATGACAGAATGAAAGAATGATTAAGAATACTTGTCAAAATATTTGATATGGAATCCCAAATCCACAATTGAGGGTCTAAGAAACGTGATCATTCATGATTTATCCACCGAAGCTTTGGGTGTAAATTTTTAAACATCACTTTCTAGGAAACACTTGCAACAACAAAAGTATTTCTCGAATATTCTTATTTTTGGGGGAAATTTGGGATGAGTGAGCAAGTGAAATGTATAAATGTAATGAGAATACTCTTGCAAAAGGTCGAGGTTAAATTTTCTAAGAAATTCTAAGAGAAACCATTTTTCCCGAGAGACCAGTTAATTTTCCTTTGTCTTTGGATTCAATCACATCAAGGTGGTTGCAAGTGTATAGCCATTGATAGGCTTTGAGATTGTTTAAGAAACTTTCCCTTGCTGATGAATCTGATGAACTTTGAATGACTCTGTGTTGATCATGTGCATTATTGTGTCTACTTTTATTTCAGAATGTTTTCAAATAGTTTTTCTTGTTCCTATTGCAATCTTATGTTAAAATCTCTCTGAGTCATACAAGATCTCGTCCGTGTGTTAGTATTGTGGCATTTGCAATTTCATTATGAGAAGAGCCTTCATCTGGTAATGAAATAAACAATTTAAAATCACTTTACTCTCACTATGTTGATAAATATTATTTGTAAGCCTATGAGTGTATCTTAGGCGTGACTAACAAGGGATTTCTAGCATTTAATTGAGTCTTTAGCACGATCCTTTGGTTTGAATTCTTAAAGAGTGTGTGAAACCGCATGTCTCTGGCTTCCATTGATGCACACCTTCTGGATGAAGGAATATCTTGGCCATTCTAAAGCATTCTATCTGTAAGTTTCCCAATATTTTTAAAGGTTCTCAAAGACCTAGTATAATCCATTCTATCTTTCTTAACTTCCCACCAATAAATTTCTCAAATGTCAATCCTACATGAACTACCCCTATTTGTATTGTGTATCAAGAAAAAAAAATTCCACCGCTAAAGTATGCAGGGACAATCAGGATTCATTTATTATCTTTAGTAACCCGAACCTTTGTCCAGGAAACATCTCCACTCTCTAGTGTGACAACTCATGACTTTAATATTGTGTTGTATTTTCATATTTCCTCAAGGTTCTCATTAAGATTGTGCAAAGAAGGAGCTCTCAATGTCCTTCACCGACACAAGTTACGTAACCTGTCCTCTCACCTGGTTGAAGGCAAAACCCAAAGTAGTGGGGGTTAGATCAAAACCTCAGTGAGGTGCTATCCATTTCTCTTATGCCCAGTCGAAAGAGTCGACGAATATCATCCCCGCTACAAAATGACTCATATCATAGTCCATCCGTCCCTAGAATCCTTCCATTTCCATGATGTTTCTTGTTCCCCGTGGGAGAATCAATTTGGATACCAATAGAATACACACCATAGCTAGCAAGGAGTCAAGTTCAAGTTTACAAAATTATTAAGTATGGAAGTACTGTTTGAGGATTGATCATTCATTCAGTTTCTTAGTTTCAAATGATTGGAGAAGGTACTACTAATTTATTATTAATTCCTTATGATTATATGAAAGTGTATTAGACAATCAATTTTTTGGATCTTTATTTAGTTATAAAATTTAAAAGTAATGTAAAGGAAGAAGAAAACAACTCATTCCGAAAATAATTGTTTATGTTTGTAAGGAAATATGTACAATCTTCCCCACACAAGCTATGGGATATAACTACAAAATTAAATATTACAAATATATTTGAAACTAAAAATATAAGGAAGAAAAGGGGACCCACCATTTCTTGAAAGATGAATCCGCTTCCTTATAACTGTTGCTAAAAACGACTCTATGATGCTGCTCTAGAGTACCTGAAAGAGGAAACAAAAAATTGTGTTAGAGCTTGGGGTTCCCTTTAACTTCGTTATATTTTCATCTTCACATGTATATTGTTTCTTTCACTAAGGAGGATTTTCATAAAAAGGAAATACTTGAAAATACTCTTAAATAATGCATGTAAGGAAAAAATTACGTAAATGATTACAATTTTATTTAACAGCTTATTCATGAAAAGCATTGCATGAAGATAAATACAAAGAAATATTTCAAATCACAATAAATTATTATGCATTTTCTAATGTAGATACATCAAATAAAGAGTGCTTTGCCATATTTTTCAAGCTTAATGAATGAGTATTGCAGCAATGAAGAAGCATCATATTCAAGATACTAAAAATGGAAATATTTCAAGTGCAAAGCATGATGAGAAGATAGTAAAATTTCAAAAAATTGCAAGTTTTCTATTAAACTTTTATAAGTAAATGAAAAGTTTTGAAAGAACAAAGTTTTAGAGAATCACAACTCATTTTCTTTGTTTTCCCCATGAAACACATCCGAATAAAAGATTACAAAAGACTTTTAAAAATAATTGCAGGTATCTTCATATAATAAAGGTACAAAATTTAAAATTAAATTTTTAACTATGGTCATACGCTTCCCATTACAAGATTTCAAAATAAAAAGTTCCAAAAATACATAAATTTTCATATCTTGAAGTATTTGTTTTTTGTGCAAGAGTGAGATAAAAGAAAAATATTACCCAGCTTTAGGAATAGAGCCTCAAGAGAATGTAAATTTTCATGGAGGGAGTTAATTTTTTATCAAATTTTAAGGAACAAGTGTGTTTCAAAGTAAACATTTTAGAGTGACAAAAAGTAAATAAAAAGTTGCAATTGAGTCGTGTGTTTCTAAAAACCCCAAGTTCTTCAAAATACACATAAATCTAGAAATTTCTACAAAAAATTTGTAGTCTTATACAACAAAAAACATAAAAGAAATAAATAGAACAATTAAATAACTTGCATAAAAAAAAGAATATTCAAACCAAAACTGTTGTGCATAATCTCCATTAATTAACTCATACTCAGAGCTTCAGTTCAAATTACAATGAAGTTTGTGCATGCAACACTTCTCTAATTCTGCCTGTGCAGATTTCACACTTTTGTGTGTGTATACAAAGCAATTACAATTGTTGTTATTTAAATATAATAGCTCACCCACTAATAGCTCTTCAACTGAGCATTCTAAATTTAAACTCATGCTTTAAAACAACTACATGTTGTGAATGAATTAAAGCATATTTACTTGAATTAAATCTAACCCTAAAAATAGGACTTTAACTAAAGCAAGACTCATGCTAAACTAAAGATAATTAAATCTATTTTTACCCTTCTATAAAGCTATGGTTGGAATTAACAATGCATGGTGCATGCATATTTCCAACACTCCCCCTTAATTTCAAAATGTAGCTTTCTCTCTTTTGGAACTTAATTTTCTTTTTCATATCTACCATGCGTGAGATTACAAACTCTCAAACAATATCTAAAATATTCAAAAGCTTCTTTTTCCAAAGCATTTGTAAAAATGTTTGCAAACTGATTTTCGGATATGTAAAATTCAAGATGAATTTCTTTTTTGTTTACAAGCTCTCTCCGATGAAATGATACCATGTATGAATATGGTTTCTCCTTT